>OY992537.1:231888885-232283885 GCA_963921195.1 Pegoplata infirma
TATACTCTAAGCTATATTTACAAAAATATTTTATTTCAGTTACTTGTTTTTATGTGTAAAATCTTTAAAGGTTTATTGAACTCTTTGTGTTAAAAACAAATTTTTATTATTTTTCGTTCGTGTCATTATAAAAATTTTATGTATTTTATTTTTGGTGTGAAAATTTGTATAAAAATTTAATGCCAAATGTTTGATTTTGTTTGGCTTTCGATGGTAGCTCATATATTTTTTTCTGTCTTGGGGTATTAAAAAATTTTATTGAAAAAGTAAAAAAATTATTGTGTAAGTAGTATTTGTAAATATACCTAAGGTGCAGTCTGTTGAATACATTTTTTTTAAATTTTGTATTTAAATTTACAATATTTTGCATTGCCAAAGTTGGCACCTACTACGGCGTTTTTGTGTAGTTTGCTGCAGTAGCACCTGTTACCTTAAATTATGGTATTATGGCAAACAAAAAAAAAATCTTAATGTAAAATAATCAAATGAAAAATGACATAATAAATTGAGATTAAATAAGAATTTTAAGAATTTATTTTTTGGGTTTAGGAGGAGAGTTGTATGAAATTCAAAATTTAAACATTTTTCTTTTTTAATTTGACTAAAAACAAAGAAAATAGTAAAGTCAGAGTTTAAAAAATTAAGCTATAATTAGTTTATAGTTCAAATTTTAAACATCTCATAGATTTTTATCTATTTTTTTAATCTCTTAATTATATTTTATTATTATAATTTAAAATTAAATAGACTTAATTATTTTATCTTTTCATTTCATATCATAGCATTTCCCTCGATAATTGTAATCTTTTCACTTTCTTTAATTTTTACTGTAATAAACAGACAGTCAGTCGTTGTTTTTTAGTCGCCATTCATTATTACTAAATTACATTCACTTAATCAATTGTAAAGTTGTTATGTATTTGAGGAGTTTTTTTTTTTTTTTGCTACTGCTAGCTAGTACAGCTACTACTGGCCTTAGCAGTAGTTGTAGTTTTGAAATTAGTTAAAAAAACAACTAACAGAGATATTAAATTTTTATTACTTTTTTATGCTGTTTGTTGTTTTTATTTTTATGTTTTGAAACTTCCTACTTAAAAGACAGGATTTTGTTTATGTTATCATTTAACATTAATCTTTAAACAATTAAAGAGAAATTATTTATATGTAATATACAATATAATTGCTGTTTTTTTAATATTATTTTAAAAAGTTTGTGTAGCTTTCAAAAAATTTATGACTGACGAGAGGAGACAAGCCAAAAACAAAAAATTATAAATATTTTGATCATGAAACTTATTAAACTTATCTTATGTAGACTGAATAAAATGGAAAACTAGTTTTTGAATTTAAACAAAAAAAAAATAAAGTCTGGTCTAAAATAAAAAAATACCAACTACTAGCCAAAACGCCATCCTCCTCCTCCTTAAGAAAAGTAAGTAGAGATTTTTTTGTATAAACATTTTAACCAACTTTATAAACTTTTGGGCAGCAATATATCGCTCATTTACTTCAATACTGTCATAACTACAAAAAAAAAAAAAAAAAACATTGCAGAAAACTCGTTTAAAATTTTTCCATTAAAATCGGTCGTTTCATATAAAAGTTCAAAACGTAAGATAGTTAAATAAATTTTTATTTAGGATAATCGTGATATTCTGGATTTGTTAATTTAAATTTTATTTATGATAATCAAAAAAAAATCAGGCAAACATTAAATTTTAATAAATTTTACTAAAATTTAAAAAATTGTACTAAATTTTAGCAAATTTTACTAAATTTTAATAAATTTGACTTAATTTTAAACAAATTTGACTTAACTTTTAACAAATGTATCTTAATTTTAACAAATTTGACTAAATTTTAAAAAAATTTACTAAATTTTTACAAATTTGACTAAAATTTTAAAAATTTTACTTAATTTTTAACAAATTTTGCAAAATTTTAACAAATTTGACAAAATTTTAACAAATTTTAAAAAATGTTAGCAAATTTGACAAAATTTTAGCGCATTTTACAAAATTTCAAATTTAACAAAATTTGAAAAAATTTTAACAAATTTGAAAAATATTTAACAAATTTGACAAAAAAATTAAAAATTTGTCAAAATTTTAGCAATTTTGACTTAATTTTGCTAAAATTGAGTAAAACAGACCTAAGATTTAAGCGTTAGCAGCCACTTTGAACCTAAAAAATTTAATTTTAGTTTGCTAAAATTAAGTTATAAAGTAGTAGTTTTAAAAACAAATTTTACTAAATTTTTACAAATTTTAACTAGTCTTACTAAATTTTCGAAAATTTGACTAAATATAAAATAATTTTACTAAATTACAAAAGCATTTGGGGCAAAGATTTTTCGACGACCTGGACTGCCTAAGCGGTGTCTCATTGACGTCTCTAGCGGAATACCTCAGGGAAACGGGGTGGTTTAAAAAGTAGAACTTTGTATCAGAGAGGGAGAGGGGAAATATGATTAGGGGAATCACAATGGGCCTTATGTCCTCCGAGTGAACTCGCCAAATAGCGAGCGCCCATCCAACCTAACCTAACCTAAATTACAACAAATAAGTTATATTTTCAAAACTTTAGTTCAATTTGAGCAAATTTTAATTAAATTTACTTAAACTTAGTTTAATTAATTCAATGTATATCAATTTACTGGCATTTATATTGATTTACAAAAATTAAGGTAAATTTACTAAATTTTTTTTAACTTTAAAAGGTTTGGAAAATTTAGTTTGTTTTACTAAAATTTAGTTAAATGTCCTAAGATTTTGTTAAAATTACTAAAATTAAGTTAAATTTTCTAAAATTTAGTTAAACGTACTAAAATTTAGGTAAATTTACTTAAATTTAGTTAATTTCCTCAAAGTTAATTTTCAAAAATTTTGTTAATTCGCTAAAATTTAGTTAAATTTACTAAAATATATTAAAATTTTCTAAAAATTTGTTAAATTTACTAGAAATTGATTAAGTTTACTAAAATTTAGCTAATTTACAAAAATTTAGTTAATTTACTAAAATTTAGCTAATTTACTAAACTTTTGTTAATTTGCTAAAGTTTAGTTGCATTTGGTAAAATTTAGTTAAATTTACTAAAATTTATTTAATAAAATTTAGTTAAATTTACTGAAATTTAGTTAAATTTGCTAAAATTTAGTTAAATGTAATAAAATTTTCTTAAAAAATTTATTAAATTTTAGTAAAATTTAGTTAAGTTTACTAAAATTTTGTTAAATTTACTAAAATTTTGTTAAATTTACTAAAAATTATTTGCAGCTACTAAGATTTTGATAAATTTACTAAAATTTAGTTAAATTAGTAAAGTTTACAAAAATTAAGTAAAATTTAATAAAACTTAATTCAATTTTTAAAATTTATTAAAATTTTTTATAATAACTTTCAATTTAAGAAATCTGTATCAATTAACTATTATTTAAATTAATTTACTAAAATTTAGTTAAATTTGCTAAAATTTAGTTAAATTTACTAAAAATAACTAAACTTTAGTTAAGTTTACTAAAATTTAGTAAATAAAATTTTGTAAAATTTACTGAAATTTAGTTTAATTTACTAAAATTAGTTAAATCACAAAAATTTAGCTCAGTTTACTAAAATTAAGTTAAATTACTAAAAAAATAATTATTTTACTAAAATTTAGTTAATTTACTAAAATTTAGTTATTATACTAAAATTTAGTTATTTACTAATATTAGTTATTTTACTAAAATTTAGTTAAATTTCTAACATTTACTAAATTAAGTTAAATTTGCTCAAATTTAGTTAAATTTATTAGAATTTAGTTAAATATACATACATACTTAAATTTTAGTTAAATTTAATAAAATTTGATTAAGTTTAATAAAATTTAGTTAAATTTAATATAACTTTGTTAAATTTACTAAAATATACTAAAATTTTAGTTAAATTTAATAAAATTTTGTAAAATTTACTGAAATTTAGTTTAATTTACTGAAATTAGTTAAATTTACTAAAATTTAGTTAAATTTACCAAATTTTAGTGAAATTCACTAAAATTTAGTTAAAATTTGGTTAAATTTACTAAAAATTCAGTTAAATTTACTAAAAATTTAGTTAAATGTACTAAAATTTTCTTATTTTACTAAAATTTAGTTATTTTACTAAAATTTTGTTATTTTACTAAAATTTAATTAGTTTACTAAAATTTTGTTATTTTTCTAAAATTTTATTTTACTAAAATTTTGTTAATTTACTAAAATTTTGTTAGTTTACTAAAATTTAGTTATTTTACCAAAATTTATTTATTTTACTAAAATTTAGTTAAATTTACTAAAATTTAGTTAAATTTATTAACATTTACTTAAATTTCCTAAAATTTTGCTAAATTTACTAAAAGTTAGTTTAATTTACTAAAATCTTATAAAATATACTAAAAGTAAGTAAAAGTTATTTTATTTTACTAATATTAGTTAAATTTACGAAAATTTAGTTAAATTTACTAAAGTTTAGTTAAATTTACTAAAATTTAGTTAATTTACTTAAATTTAGTTCATTTTGCGCAAATTTAGTTAAACTTACTAAAATTTTGCAAAATTTACTAAAACTTTGTCAATTTTACTAATTTTAGTTAAATTTACTAATTTTAGTTAAATTTACTAATTTTAGTCAAATTTACTAATTTTAGTTAAATTTACTAATTTTAGTTAAATTTACTAATTTTAGTTAAATTTACTAAAACTAAGTAAATTTGACTAATTTTAGTTAAATTTACTAATTTTAGTTAAATTTATTAAACTTTTGTTAAATTTAGTAAATTTAAAATTTAGATACTAAAAATTCAGTTAAATTTACTAAAATTTAGTCAAATTCACTAAAATTAAGTTAAATTTAGTCAAATTTACTCAAATTTAGTAAAGTTTACTAAAATTTACTAAAATTTAGCCAAACATACTAAATATTTTGTCAAATTTACGAAAATTAATTTAATTTAGTTAAATTTACAAAAATTTAGTTGAATTTACTTAGATTTTTTTAAATTTATTAAATTTAGTTAAGTTTACTAAAATTTAGTTAAATTTACTCAAATTTAAAAATACGTATGGTTGATAGCAAAATCACAAATTTTAGAAAAAAAAAATATTAAAGAAAAAAATGTTTGCTACAAAATGATAGATGACAACTTAAACGGCCAACAAGTTGCCGTCAAAAACTCATTTTCCAGAAAACTGAAGATGGCAAGTTATGAATATTCGCCCTCGATATACTAAAATTTGTTAAATATACTAAAATTTAGTTGAATTTACTTATATATCCTAAATTTTTGTTAAATTTACTAAAATTTAGTTGAAGTTACTAAAATTGTATTACATTTACTGAAATTTAATTAAATTTTCTAAAATTTAGTTTAAGTTTACTAAAATTTAGTTAAATTCTCTAAAATAAAGTTAAATTTTTATATAAATTTTAAAAAATTTTACCGTAATTGACTATATTTGAGTAAATATTTTTTTTTTAACTTAGTCAAATTTGGCAAAATGAATAAAAATTTAGTAAAATTCATGCAAATTTTGTTTAATATGGTCAAATTTACTACATTTTAAAAAATGTAACTTAATTTTAACAAATTTACCTTAATGATAACAAATTTAACTAAATTGCAACAAATTTATCCAAATTTAACAAAAATTTTTGTAGCTTCCATTAAGTCTTAGTTGGCCGCATTAAGCCTTCAGTTTATGTTCCTCCATCTATCTTGTCTAGTAAAATGTTTATGATCTCTTTCTCTCTCGATTTCTATAGGAAAAAACTAGATTTTCTTTCTTCCTTATTTTGTTTTTCTTAATTTTTTTTTGTTTCTGTTGAATTTTATAGCCTCATTTACTCTAAATTGTGAAGTTGTTGGGTTTTTTTTTTTTGCTATACATTTTATATAATTGCCTTCCAGTTATTGTTTATGACCAAATGCGTAGGCCGTATAGCTGTTGTGGAGGATAGCAGGCAGCACAGTTTCCAACGATACTAAAACTCCTAAATTCTCTTCTGATTTGATATATGAAAGCAAAATTTATGACTTTCATTTTCTATACTATAAAACCACAAAAGATGAAAAAATAAATATAAAAAATAAAATATGCCAAACAGGCTAGAAAATAAAAAAGAAAAAAATAGTAACGAGTCGCAACTTGTAAAATTGTACTGAAAAAATTTATTATGATGACAAATTTGTAGCAAAATATGAAAAATTACATGCTTAAGCTTATACATAAAAATATATAAATTATTCCATTATTTTTAACTACACATAGAGAAAATTTTTGGTCAATAAAAACAAAAAACTACAGTAAAACAATTAGATTTATCTTGACAAAAACTTGTTTATTATAATAAAGTTTTCGCGAGATTGCATCAAATGATTGTATCTGGTTGTATACAAATAAATCTGATCAGATCATCGCGAATTTGTCAAAAGGTATAACAAATTCGAGATCTTTATACCCTACACCACACTGTGGTACAGGGTATAATGAGTTTGTGCTGATGTTTGTAACTACCCGAAATATTGGTCCTAGACCCACCTTTAAGTATACCGATCGACTCAGAATCACTTTTTGAGTCGATTTAGCGATGTCCGTCCGTCCGTCCGTCTGTCCGTCCGTCCGTCTGTCTGTCTGTCCATGTAAACGGTGTAAACACGATACAGGTCGCAATTTTTAATCAATTGACTTGAAATTTGAAACTTAAGTCTCTCTTGGCCCAAGGACGAAGCCTATTGAAATTGGAAAAAAATCGGTCCATATTTAGACCTAGCCCCCATACAAAGGTCCTCTTTAGTTTTGGCTCAAATGACTCTAATAACCGATTATAGAAGGTATCGCTTTGAAATTTGGATGGTAAACATGTTTTGTCTTCACATATCATCATTCCGAATTTCAAAGAAATCGGACCAGTTCTTCTTGTAGCCCCCATACAAACCACCTTCCCGATTTTCACATAAATGTCTCAAATTTCATGAAAATAGAAAATATTTAATTAAAATTTTGTTTGTGTATGTTAAACGCGTACTTAAATAACCTTATCAAACCTGACAATCATCGGACCAGTTTTGGACTCAGGCCCCTTGTGAAAATTTCGCCCGATATTCAGTTAAAGCGGTTTATTGTCAACAAATAGAAGCCTATTTCACTCAAATTTGATTTGTGAGTGTTTTCTTCACTTATTAAAGGTTTTACAACATATAGATCTAATCGATCCATGGGACCCATTTTCCGGGAAACCTTGGTGTAGGGTATTATATGGTCGGTCTTGACCGACTATAATTTTCTTACTTGTTTTAGATTTCAAATTTGTCTTAAACTTTCAAATTTGTCTTAAAGTTTAACAAAATCAAGATCCTGAATTTGTCCGTTTCATATACAATTATTTAGAATCTGATTTAACAATATATAAACAGATAAAATTTGATATAATTATTTCTTTTTATTTATTAAATTAGCATTTTATAAGGATTTTAAATTGAACCTAAGTCATTAAAGAGCTACTAAGGAACCTAAAGAAGACACGAAAAAAACTATTTTGATAAAAAAAATTCGCACCTGCCCAGCAAAACTTAGATTACCAAATAAGGTATAAAATAAGGTATATGATCTCTTATTTTATACATTGCAGCATTGATGATTTTAACAGGCGATGAGACTCAAAGTAATGCATCCACATTATCACATAGAATACCAGTAAGGTATAAAATAAGTCATAAATTTATAACGAAGAATACCAGTAAGGTGTAAAATATATGATATTTTATAGGTTACGAGTAAGGTATATAATATAGCATACCAGAACGTAATATATAAGGTGTTACGAGTAGTGAAAAAGTAATTTTGTATTAAATTTACTCACGTGATTGTAAGTGAGTGTAAGTAGATATAATATGCTAGTATGTGTGTGTCGTTAGAAATTTCTTGTCGTGAGCCCATCTCTAGTTTAAACTTAAGTATGCATTTTTTTATAAAATAATTATTTTTTATGTTATTGTAATGCATTATGCAATTAATTCTAAATAATGCATTATTTCAAACTTTTAAATAATACATAATGTAACCAAATATAAATCATCCATGATATAATGTTTAAAAATAATAAATATGAAATACATTTTTCCAATAATCATGTATTACGTAGCAAATTATTAGTAATGCATTATTTTTCACTTTAAAATAATACGTGGTGGAACAAATGTTTGGTAAGACATCCTTAAATAATGCTACAAATAAGGTATATACTAGGGTTTCTATACGGGAAAAATTTCCCGGGAATTCCCGGGAAATATTTTTCTTAAAATCCCGGGTTTTTTTCTTCGGGAATTTTCGGGAATTCGTCTCTAATTTTTTAAGAAAAATATATTTAATTTACACATTTTTAACACAATTTTAAATGATTTATTAAAAATAACGTTTAATTTTGAAAAATTTTTAATTTTTAAAGAAAAACTAGTAAGGATATGCTTCAGCTTGCATATAAGTTAGGCCTTATAATTAACTTTCTTTAATCGATTGTGTGGCAAAATACGGAATGTAACTGAATTTAACTTCGAAGGTTGGTTGCAAATTGCCAAAAGTTTTCTTAATCTAAAATTCCAATGATTTCTGCTTTTCGAAATTTAATATTTCATATTCAGATCAACAATTCTATATTTTAAAGAATATATTTCAGCTTTTCAGCTTAAAATTTCATATATGAAGTAAAAAGTCTGATATCCACATTATATTGGTGTTCTCATTTTGGTACAGATGCCTTTAACCGAAATATTTTAAATATTCGAAAGTTTAATTAAATATATCTTCAAAATATAATTCTACTGCTTCTTACGGTTAAAGCCGTAGTCAAAATTAGAAAAAATTTCAAAAAAGTTGTTGCAAACACATTTGTTGTAAAATTTCAAAACCGGAAAAATTATACATATTTTTGAAAAATTTTGTATGGAGTGGAAATATATCAATGCAAATACTAGAACCGTGATAAGGTCCAATATTTCTATAAAATTTTTATATGACAAAGTTCAAAATTCGCTTTAATAAAAAAATTCCCGGGAATTCCCGGGAATTCGATTTTTTTAAAACGATTTCCCGGGAATTGAAAAAGTCCGGGAATTTAGAAACCCTAGTATATACATTACCTGGTAATGTGTTATATAATCACTACCCATTACCAAAGTTTTGCTGGGTGCTTCTGTTCGGCGGACTTTCTGCTAGTAACTCCATGTGTGAATTAACTTCAATTTTTTTTCTGTGTACTTGCATATTTTAAAATTTTCAATGAAAAATGAATTATTTTATTGTTGGAAAAAAACAGCTTTTTTAAAATAGTTTTTTTTTTCTTTTTTCTATCTCCAGACCTACAAAATGACATTGATTTATTATTTTTGAAAATTTATTTATAATTTACAAAACATGTTTGATATATTCATTAAAACTGGCCTTACAAAAGGGTATTGCAATTGTTAATCAATAAAATTTCTAGAAAAGAAGATATTTTTATCAACAGAAGGTGGTGCCGAATTTGAACGACCCTCCATTGTAATTTCACAAAAAAAAAAAAAAATGGTAAGGACGGTTTTTTTATACAACTTTTTAAAAAATTATTTAAACATGTAAAAGATAAAAATTATCTAAATTTTTGATACTAAAATTTGCTAAAATTAGGAAAGATTTTACGAGAACTAGTTAAATTTGTTAAAATTTGCAAAATTTAATTTTAGTTAAATTTTCTTAAATAAACTAATTGTTACAATTTAGTTAAATTTATTTATATTATCAAAACTTTGGAAAATGTTGTTTAATTTACTAAAAAAATTTACTAAAATGTTGTTAAAAAAATTTACTAAAATGTTGTTAAATTTACTTAAATTTTGTTAAATTTGCGAAAATATTGAAAAATTTACTAAAATATTGTTAAATTTACTAAAATGTTGTTAAATTTGCGAAAATTTTGTTAAATTAAATAAAATTTTGTTAAATTCACTAAAATTTTGTTAAATTTACTAAAATTTTGATAAATTTACTAAAATATTGATAAATTTACTAAAAAAATTTAAAATGTACTAAAATTTAAATAAATTTACTAAATTTAAGTTAAATTTACCAAAATAAAATTAAATTTACTAAAATAAAATTACATTTACCAAAATAAAATTAAATTTGTTAAAATTTTTTTAAATTTGCTAAAATTTTGTTGAACTTGCTAAAAAAATTTTAAATTTTCAACGATTTTGATTAACTTATTTAAATTCCATAAAGTTAGTACAATTTGCTAAAAAAAAGTTAAATTTGCTAAAATTAGTTAAATATGCTTATGCTGGTGCAATTAGTAAAATTCTCACTTATTTATTTAAATTTGCTTAAATTTATTAAAACTTTGTATTTTTTTACTAAAATTTAATTAAACTTACTAAAGTTTAGTTAAATTTATACAAATTTAGTTAAACTTACTAAAATTTAGTAAAATTTATTAAAATTTCGTTATATTTACTAAAATTTGGTTAAATTTACTAAAATCTAGTTAAATTTAACTCAAATTTAGTTAAATTTACTAAAATTTAGTTAATATTATTAAAATTTCGCTATATTTACTAAAATTTAGTTCAATTTGCCAAAAATTCGTTAAATTTTCTACAATTAGTTGAGTTTGCAAAAAAAAAAATAGTTTTATTTGCTAAAATTTTAAAATTCTGTAAGATTTATACTAAAATTTTGTTAGATTTACTCCAATTTGGTTACATTTAATAAAGTTTAGTTAAATTTACTAATTGAAATTTGGTTTAATTTACTAAAATTTAGTTAAATTTATAAAATTTAGTTCAATTTACTAAAATTTAGTAAAATTTGCTCTAAGTAGTTAAATTTAATGGCAAATATTAAACAGATGTTCATGGCTTCAAACCGTGGAGGCTGCCTGTTGATAATTTCCACATATAGAGTACAATTTATTGAATAAATTTGACATTGAAAGTATTCTGGCGATTATTATAGTAACTGGATTTTATAAAACTAGTTAAAACGAACCAGGATGTCTTTAATTTGTAGAAAAATAACCGTTACCTTCACACTTTTCTCAATTCAAAACCATTTTTATTTAAATTTATTAAAATTTAGATAAATTTACTAAAATTTAGTTAAGTTTACTAAAATTTAGCTAAGTTTACTAAAATTTAGCTAAGTTTACTAAAATTTAGTTAAGTTTACTAAATTTTAGTTAAACTTACTAAAATTTGATAAAAAAATTCTTATTTACTTAAAAATTTGTTGAATTTACTTAAATTAAAAAAAAAAAAAATTGTAAAGTTTACTACAAAAATTTAGTTAAATTTACTAAAAAAAAGTTAGTAAAATTTACTAAAAAAAATTTAATAAAATTTAGTGAAATTTACTAAAATTTAGTTAACAAAATAACTTTTACCGTCGCACTTTTCTCAATTCAAAACCATATATTAAAATAATTTAGTTCAATTTGCTATTATTTAAATTTATTAAAATTTAGATTAATTTACTAAAATTTAGTTAAACTTACTAAAATTTAGTTAAATTTACTTAAATTTTATTTTAATTTACTAAAACTTAGTTAACTTTAGCTAAATTATCTAAAACTTAGTTCAATTTACTAAACTTTAGTTTTATTTAATTTTAATTTTCTCAAATTAGTTAAATTTAAAACAATTTAGTTTTATTTGCAAACAAAATATTAAAATTTATTAAAATTTACATTAATTTACATTAATTTATATTAATTTACTAGAATTTGGATTAATTTACTAAAATTTAGATTAATTTACTAACCCAGTCGGCAAAAAAAAATCACACCTGACATACTGCTGACTCTCCCTTTATTAAAACGCTGACATCTTCATGCAATTTTTCAAAATGTCATCAATGACATGTCAGCAGTTGGTCAGCGGTTGTCTAAACGAATTGTTAGTGGCCACCGATAATGGTGGACACTGCTGGCATGTCATTGATGACATTTTTTAAAATTGTATGAAGACGTCAACGATTTCATAAAGGGATAGTCAGCAGTATGTCAGGTGTGATTTTATTTTGCCAACTGGGAAAATTTAGATTAATTTACTAAAATTTAGTAAAAGTTTACAAAATTTTATTTAAGCTTACTAAAATTTGGTTTAATACTATAATTAACTAAAATTTTGTTAAATTTGCTTAAATTAGAAAAAAAAATTAGTAAAAATTACTAAATTTTAGTCGAATTTACTAAAATTAAGTAAAATTTACAAAATTTTAGTTCAAGTGTACTAAAACTTATAAAAAGGTAATAACTTAGTTAAATTTACTTGAATTTAGTTTAATTTACTAAAATTTAGGTAAATTTAGGTAAAATTAGCTAAATTTAACTAAAACTTAGTTCAATTTAAAAAAAAATTAGTTTTATTTAATTTCAATTTGCTTAAATTTAAAACAATTTAGTTTGTTAAATTTAACAAATTTAATAAAAAAAAAATTTTAACAAAAAAAAAATCATTTAAGTCAAATTTCTTTAAAGTCAGAAAAAAAATGGTCAACTTCCAAAATTATTTAAATTAACTAAAAAATTCAAATAAATCATTGATCAATTAATACAAATAATAGTCCATATTTAACATGTATGTCTCTATAGAAATCTATACAATTAATTGAATATAAATTGTGTAAACCTATCAATAAAAACAATTGTTAAAGAGCCAGCGAGTATTAAAGAATAAAGAAAAAATAAATGACTATATAAACTGACTTTGTCGCATAACAATAGAATGAATGGAATAGATGAAATATATGGAAAATAGTCAATATCCTCTTGTCGCACACAATATTTAGCGACCATAAAAAGGCATAGAACATGATTTAATTGACTTTTGTAAAAAATAGTGTTTGTTCAATATCTGTCGTCTCCATTGTGTGCTTTTTAAAAAAGACAATTTTTTGCATAGAATTTCAAATAGAGATGATATCGCAAAGATAAACTATTTTTATAAAATGAAAAATGTTAAAAAAAATATAAATAACAATTAGGGGACTACAAGATGTCAAAAAAATAAATGTTTGCAACACTACATATTTGCAACCAACGTGAGTACCCCTAAGAATTGATAAATTTTGTTTACAAAATCAAGGAGTGTTGTACATTTTCCAATTTTTGGTTTCTAAATAAAGAAGATATTTTTTTTTTTGGTATTGCTAGAATTAAGTTTCTTTCCTTTTGTGCTAAAAACCCCAAAACAAAAACTTTTGTGTAGCATTGTGTTAAATAAAATTCTGCAAATACTTTTTAATGTTAAAGTAAACGACAAATGTCAAGGTGAACATTTGAAAGAGTAGCAAATTCCCTTAAATGGAGTTTTAAATGAAGTTGTAGATTTAAGATAAATATTTTTTTTTGGGTAACTGCAAACTAGCAGACGTAACTATTTAAAAGTAAATAAATTAAAAAAACTATGAATTGTTTAATTTAAACTTGTTAAACTTTAACGAAATTTGGAAAATTTGTCGAAAAAAAATTAAGAATATGTTTAACTAGAAAAAATTATTAAAATAAAAAAAAGTACTTAGAAAATTTTCGAAAATTTATTAAAATTTATATAATTTGTTAAAATTTAGAAAATTTGCTTGAATTTAGAAATTTTGCTAAAATTTAGAAAATTTGTTAAAATTTAGAAAATTTGCTAAAAATTTAGAGAATTTGTTAAAATTTAGAAAATTTGCTTAAATTTGTTAAAATTTAGAAAATTTGCTAAGATTTAGAAAATTTGCTAAAATTTAGAAAATTTGCTAAAATTTAGAAAATTTGCTAAAATTTAGAAGATGTGCTAAAATTTCGAAAAATTGCTAAAATTTAGAAAATTTGCTAAAATTTAGAAAATTTGCTAAAATTTAGATAATTTGTTAAAATTTAGAAAATTTGCTTAAATTTGTTAAAATTTAGAAAATTTGCTAAAATTTAGAAAATTTTTTAAAATTTAGAAAATTTGTTAAAATTCAGAAAATTTGCTAAAATTTAGAAAATTTGCTAAAATTTAGAAAATTTGCTAAAAGTTCTTAAATTCTAAGAAATGTTTCCTATAGAAAAAGTGTCAGATTCTACCAAGTTTTTCCTAGAAAAGGGGTCAGCTGACCCATTTATTTTCTTGTAATATTTATATTACCAACGGTTTTTTTTTACTAAAATTCTAAATCTAACTTTCAAATTGTAATCTAATCCATTATTAATCATCTACAATTAGAACAAAAATTGTCCCATTTCTCCAATGAGATCATTACAACCAGTTTATATACCATCATTTATTGGGTCACAAATTTCACGAAATCTAGCAAACATTATTTGATGTACTGTACTACTTAAATTTTAATAAATTAATATCAAATTCAACAATTCCCAGAAAATTCAAAATACACACAATTCGCAGCAGACAACATGTGTTTAGCAAATTAAAAATACAAAAAAAAAAAACATATTTTCAAATAAAGAAAAAATGAATGCGTAATCAGACGACAGACTTATGAAGTCTGTAGAACAAACAACATATTACTAAATCTAAAACATGACTTAAACTTAAAACTGAAATGCATAACGACAGATTTTTTAATGAAAAAAAAAAATAAGTAAACATGTTACAGAATGAAAAAAAAATGCAACATTTACAAAATTGTGACACTTTATGCGAAAAATAGTCCTACTTGAAATAACAAGTTATTGGTTCTTGAAATGGTTACAAAGAATAAAGAATGAAAAAAAAATATATAAATAAATAGCACGCATGAGATTTTTAACTAAATCCAGATGAGCTTAAATGAAAATCGAATTAAAAACAGGTCACTAGCAGCAATTCAATGTTGAATTAGTAAAGACACCACATGGGATTGGGCAAAAAAAAAAAATACACGCAGAAAAAACAAGTTTACACAAAAAATTTTAATTCTATGGTCAATACAAAATTAAAAGAAAATTTACCAAAAAATATTTCACAAATTGTTTAAAAAAATAAAAAAATGTTAACATAATAGTTTTAAAATTTTTTACATATTGTCTACATGATGTAAACAATACAAAAATTAAACCATTTTCTCACAGTTTGATAAATAAGTCCATAAAATTTAATAAATTAAAAAAAAATAGTTTAAAATTGTTTACATATTGTCTACATGATGTAAATAATACAAAATTGAAAAAGTTTTATGAAAAATGTTAGCAATGCCCAGCTTTTATTTCATAGTATTTACTAAATGCCAAATTTACATCAATTCTGATATTGTTTACACATTATTTACTTAACGTAAACAATAAAAAGTTAAATCAGTACCCTAAATACTACTACTGACTTAACTTAAAGAAGATTTGCCGCACAAATTTCACAAATTGTTCCAAAAAATTTTAAAAATGTTAACGTAATAGTTCTATTATTTTTTACATATTGTCTACATGATGTAAACAATAAAAAATTTAACTTTTTTCTAACACTACTTACTTAACTTAAAGAAGATTTACCGGACAAACTTTACAAATTATTTCAAAAAATTTTTAAAATGTTCACGTAAAATTTCTAACATTTTTTACATATTGTCTACATAATGTAAACAATAAAAATTGAACTTTTTTCTAACAATTTCACAAATTATTTCATAAAATTTTAAAAATGTCAAAATGTAATGACTTTAATATTGTTTGCATAATGTCTACGTGACGTAAATAATGCAAAATTGAAGAAAATTTATCAAAGATGTAAACAATCTCCAGCTTTTATTTCATAGTGTTTACTAAATGTCAAATTACCATTTATTCTGTATTGTTTACACATTGTTTACTTAAGGTAAACAATAAAAAATTAAAGCAGTAACGAAACTACTACAAAACTAAAAGAATATTTGCCAAACAAATTCCAAAAATTCTTCTAAATATTTAAAAAAAAATACATAACGGTTCCATATTTTTTTACATATTGTCTACATGATGTAAACAATAAAAATTAAATCGTTTTGTCAGAATTTTACAAATTATTCCAAAAAAATTAATAAATATTAAAATTTAATAATTTCAATATTGTTTACATATTACATACATGATGTAAATAATCAAAAACTGAAGAAGTTTTAACAAAAATGTAAACAATAACAAGCTTATATTTTATAGAATTTGTTAAATGTCAAATTTACATCATTTCTGATATTGTTTACATATTATATACTTAACGTAAACAATAAAAAATTAAAGCAGTAACCTAACTGCCACAAAACTAAAAGAAGATTTACCCCACTAATTTCACAAATTGTTCCAATAAATTTTAAAAAAGTTAACGTAATAGTTCTAAAATTTTTGACATATTGTCTACATGATGTAAACAATAGAAAATGAAACCTTTTATCACAATTTTTTTACAAATAATACCATAAAGTTTGATACGTGTCAAAATGAAATAATTTTAACATTGTTTACATATTATATATATGACGTAAAACGTGCGAAATTGAAGAAGTTTATCAAAAATCTATGCAATTTCCCGCTTTTATTTCATAGAATTTTCTAAGTGTCAAATTTACATCAATTCTGATATTGTTTACACATTGTCTACTTAAAGTAAACAATAAAAATCTTAAAGCAGTAACCTAACTACTACAAAACTAAAAGAAGATTTATCACACAAATTGTTCTAAATATTAAAAAAAAAATACGCAATAGTTCCATCATTTTTTACATATTGTCTACATGATTTAAACAATAAAAAAATTAAGCCGTTTAATGACAATTTCACAATTTTTTTTCATAAAATTTAATAAATGTTAAAATGAAATAATTTTAACATTGTTTACATATTGTATACACGACGTAAATGATAGAAAATTAAAGAAGTTTTATCAAAAAAGTAAATAATGACCATCTTGTATTTCATAGTATTTACTAAATATGAAATTACCATTAATACTGTATTGTTTACACATTGTCTACTCAACGTAAAGAATAATAAATTAAAGCAGAAAGAAGATTTACCCCGCTACTTTCACAAATTGTTTCAAAAAATTTTAGAAATGTTAACGTAATAAATCTACACATTGCCTACTTGATGTAAATAATAAAAAAAATAAGATGATTTATCACAGTTTCGCAAATTATCCAAAAAATTTAAAAATGACAAAATGTCAAAACGTAAAAATTTAAACATTGTTTGCATATTGTTTACAAGATGTAAATAATACAAAACTAAATAAGTTTAATTAAAAATATAAACATTGTCTAGCTTTTATTTCTTATTTTTTAATTTATTTCAACCGGAATCGTTTCTGTCATTGTTTACAAATTTCTACATAACGTAAATAATAAAAATTAAAGGATTTTTTAATTGTTTTCTAAGTTATACTAAATGCAAATGGAGTACATTTTGTGTATGTGGTAACATTCTTTACATAATAATAATGTTATTTAGCTTTTAATAAAAGTTAAATAAAATCTATCAAAATATCACTTACACATAATTAAAATGATGTAAACAAAGTAAATTAAACAAAATTTCATTAAATTATTGCACAATTTTTACTCAATGTCAATAGCATCAATTTATTCACAATGTCTACGCAGTGTAAACAATGTAGATTAAAGTAAATTCAGAAAGAAAAATTATTTTTGTATTGACAATATTTTTGGGCGTTGTAAATTTATTTTTTTTGTTAAAAAAAATACTCAAATCAGTTTAAATTTACGCAAATTTGGTTAAATTTACTCAAATATGCAAAAATTTATTCAAATTTAATAAAAATTTGTCAAACTTGTTTAAAATTTCTGGAATTTTGTGAATTTTATTAATAATTGTTAAAATTTACTCCTACAAAGAATTGTTTACATATTCTCTACGCAGTGTAAACAATGTAGATTTATTGTTGACAATATGTTTAAACATCCTTAATTTGATTTATTTTGTTAAAAAATACTCAAATTAGTATAAATTTACTAAAATTTTGTCAAATTTGTTTAAAATTACTCAAATTTATTTAAATTTACTCAAACTTGTATAAATTTATGTATTTTTTTTTTTAATTTACTAAAATTGGTGTATATTTACTAAAATTTGTGTAAATTTACTAAAATTTATTCAAATTTGAACAATTTGTCGAAACGTACTCATATTTATTTAAAAAAAAATGTTGTTAAATTTAAACGCATTTGTTTAAAATTACTCAAATTTGTTTTAAATTTTCTCAAATGGGTTTTGAATGACTTAAATTTGTTTGAATTTAATCAAATTTATTTAAATTTGTTTAAAATTACTCAAATTTATTTAAATTTACTCAAACTTATAAATTTATTTATTTTTTTAAATTTACTAAAATTTGTGTAAATTTACTAAAATTTGTGTATATTTACTAAAATTTATTCAAATTTGAACAATTTGTCGAAACGTACTCATATTTATTTAAAAAAATATTTTGTTAAATTTAAACGCATTTGTTTAAAATAACTCAAATTTGTTTTAAATTTTCTCAAATGGGTTTTAAATGACTTAAATTTTTTTAAATTTAATCTAAATTGTTTAAATGTACTCAAATATATTAAAATTTTGTCAAACTTGTAAAAATTTATTTATTTATTTATTTTTTATTTACTAAAATTTGTGTAAATTTACAAAAATTTATTAAAATTTGAGTAAATGCATTTAAGTATGTGGTTTACCTAATGTTTACGCGGTGTAAACAATGAAAAATTATGTATATTAACAAACAGAAAATTATTTTATTGTTGACAAATTATAGGCACGATGTAAATTTAATTTAATTTGTTCAAATTTGATTGAAAACTTACACAAATTTGTGTAAATTTACGCGTACTCAGTTAAATTTACTCAAATTTGTTTAAATTGACGCAAATTTGTTAAAAATAAACAAAAAGTTGTTAAAACTCTCTTAAATTTTTTGTTCAAACCCCAAATTATTAACGTTTTTAATAATTCTTAATTTTTTTTTTAGTGTTTTCCAGATCATCTTCATCATTAAAAAAAAAAAGTTGTATTAATTCTGCTGGTAGTGTTTTGTAAAGTTGCACTTTGTTCAATTTGTTAACGGGCTTTAAAAATAGAACACAAGAATAACATAAAAATTTAACTGGTAAAATGTTTAAACATTTAAACGACATCTAACATTACCAATTTTAAGCGTTCAAACAGAAATTGAGTTTTTTTTTGTGTGCCAAGAAGGAAGACGCTTTCAATTTATAGAAGAAAAAAATAACATCTATGTCACGTGTAACATAGAAATAAAAATGTTGTTGCACTATATTTGAAGACATACATTTTTTTTTAACTAAAAATGGATCTAAAGAATTGTCACAATAACTTTTTATTTCTAAATGTTGTTTTTTTTATATTTCTGAGTAAAAAAGTTTATATATAAATTATAAATAATTTGATAAAATTATATTAAATTTGATAAAATTATATTAAATTTGATAAAATTATATTAAATTATATATAATTATATAAAAATATATAAAATTATGTATACTGGATAAATTTTTCAAAAAATTTTATAAAATTGTATAAAATTATATATAATTTGATAAAATTATATATAATTATATTCAGGATTTGGTGGATATAATTTTATAAAATTAGATCAAATAATATACATAGATTACAAAAAAAAATATAAAATTTTATATAATTATACATAATTTCATATAATCTTGTAAAATTATGTCCACCAAATCCTGGATATAATTATATATAATTTTATCCAATTTTTTTGAAAAAATTAAACCTCCCGCGTAAAAATTGATAATATCTTATTTGACTTGTTCATATCTATTTATATATGATCGTATCTAATTATATTTAACTATATCTGAAATGAACAAAATCGAGATTTAATTATATCTCGGATTTGGTCAACATTGGCAGAAATTTTAGAAAAATTATATCTGATCAGATACAAAATTTTATACAATCATATATTATCAGATCAAGGCAGATCAGATAAGATCAAATCAATTTTTGCACGGGCTGCATACATAATTTTATATAATTATATATAATTTTATATAATTTTATATAATTTTATATAATTATATATAATTTTGTCTAATTATATATATTTCTATAAAAACTTTTTTAACTCGGGGTTTAGTTAAATAGTCCAATGAAAAACCTGATTTCCTTTTTTCTGAATAAGAAAAATATTGACTGACCCATATTTAAGTGATAAACAAAAAATTTTTTTTTCTTCAGTTATAAATGAATTTATATTTATTTAATGATTTCTTTTATTTGTAGATCTTGTTAATAAATTATGGTTATTTGTAAATTGCACAATTGTTTTTTAATGTATTATTCTTTTGGTTTAATATTTTTATTTTTATTTCTCCAGGTGGTTAAGATTTATTTGGTTTATGCCAATCTTTTTAAATTTGAAATTGGTTGTGGCTGTGGTAAATTTGGTGTGTGAGTGTATGGTTTATATTAAAACCACTTTTTGACGTTTAAAATAATTTTAAATTTTCTTAGTTTTCTCAAAACAAATAAATAAAAATTGCATGTTTTTAAATGCAAATTTTTTGTATTTCTTTTGACACAATTAAATCAGAGCATAGCACACTACACCACCATATATTGTTATTGCCAAAAAATAAATATATTTTTTTAATTTTTTTAGCACTCAACAGACTATTAATTATTTATACATATAAATGTTTGAACTATTGTGCAAGAAAAAAAATAAAAATTTTAAAGACAATTGAAAATTTTTTTTTAAAAATAATTCAGCAACTATTTCAAATACTAATAGGATGAAATATGATAAGACACAAGCCAAAAGTTTTACTAAATGTCAAATGGTATTGATTTTAACATTGTTTACATATTGTTTACTTGGTGTAAAAAGTTTAAATTTGAAAACATTTATTCAAATAATAATAAAAATTTAAAAAATAGCAACTAAAATCAATGTTAACAAATTTTATACATTGTTTACATGATTTAAACATTGTAAATTTAACACAATTTATTAAAATCAGAAAACACTTTTTAATAAATGTGAAATGAAAACAATTTTAAATCGTTAATACAGAATTTTTTTATACTATATACATATTATCTACACCAGGTAATAAATGTAAAAGTGAAAATTCCTGAACGATGAAAAAAACCGCAATTTTTAAAAAATATTTTTAAATTTTGGATTTTTTAATTGGTCAACGTTTGAAAGAAACCGCCATTTTTTCCACATTTCAAACAGCAATGTCTCGAAAACCGTTTGACCGATTTAAATTTTTTTTATATAAATATTATGTATCGGAATACGGCTTCGGCATAGCCGAATGTCAAATCGATGGTACATCAACTAAGTCGAAAATTCCAGCCGCCGCTTCTTATTTTTAGCATCTACCGCCGTCAAAACCGCAATTGATAGACGGCTCATTATTCTGCTATAGACTATTGAACTTATACAATAAATTCTTATTAAAACTATTCTAAAAATGGTTCGTGCTGTTGCTGGTGATGTCGTACAATTAGTTTGAACATGAATAAAAACTGTACACGAAACACTAAAAGAGTTTAAACTCTATGTTGCTTTTTCGATTGACACATGATAATTAATCAAGTGACAGCAGCTGTCACATATAAAATTTAAATATGGCAAAAAAAAAATAATATAAACTTGTATAAAAACATAAAAAAATACATACTTGAAAATATTAGCAAAAAATTTTAAACAAAAAAAATAATATTTATACATATGAAACTGCTAAAAAGACATGATAAGTCAACAACAATACATTATTGGCAGTTTTTGATTATTATATGGCCAAAAAAGTCATAAATTCAAGTTTACACAAAAATATTAAATTGCCGCCTGACAAAAAAAAATTTAAAACAAGGTGCGGCGGAGGTTTAAAAAAAATTAAACGATGTTAAGTAGCAGTAATAATTTGTAATTGAAGTAAACAAATAAATATGAAATATTTTATGGATTGTAATAAATACTTTTGAAGACTTACCTTATTTAAATATGGTTTTCATATTGATTAAAATTTTTGTTGGTTCAATTTTCTTAATTACAATAAAAGAAAATCTGAAAATAAATAACAAAAAAACATATAAAGCAATTATTTAACTGGGTAGTAAAAGAAAGATGAGTAATAACAACTAAATTAAAAAAATATATATGAAAAAATTGTAGTATACTTTTAGGCAGGTCATAAATTCAAAATATGAATCATACTTTTAGGCTAACAAAAATAAAATAAAAATAAAATGAAATGAAATCATAGCACAAACAATTCCTAGAAATATACGATTACTAATAGGGAATTTTAAGAGAAATTCTTAGAAATAATAAAAATAAAAAGGAAATAGCCAAAATAAGATAACAATTTTTTTTAAGCATCAAGCTTATAAAGATTAAAGTTACACAGAATGAATTGAAAATGAATTTCAATCAACAAAAACGCGGATTCAAATAATTTTTTAATTGAAACCCCTCCGATGAAGAAAATTGTTATATCAATCATCAAATTGTAGGTGATTTTTTTTTTTTCAATCAATCACTTTTTCGATTTTGATAAAAAATTTGATAAATTTTTTATTTAAAGTCAATTAAAATAATGATTGATTTAACAAATTAATTTTAAGCTTATGTCAAAATTATGAAGAAATTCATATTTTTTGCTTTTCAATATGTTGCTGACAGTAAAAAAAGTAAAACCCGAGTAAAAAGTATATTTTTTAATTAATGTATTCAAATAAATTGAAGCGAAAAAAAGCTGGTATGTTAAAAATTTTTAATTTGATAGTTAAAGAAAATAACTAAAATGTTGATCAAAATAATAATTGACTCATTTAAATTTTGTTGATCAACAGATTTAATTGAAAGTTTTTAGCCAATAATTTTTTGTGTGCAAGTTTTCAGCAAAAAAATGAACCAAATAAATGCAATATATTTTAACAGTCTTTACAAATTCTTTACATGGTGTAAACAATTTTACTTTTATCATATAGACCCCAATTTTGTAGTAAATTTGAATTAAAATAAATTTTTAAAAAATATCAATCAATTTTTAATATTTAAATATTATTTACACATTGTCTACATGATGTAAACAAAAAAAATAGGATTATTAAAAAATGTAATCCATTGAAAATGTTTTAACATTGTTTTCACTTTCTTTACATAATGTAAACAATAAAATTTTAAACAAAGTATTGTTTTCATTACACGAAAAACAATGTAAATTGTGTCTTGGTGTAATCAATGTAAATTTAAACTAATATTAAAGGTTTAAATCAGGTTTAATATTGTTTACATAATGTCATCATTTTATTTTTTAACCCCAAACCAATTAAATATATTTTAACATTGTTTGCGAATTCTTTACAAGGCGTAAACAATTAAAATTTTTTTCATACAGACCCTGATTTTTTAATAAGTCACAAAAAAAAATTAAAAAACATTAATAAATTTTCAATAATTAAACAACGTATACACATTGTCTACATGATGTAAGCAATAAAAAATAGTAGTTATATAAAAATTAAATTTATTAAATATGTTTTAAGATTGTTTTAACTTTTTTTATATGATGTAAACAATTAAATTCCAACCAAAGTATTGACTTCATTGCGTAAAAAACAATGTTAACAGATTCTTGGTGTAATCAATTCAAACTGCCATGAAACGTTTAAATCAAGTTTAATATTGTTTACACACTGTCAACATGTTCTAAACAAAAAAAAACAAGTTTTTTAAATCCCAAATCAATTAAATATATTTTAACATTATTTGCAAATTCTTTACAAGGTGTAAACAATTACAATTTTATTATACAGTCCCTGATTTTGTAGCAAATCTCAAATAAAAATTTAAAAAAAAATAATCAATAAATTTTTAATAATTTAATCATATTTACACATTCTTTATATGATGTAAACAATAAAAATTATGAGTTATTTAAAAATAACATCTATTGAATATATGATGTAAACAATAATATACCAGCTAAAATATTGTCTCCAATGCGCAAAAAAACAATGTTAATTCTTTCACGATGTCATCAATGAAAATTTAAACTACCGTTAAACGTTTAAATCAATTGTTTTAGCGTTTTATACAAGATGTAAACAATTTAAATTTTTTTGCAGACTCTGATTTTGTTGTAAACCTCAAGTAGAATACATTTTAAAACAAGGCATCAATTAATTCTTGATAATTTAATCATGTTTACACGTTGTCTACATGATGTCAACAATAAAAATTACGAGTTATGAAAAGTTAAATCTATTAAATATATTTTAACATTGTTTTCACTTTCTTTACATGATGTAAACAATAATATACCAGCCAAAGTATTGTCTCCATTGCGCAAAAAAAACAATGTTAATTATTTCACGGTGTCATCAATGTAACTTTAATTTACCATGAAACGTTTAAATCAAATTTTTAAATTTTTTTAGCATTCTTTACAAGATGTTAACAATTTAAATTTTTTCATACAGACTCTGATTTTATTGTAAATCTCAAGTAGAATACATTCTAAAACAAGACATCAATCAATCAATTTTTAATACTTTAGTCATAATTTTACACATTGTCTACATAATGTAAACAATACAAATTACGAGCCAAAGTATTGTCTCCATTGTGCAAAAAAACAATGTTAATTCTTTCACGGTGTCATCAATGTAACTTTAAGCTACCATTAAACGTTTAAATCAAATTGTTCAAGTTTTTTAGCATTGCTTACAAGATGTAAACAATTTAAATTGCTTCATTCAGACTCCGATTTTGTTGTAAATCTCAAGCAGAAATCATTTAAAAAAAAGACATCAATCAATTTTTAATAATATAACATTCTTTGCACATTATCTACATGATGTAAACAATAAAAATTATGAGTTATTTAAAAATTAAATCTATTGAATATGACTTAACATTGTTTTCACTTTCTTTACATGATGTAAACAATAATATACCAGCCAAAGTATTGTCTCCATTGCGCAAATACAATATTAATTCTTTAACGGTGTCATCAATGTAAATTTAAACTACCATTAAACGTTTAAATCAATTTTTTAGCACTTTATTCAAGATGACAACAATTTAAATTTTTTCATACAGCCTCGAATTTTGTAGTAAATCTCAAATAGAATACATTTAAAAAAAAGACATCAATCAATTTTTAATAATTTAATCATATTTACACATTCTCTACATGATGTAAACAATAAAAATTACGAGTTATTTAAAAATTAAATCTATTGAATAATTTTTAAAATTGTTTTCACTTTCTTTACATGATGTAAACAATAATATACCAGCCAAAGTATTGCCTCCATTGCGCAAAAAACAATATTAATTCTTTCACGATGTCATCAATGAAAATTTAAACCACCATTAAACGTTTAAATTAAATTTTTCAAGTATTTTAGCATTCTTTACAAGATGTAAACAATTTAAATTGTTTCATACAGGCTCTGATTTTGTTGTAAATCTCAAGTAGAAATCATTTAAAAAAAAGACATCAATCAATTTTTAATAATATAACATTCTTTGCACATTATCTACATGATGTAAACAATAAAAATTATGAGTTATTTAAAAATTAAATCTATTGAATATGACTTAACATTGTTTTCACTTTCTTTACATGATGTAAACAATAATATACCAGCCAAAGTATTGTCTCCATTGCGCAAATACAATATTAATTCTTTAACGGTGTCATCAATGTAAATTTAAACTACCATTAAACGTTTAAATCAATTTTTTTAGCACTTTATTCAAGATGACAACAATTTAAATTTTTTCATACAGCCTCGAATTTTGTAGTAAATCTCAAATAGAATACATTTTTAAAAAAGACATCAATCAATTTTTAATAATTTAATCATATTTACACATTCTCTACATGATGTAAACAATAAAAATTACGAGTTATTTAAAAATTAAATCTATTGAATAATTTTTTAAATTGTTTTCACTTTCTTTACATGATGAAAACAATAATATACCAGCCAAAGTATTGCCTCCATTGCGCAAAAAACAATATTAATTCTTTCACGATGTCATCAATGAAAATTTAAACCACCATTAAACGTTTAAATTAAATTTTTCAAGTATTTTAGCATTCTTTACAAGATGTAAACAATTTAAATTGTTTCATACAGGCTCTGATTTTGTTGTTAATCTCAAGTAGAATACATTTAAAAAAAAAGACATCAATAAATTTTTAATAATTTAATTTTGTTTACACGTTGTCTACATGATGTCCAAAATAAAAATTACGAGTTATTTAAAAAATACATCTATTAAATATGTTTTAACATTTTGTTCACTTTCTTTACAAGCTGTAAACAATAATATAACAGCCAAAGTATTGTCTCCATTGCGCCAAAAACAATGTTAGTTCTTTAACGGTGTCATCAATGAAAACGATGTCATCATTAAACGTTTAAATCAATTTTTTTAGCATTTTATACAAGATGTAAACAATTAAAATTTTATTATACAGACCCTGATTTTGTTGTAAATCTCAAGTAGAAAACATTAAAAAAAAATCAATCACTTTTTAATAATTTAATCATGTTTACGCGTTGTCTACATGATGTCAACAATAAAAATTACGAGTTATTTAAAAAATACATCTATTAAATATGTTTTAACATTGTTTTCACTTTCTTTACATGATGTAAACAATAATATTCCAACCACATTATTAGCTTCTTTGCGTAAAAAACAATGTAAATTGTTTCTTGGTAAAACCAATGTAAATTTAAACTACCATTTAACGTTTAAATCAAATTTTTCAAGTATTTCAGCATTCTTTACAAGTTCTTACAAAATGTAAACAATTTAAATTTGTTCATACAGCCTCGGATTTTGTAGTAAATCTCAAATAGAATATATTTAAAAAAACTTCTACCAGTTTCTAATATTTCAATATTGTTGCATATTGTCTACCTGGAGTAAACAATACAAATGATGAGTAATTTAAAAACTAAATCTATTGAATATGATTTAACATTGTTTTTTTCTTCTTTTTATGATATAAAAAATAATATTCCAATCAAAGTATTGGCTTGCGTAAAAAACAATGTAAATTGTTTCATGGTGTAACCAATGTAAATTAAACGTTTAAATGAAGTTTAATATTGTTTACACTTTGTCTACATGATGTAAACAATACAAATAACCAACTTTATAAAAAATAAATGTCATTTAATATCATTTATGTTAAAGCATATATGTTAAAACATTGTTTACACATTCTTTACAATATGTAAACAATAAAATTCTCACTAAAGTATTGTCTTTATTGCCCAAAAAACAATGTAAATTGTTTTATGGTGTAATACGTGTAAATTTAAACTACCATTTAAATGTTTAAACCTAACAACTATTTATTCATTTATTTTGAAAACATTTCCTCTTTTTTTATACCCTCCACTCTAGTGATAGAGGGTATATATAAGTTTGTCATTCCGTTTGTAACACCTCGAAATATTGGTCTAGGACCCCATAAAGTATATATATTCATGATCCTCGATCGATTTTAAGACGATCTAGCGATGTCCGTCCGTCCGTCCGTCCGTCCGTCCGTCTGTCTGTCTGTCTGTCTGTCTGTCTGTCTGTTGAAAACACGCTAACTTTTGAAAGACTTTACGGAGGCTCCTGAAGTTTGGCATATATGTTGGGCATTTACCTGGTCAGGTTGGTATTGCAATCCAGCGAAATCAGTCCAGTGGTTCAAAAGTTATGAGCAAAAGACTGAATTTCGGCAAGGGTTTTTCGTGAATTTATGAGTTAAAAAGCACTATAACTTTCGAAACTCATTTCTGAGGATGCTGAAGCTTGGCATATATATTTTTCCTCCAGCCTAGTTCGTATTGAATATCAGCCAAATCGATCCAGTGGTTCAAAAGTTATTAGCAAAACCGTGAATATCAGATTAGCTTCACCTTAAATTCACGTGGTGAAAACCGGTAAACCTGTTTTAAAACCATTGGTAAGTCACAAAAATATTTTAAAACGTATTTTTGTCACTCAAAAATATTTTTATACCAAAACAAAAAAAAATAAATACACTCGAAAAAAATTTTACACTCAAAAAAAAATTCTACACTCAAAAAAAAAATTAGTAAATTTTTTTTTTAATGTAAAATTCGAAAAAAATTTACACTCAAAAAAAAATAGTAAATTTTTTTTTTTAATGTAAAATTCGAAAAAATTTTACACTCAAAAAAAATTTTACACTCAAAAAAAAAAAATTTTTTTTTTTTTTTTTAAATTACTAAAAAAAACATTTTTACACAAAATGAAATATTTCTAATCATAACTGTTATTTTTTTTCACATTAGAAAATTTACTATCACTTGAAATGGGCATTGTGGAGGGTATTCATAGATTCGGCCAAGTCGAATTTAACTTTTCTACTTGTTTTTGTTGTCTTGTCCATTTAAGTTTAAACATTTGAACAAAATCCACAAAAAAAAACATTGCATTGTTTAGTGTGTGTTCCATTCATATTGTGAAGTACAAAGTGTATAAATTTTTTAAAATATTCAAATATTTACTTGCCCATAAACAGCTCTATTGTCATGCGACAATTGTGTTTTTTTTTCTGTTCAATATTAACGCTCGCGCTTCTGACATAAAAACTACAAAGAAGAGGGCTGTTATTTTAACTTGCACTTGAACTTGTGTAGAAGAAGAAAAAAATGGATTTGTGTGAGGTTTTTGTTGGAAAACAAACGAAAAAAAATCCAAGGAGCCCAAATATGGACAATACAAGATAAACCGAAAAAAGAAAAGATGAAAAAAATATATAAAAAAATTTTATGGAGAGTCATTGAAATTTTAAAACAAGAAAAATAAACAAATTAAGCGGCAAAGAGGTGTTAATGACATTAAACAATTAAGAAAATAAATAAATTTGATAAAAAAATTTTAAAGGTAAATAGAATTAAAAAATGTAGACTTTTAATGACGGAGATAGGGAAAAAATGTAGACCGATAGATGAGTACTAACAAAAAAAATATCCTTAGCATACTTTTAGGTCAAAAGAGAGAAACTGTAAAAAACAAAGTATACATTTAGGCTGGCCCTTATTTATAAAATAAATCATACTTTTGGGTAAAAAAAAGACCAAAATGCACTTATAGCAAAAAAGCAAATTTTAAATTGAAGAATTTAACAAAAACTCTCCGATTCTTGTAACTTCTTTCCAAAGAACCCTTCTTAGATTCGGAAATCCTCAAGATCTAAGGACTTTTTTTCAGTAGAAAGTTCCAAAAAACTAAAATTATATAGAAAACCCCTTCTCATATAGAAAACCTCTCAGAATAAGACAACCTTTTTTATAGCAAATGCCCGAGATTGAGAGAAAATTTTTCTTTGAAATTATTTCTAATACCGAATTAAGCCAGACCGATTTTTGAGCGAACTGTTCGATAAGACTCTACTAATTATTAAAATTTGTTTTGTAAATTCATATTAGCAACAAATTTATATGAAAATCAAGTGTCTTAAAGACCTGCCTAGATTATATTATATGACATTTCACAATTTGGTATTTTAGAAACACTTTTGTCTTCTCTAGAAAATTATAGAATAGATTACTTTATTTATTCTTAGCACGCAAAATTGTTTTTTTTTTTTTCAAAGAGACACAAAGTTTGCAAATGAAAATACTTAAAGGGAAGGTTAAGCAATCAGTGGAAGCAGAATTTAGATGAAGTGAACATTTTTTTATTTATTTAATTTTTTTTTCTCTGTTTGCAAACTTTTTTTATTGTTGACATGGTGTAAATAATGTGTAAAAACTGAAACAATTTAATTTTATTGGCTTTTTGTAAAAATTTTCAAAAAATGTATTTAATTTTGTTTAATTTACATTGTTAAGATTGTTAAATTAACATTGTTGTAAACACAGTGTCAACAATGTAACAATTAACTACATTTGTAAATTGCTACAAAAATTACAATTCTGTAAACCATGAGAACAATACTTTGGTTATTATATTATTAAATACACAATGTAAAAAATGTGTAAACAATCTTATTATACTAACAATAATTATAAATTTTGCAAGTTTAATAAAAAACGTATGTTTTTTAATTGTTTACATTATGTAAACAATGTATAAACAATGTAAAAATCTATTATATATTGTTGGATTGTTAAAATTTTATGATATTTGGTTTTATTTACATTGTTAGTTAGAAGTTTTTCATAATTTAACAAAAGCTCGTGTTTTTTATTGTTTACATTATGTAGACAATTTATAAACAATGTCGAAAATTGATTTTATGATGGTGTTTTTCTACAAATTTTATGAAATTTCTTTTAATTTATATTGTTTACATGATGTAGAGAATGTGTAATTAATATAACTCTTTATACCATTCGACACAGCAAAAATTAATAAAAAATGTTAAAACTTAATAACACTTTTTATATATTTTGTTTAAACATTACAAAGACAAAGTGCTAACACAACATAAATTTTGATAACCTTTGACTCTTTGTGAATATTATAGAAAATTTGAGGGAAAAGATTGTTTTGTTAAGTTGTTTACATCGATTAGACATTGTGTAAACGAAGTAAAAATTTATTTCATTAAATCTATTGAATACATTTTAATTTTCTTTACATGTTGTAAACAATAAAATTCCAACTAAAGTATTGTCTTCATTGCGTAAAATATGATGTATATTAATTCATGGTGTAACCACTTTAAGTTTAAACTACCACTAAACGTTTAAATCAAGTTTAAAATTGTTTACACATTGTCTACATGTTGTAAACAAAAATATAAGAGCTTTTTTTAAAAACCAAGTCAATTGAATATATATTTAATAAATATTTAACGTTCTTTACAAATTCTTTACAAGATGTAAACAATTAAATTTTTTTCATACAGATCCAGATTTTGTAGTAAATCTTAAATAAAAAATATTTCCAAAAAACAACCCAGCATTTTTAATATTTAAGTATTATTTACACATAGTCTACATTATGTAAACAATAAAATATTTAAAAATGTAATCTATTGTATATATTTTCATTGTCTTTACATGATGTAAACAATAATATTCCAACTTTAGTATTAGCTTTATTGCACAAAAACAATGTTAATTGTTTCATGATGTAAATAATGTAAATTGAAACTATCATTAGCGTTAACATCAAGTTTAACAATGTTTAATATGTTGTGAATAAAATTAATGGAAAGCTAAAACCTAAATCTATTAAATATAGTTTTAACATTCTTTACAAATTCTTAACAAGGTGTAAATAATTTAAATTTTACCATACCGACCCAGATTTTGTAGTACATCGCAAAAATAATACATTTTTAAAAAGCATCAATCAATTTTTAATACATAAATATTGTTTACATATTGTTTACTTGATGTCAACAATAAAAACTTAAGTTATTTAAAAATAAAATCTATAAAATCTATAAATACGTATTAACACTGTTTTCACTTTATTTACATGATGTAAACAATAAAATTCCAACCAAAGTATTGTCTTCATTGCACAAAAAACAATGTAAATTAATTATATTTAATTTTTGGTAAAATTTATTGTGAATTTTTTCAAAAAAAAATAGGTTTGATATTTAACTTGAAAGTTTTTTATGAATTTTTGTTTAAATTTTTTATTTTTCAGGTTATTACATCAGTAACTTAGTTAAATTAAAATTTTTTACATCATGTAAATTGATTATATTTGACTTTCAGTAAAACTTATTAAAAAAATTGGTAACTTAAAGATTTTCTTATGATTTCAAATTTTATTATTTACATCACGTAAACAATGTGTAAACACAATAAAAATACTGCTTCCATATTGAAAAAAATTGAACGAAAATTTGGATTATGGTTTTGTTTAAACTGTTTTCATCATGTAGACAATGTATAAGCGAGGTACAAATGTATGTCAGTTGATTCGTAGAAAAACTTGTTAAGTAACTTTTTTAAATTTAGTTAAATTTACATTGTTTACATCATGTTAATTAATTATATTTCACTTTTGGCAAAATTTCTTCAATAATTGATAAATTTACGAAAAAAATTATTTCATTATTTAACTTTATAATGATTTCAAATTTTTTTATTTACATAACGCAGATTGTTTAATTTATGTTCTGCTTAAATTGTTTACATCATGTAGACAATGTGTAAGCGAGGTAAAAATGTATAGCAGTTGATTCTCAGAAAAACTTGTGAAGTAACTTTTTCAAATTTATTTAAATTAACATTGTTTACACCATGTAAATTAATTATATTTGACTTTGGGCAAAGTTTATCGAGAAATTAGTTAATTTTATGTATAACACGTATTTTAATATTTAATTTTAAGTTTTTAATGATTTCAAATTTTATTATTTACATAACGTAGACCATGTGTTACCACAACAAATATTTGTTGTTAAATTTATGTTTTGTTTAAATTGTTTACATCATGTAGACAATGTGTAAAGGAGGTAAAAATTTATTTCAGCTGTTTCTTAGAAAAACTTCTAAAGTAACTTTTTCAAATTTAGTTAAATTTACATTGTTTACACCATGTAAATTAATTATATTTGAATTTGGGCAAAATTATTGAGAAATTGGTTAGTTTTATGTAAAAATGTATTTTATTATTTAACTTTAAGTTATTAATGATTTCAAATTTTATTATTTACATCACGTAGACAATGTGTTACCAAAACAAATATTTATTGTTAAATTTATGTTCTGTATAAATTGTTTACATCTTGTAGACAATGTGTAAGCAAGGTAAAAATGTATATCAGTTGATACTTAGAAAAACTTCTAAAGTAACTTTTTCAAATTTATTTAAATTTACATTGTTTACATCATGTAAATTAATTATATTTGACTTTGGGCAAAGTTTATCGAGAAATTAGTTAATTTTATGTATAACACGTATTTTAATATTTAATTTTAAGTTTTTATTGATTTCAAATTTTATTATTTACATAACGTAGACCATATTTTACCAAAACAAATATTTATTGTTAAATTTATGTTCTGTGAAAATTGTTTACATTAAGTAGACAATGTGTAAACGAGGTATAAATTTATTTCAGCTGATTTTCATAAGAACATGAAAAGTAACTTTTTCAAATTTAGTTAAATTTACATTGTTTACATCATGTAAATTAATTATGTTTGACTCTGGGCAAAATTATTGAGAAATTGGTTAGTTTAATGTAAAAATGTATTTTATTATTTAACTTTAGGTTTTTAATGATTTCAAAATATATTATTTACATCATGTAGACAATGTGTTAACAAAACATAAATTTTTATTGGTAAATTTATGTTCTGTTTAAACTGTTTACAATAAGTAGACAATGTGTAAACGAGGTATACATTTATTTCAGCTGATTTTCATAAAAATTTGAAAAGTAACTTTTTCAAATTAAGTTAAATTTACATTGTTTACACCATGTAAATTAATTATATTTTACTTTGGGCAAAATTTATTGAGAATTTAGTAAATTTTATGTATAAAATGTATTTTAATATTTAACTTTAAGTTTTTAATGATTTCAAATTATATTATTTACATCACGTAGACAATGTGTTTTTGTTAACAGTTTAATGTAAAAATGTATTTTATTATTTAACTTTAGGTTTTTAATGATTTCAAAATATATTATTTACATCATGTAGACAATGTGTTAACAAAACATAAATTTTTATTGGTAAATTTATGTTCTGTTTAAATTTTCTACATTAAGTAGACAATGTGTATACGAGGTATACATTTATTTCAGCTGATTTTTATAAAAATTTGAAAAGTAACTTTTTCAAATTTAGTTAAATTTACATTGTTTACACCATGTAAATTAATTATATTTGACTTTGGGCAAAATTATTGAGAAATTAGTTAATTTTATGTATAACACGTATTTTAATATTTAATTTTAAGTTATTAATGACTTCAAATTTTAATATTTACATAACGTAGAACATGTGTTACAAAAAACAAATATTTATTGTTAAATTCATGTTCTGTTTCAATTGTTTACATTAAGTAGACAATGTGTAAACGAGGTATACATTTATTTCAGCTAATTTTCATAAAAATTTGAAAAGTAACTTTTTCAAATTTAGTTAAATTTACATTGTTTACACCATGTAAATTAATTAAATTTGACTTTGGGCAAAATTTATTGAGAATTTGGTAAATTTTATGTATGAAATGTATTTTAATATTTAACTTTAAGTTATTAATGACTTCAAATTTTAATATTTACATAACGTAGAACATGTGTTACAAAAAACAAATATTTATTGTTAAATTCATGTTCTGTTAAAATTGTTTACATTATGTAGACAATGTGTAAACGAAGTTAATATTTATTTCAGATGATTCTCAGAAAAACTTGTAAAGTAACATTTACAAGTTTAGTTAAATTTACATTGTTTACATCATGTAAATTAATTATATTTGAATTTGAGCAAAATTATTGAGAAATTGGTTAGTTTAATGTAAAAATGTATTTTATCATTTAACTTTAGGTTTTAAATGATTTCAAAATATATTATTTACATCATGTAGACAATGCGTTAAAAAAACATAAATTTTTATTGGTAAATTTATGTTCTGTGAATATTGTTTACATCATGTAGACAATGTGTAAACGAGGTATACATTTATTTCAGCTGATTTTCATTAAAACTTGAAAAGTAGCTTTTTAAAATTAAGTTAAATTTACATTGTTTACATCATGTAAATTAATTATATTTGACTTTGGGCAAAGTTTATCGAGAAATTAGTTAATTTTATGTATAACACGTATTTTAATATTTAATTTTAAGTTTTTAATGATTTCAAATTTTATTATTTACATAACGTAGACCATATTTTACCAAAACAAATATTTATTGTTAAATTTATGTTCTGTGAAAATTGTTTACATCATGTGGACAATGTGTAAAGGAGGTAAAAATTTATTTCAGCTGTTTTTTAGAAAAACTGGTAAAGTAACTATTTCAAATTTAGTTAAATTTACATTGTTTACATCATGTAAATTAATTATATTTTACTTTAAGCAAAATTTATGGAGAATTTAGTAAATTTTATGTATAAAATGTATTTTAATATTTAACTTTAAGTTATCAATGACTTCAAATTTTAATATTTACATAACGTAGACCATGTGTTACCAAAACAAATATTTGTTGTTAAATTTATGTCCTTGTTTACATTATGTAGACAATATGTAAACGAGCAATATATTCATTTTAGCTGATTTTCAGAAAAACTTGAAAAGTAACTTTTTTAAATTTAGTTAAATTTACATTGTTTACATCATGTTTATTTATTATTTTTGACTTTGAGCAAAAATAATTGAGAAATTGGTAAATTTTATGTAAAAATGTATTTTATTATTTACCTTTAAGTTTTTAATGATTTCAAATTTTATTATTTACATCACGTAGACAATGTGTTACCAGATCAAATATTTATTGTTAAATTTATGTTCTGTTTAAATTGTTTACATCATGTAGACAATGTGTAAAGGAGATATACATTCATTTCAGCTGATTTTCAGAAAAACTTGACAAGTAACTTTTTTTAAATTTAGTCAAATTTACATTATTTACATCCTGTAAATTAATTATATTTGACTCTGGGCAAAATTTATTTATAAATTGATCAGTTTTATGTAAAAATGTATTTCAGTATTTAACTTTAAGGTTTTAATAATTTCAAATTTTATTATTTACATCATGTAGACAATGTGTTAACAAAACATAAATATTTATTGGTGAATTTATGTTCTTTTTAAATTGTTTACATCATGTAGACAATGTGTAAACGATGTAAAAATTCATTTCATTTGATTTTTAAAACAAATTGTAAACTAACTTTAACAAATTTAGTTAAATTAACATTGTTTACATCATGTAAATTAATTATATTTGACTTTATGGGGTCTTAAACCGATAATTCGATAAGTTACAAACGTAATGTAAGTAGAGGGTATAAAATTGTTTTTTAAGATTTTAAAAAAATATACATTAGTTACCCTTCCCCCAGATTAGAAATTTTCTAATAAACTTATATGCGTTTAGCAAAAAAAAACTGAAAAAAAACAACTACGGTCAATGTTGTTTTTTTTTTATCAAATGCAATATGATAACGTAGAATAACAATTTTATTTATATGCATAAAATAATTAAAAAAAAAAAAGAGAAATCTTTTTTTATTAAACAAAACACACAAACACAAAACTCTACATGAATAAGCAAAATATTTTTAAAAAAATAAAATTTCAAAGTTAAACTAAAATAATGAAAAGGGAATAAGGTCATCACTATTCTACATGCCACATACAACTTGCAACAACATTGCAAGTTAAGTCAAGAAGGGGAGTTGTCTAAAAAAATTATCAAAATGATTATGAAAAATTTTTAAAAGATAAATTTAGCAGGGGAGGGGTTAGAATTAGATAAAATACATGAAAATTTATTTGCTTAAAATAAATTCTCATGCATATTTTAAATAAAAATAAAAAGAAATAAATTTTGACAAATCATTTAATATACAGGGTGCGCCAAAAATTATTGTCGGTATGTAAATATTGAATAAGTTACAAAAAATCAAACGATTTCCATATATAATATATTTTTACCACTCTACCAAGAGGGGACGGACCGAAAAAATTATATTTTTCTAATCCCTTTTGTCCAAGTGCAGGTCCATTTTTTTGGACTTAGCTTAGCTGACACGTCTTGCGATCTTGTCAAGATCTTTAAAACAGAAAAATAATTTTCTTAAAAATTATTCTATATAATAATAATTAATTATTATTCTGGTCGATGCGTACGATTGTTATTTTATGGGAATTACAAAATTGATCATACGCCACTCATACAGTTTTCAAGCAATTACTATTATTATTATAATAAAAGTTCACCAATTTTAAATGCGTTCAAAAAACTAGCATTAAGGGTTGTGTTATGGAATATGTCAACTTTCATTTCACACAAAAAAAATTTTTTTCCATGAACGATTTTCATAGTATTTATGAACAAATTCATACAATTTATTAACTTTTTCATAGTATTTATGAAAAATGTTAAAAATTCTTATTAAATAAATTCTTATTAAATAAATATTATGAAAAAGTTAATAAATTGTATGAATTTGTTCATAAATACTATGAAAATCGTTCATGGAAAAAAATGGGTGTGTGTTGCTTTTGGTTTCATCTCATTCCGATTTTGGTTGTTCCACTATGTAATTTTTCTATAATAATAATAATTCTCAAAATCTGAGCTGTTTTTTCTTAAAAAAAATCCTACTTTTATCCACAATTTTCTTTCAGGTTTCTGTCAAAATGTTTAAAATTAAAATTTTCATGTATAGCGGTGGTTTTTTATCTAAATTTTAGAATTTTTGTTTATGACCCACCAGGAACCTTTTAAGTTTTTTTTTGTGTTTTGCCAAAACAATAAAAAGTAATGTTAAGCTTTGGAAGCCAGATAAAAATCTTAGTAATATGGCACAGGTGTGTTCAAAAAGAACTTACAAGGAAACCACAAAGTTAGAAAACTTAAATCAAACTCACAAGAAAACTACACAGTTTGAAAACTCACGCGCTTTTATTTTTATGAAATTTGCATATTTCAGCAAATTTGCATATTTCAACAAATTTGCATTTTTCAACAAATTTGCATTTTTCAACAAATTTGCATATTTCAGCAAATTTGCATATTTCAACAAATTTGCATATTTCAACAAATTTGCATATTTCAACAAATTTGCATATTTCAACAAATTTGCATATTTCAACAAATTTGCATATTTCAACAAATTTGCATATTTCAACAAATTTGCATATTTCAACAAATTTGCATATTTCAACAAATTTGCATATTTCAACAAATTTGCATATTTCAACAAATTTGCATAAAATATTAAATTTACCCAATTTAAAAAAGCATCGTATGCACTCCTAATAAAATTTGTGGACATTTGTGTAAATTTACACAATTTATTGTAGCAAAACAGTCTTAGTTTAATAAGAGAGTGTGTAATATCAAATTTTGCGGGTTAAGGACCGAAGGGTTAAGGACACATTAAATGTGTTTAATATTCTTTAAATTATTAATGTATAATTATTTAATATTGCACATTAAAGATGTAAAATTACACAAATAGTGCGTTATTACTACCACAATGGTAGAAAAATATTTATGTTAGCAAATTTTATAAAATTTTATAAAACTAAATTTTATAACATATCCAAAAGAACCCTTCTGGGGCAGTTTCCTTGTAAAAAAAAAATAAAAGGAAACTTCTATACAAGTAGTGCTTGTAGCGTGACAATATGTTATATTTTGGTTATTTTAACTTTTAGGCAAAATAAAAAAAAACTCAACAGATTTCTCTTGCAAATGCATAAAATTTCTAAAAAAAAAGTTAATATTAAATTTGTTAGTTAAACATATGCATTGCATACATTTAACGGTTATTTAAATTTTGCCAACACTTTTTTTTCTATTGTTTTCATTTTTAAAAAGTGTTGAAAATATCTTTAAGGCATATTTTGCATTTTAAATCTTAAAAAAAATGTTTAGAATTTTCAGAAGTTGAAAAAGAAGAAAAAAAAAATAGCAGTAGTTCGTTATGCATTTTATATGCAGATTTTTGCTACTAATTTTTTTTTTTGTAGTTCGTTGCATTTTGCCTTTCACACTACTGGCTTTTATAGAATATTATGAAAAATAATCAGAGCACTTCATGAACATAATCTGTGAAGCTGGCTTAGGGCTTTTTTGTTATATTGTTGTTGAAGAAAAAATTGTTTGCCCATAAATTTGTGTTAAATGATAGATGGATGGTTATGAAAAAGAAACAGAAAATCTTACACTGAAAAAAAAGACATAACTAAATTTAAGGAAAAAATGTCTTAGAAAATTTATCATAAATTTTCCTAAAATTTAGTTAAATTTAACTTAAAAATGAGAAATTTTCTTAACTATGAGGAAAAAATTTTAGTTCATTTACTTATAATTAGTTCAAAGTTTTCTTTAAATGGATTTTTTAAATATTAGGAAAAAATTTCTTACAGTCAAAGAAATTTTCCACAAATCTAAGAATCGTATCTTTATTTTTAAGATATATTTCTTAAAAAACAATTTAGTTCAAGTTTAGTTAAAATTTACTAAAAAAAACATCATCGTATTTCTCGTCTTTGAATTGAGGAAGTGTACTTCTTAGAATCTAGTTAATGACTTCTGAGAATTTAGTAAATAAGTTCTTAGAATTTAGTTAAAAATTCAAAATGGCGATATCTCGAAAACTAAGCGAGATAGAGCAAAACGGATGAAATTTTCAAAAGAAAGACTACAAAGAAAAATATGGAATAGCCTAGCTCTGCATATCTGTCGGGGTCTCAAGACCCTAATTTTAGATCTAAATTTTAAAATTCCCGAGATTTTATATATACACATATCGCGGTAAATACTGCCAATACGAGAAAAAGTCCAACGGCATTTTTTTAGCTCTTGACTCGTAGAACACTTCCGCAAAATACCCAAAAGCCCTCCGATTAATAGTTTTTGAGTTATGCGGTTTTTAAGATTCTCAAGACCCTATCAGGCCCCTTTTTACCGTATCTCAAAAACTAAGCAAGTTAGAGCGAAACGGACACAAATTTTGGGTCAAAATCGATGGGGACCCTTAAAGGACCCAACGGGGTCTCGAGTTAAATGGGGTCCGAACCCATGGGTCCAGGGTCAAGACCCAATCTATTTCTAAAATGTGAAGTATAATTTTTCCCATTTTCTAGTTAAAATTGGCTTAAAATTAAATAACTTTGTTTTCCTCATTTTTAGGAAAATTATGAACTAAAACCAAGAAAAAAAATCTTTGGAGCCAAATCATTCCCTCTTTTTCTCAAAATTGAGTTAATTTTCCCAGATTTTAGTTCACTTTTTTTTTGAGTGTATGAATATTCATGAGATGTGGAGTGGAAAACTTTCACACACCACAGCTGCCTATTATAATAGATTATTAAAAGGTAAGATTTTTTTAAGAAAATTTTGAAATTTTATTTGAGTCTAAAAAATTTTTAGAGTATAACAATTTTTTAGGGTGACAAAAATATTTTAGTTTGAGCCAAAAACTCATTTTAGGATTTAAAAAAAAAAAAAAAATTGAGTGCAAAAAACGTTTTTTTGACCAAATTTTTTTTTTTGAGTTTCAAAAATACTTTGAAAAATATTTTTGTGCTTTACGAATGTCTTTTAAAGGCTCTTTCGCGTTTTGTCAACACATGAATTCAAGGTGAAACCAATACGAAATCACGGTTTTGCAGAAATTCAATACACACAGAAAAAATTTGAAACAAATTTCAATCAACAAAAACGCGGATTCAATAAATTTTTTGATTGAAATTCCTACAATTAAAAAAATTGTTATACCAATCATCAAATTGTAGGTAATTAATTGAAAATTTTTTCAATCAAACATTTTTTCGATTTTGATCAAAAAATTGATCAATTTTTTATTTATAGTCAATCAAAATAATGATTGATTTAACAAATGAATTGCAAGCTTATAACAAAATTATCAAAAAATTTATATTTTTTGCTTTCCAATATGTTGCCAACAATAAAAAAAAAGTAAAACCCGATAATTTTGTATATTTTTGAATTATTCTATTCAAATAAATTAAACCGAAAAAAATGTAGTATGTTGAAAAAAATTTCAATTAAAACATTGATTGACTTATTTAAATTTAGTTGATCAATAGATTTAATTGAAAATTTTTAGCCAATAATTTTTTGTGTGAACTTAAGAAAATATTATTTTCGACATGTTTAATTTATGTTGAATAATTACAAAAATTTTTTGAGTGTAAATTTTTTTTGAGTGTAAAATTTTATTTGAATCTAAAAAATTTTTAGAGTAAAAAAAAATTTTTAAGGGTGACAACAATATTTTATTTTGAGTCAAAAACTTATTTTAGAATTTTTTTATTTAAAAAATTTTTGGGCAATTTTTTTTTTTAGTTTCAAAAATACTTTTTAAAATATTTTTGTGCTTTACGAATGTCTTAAAGGGTCTTTAGCGTTTTGTCAACACGTGAATTTAAGGTGAAACCAATATGAAATGCATGGTTTTTCAGAAATTCAATACAGATTGGTATCAGAAAAATATCAAAAACAAGTAAGAAAGTTATAGTCGGTCAAGACCGACCATATGATACCCTACACCAGTATTTTCCGGAAAATGGGTCCCAAGTCCAAACATGGACCGATTGGATCTGTCTTTTGTTAGATCTTTATTTAGTGTAGAAAACACACACAGATCAAATTTTAGTGGAATTGGTTTATTTTTTGTCAGTAGACCGATTTAACTGAATATCGGTCGAAATTTTTATAGGGGACTAAGTCCAAAAATGGTCCAATTACATTCCGATTTGATAAGGTTACTAAAGTGCACGTTTAACACCTAAAAATTAAATTTTTATCACATATTTCAATTTTTATGAATTTTGAGGGAATTATATGAATATCGGGAGGGTGGTTTGTATGGGGACTACCAGAAGGACTGACCCAATTCCTTTGAAATTTGGAATGATGATTCGTTTATACAAAACTTGATTTCCTGATAAATTTCAAAGCGATATCTATTATAACACGGTTATTAGCCTAATCCAAAGGGGGCGTTTGTATGGGGACTAGGTCTTAACATGGACCGATTTTCTCCAATTTCAATAGGCTTCGTCCTTGAGCCAAAAGATGCTTAAGTTTCAATTTTTCAAGCCAATTGATTAAAAATTGCGACCTGTATCGTGCTTAAACCGATAGATGGACGGACAGACAGAAGGACGGGCGGACATTGCTAAATCGACTCAAAAAGTAATTCTGAGTCGATCGGTATGCTTGAAGGTAAGTCTAGGACCAATATTTTGGGTAGTTACAAACATCAGCACAAACTCATTATACCCTGTACCACAGAGTGGTGTAGGGTATAAAAATCTAAGTCATAGCTTTCGTCTTTCGAAATTTAGCGTGTTTTCAAAGGATCTGACAATGAGAAGAAAAAGTTTGTTAAAAAAATTATTTTTGCTTTAAAAATATTTTAATAACATTTTTTAACAAGTTTTGTTCTGATGTGTCCACCACTAGTCGAATTTAAGATTTTTTTAGGTTATGTTGAATATACCAAAATTTTCAAGATGTCCTTACATTTTCGTTTATAACTTTTGATTCGCTGAACCGATTTTGCTGAAATTTAATACCAAACTTTTCAGCACAAAAACAAATACTAATTTTGAAAATCAGCTATCAGAATTTTCTACATTGGCCGTAAATGCCATATCAGTAGAAAGACGGAAAGACAGACAAAACGAAAAATTTTTGCAAAAAAACAAATTTTGTGGAAATTTGTTTTGCTGGTTTTTTTGCAAATTTGTCATTTAAAATCCTGTTTATAGTTTTATTATATTTCGCTGCTTCTTTTAGTTAATTTAACCACAAAAATATTTTTTTTAATCTTAAAAACATATTAATAGTACAATATTGCTTAATTGGTATTAATTTACAACTGTTTGTTAATAAAAATGTGACTTTAGGGTGCTAAAAACAAACCGTCAATTTAAAGCAGTTTGTCAGGAGGAATCAGATGACACTTAAAGAAAGTTTGTTAATTTCACACTACTGCAAGTTTTTGTTTAATATCGAAAGTTCATCAATTAGTAAAGAAAAATTACCTCGAGCTAGGATAACCCCACTAAAAATATAATTTGAGAAATTTTTTTGAAGACAATTTTTTTTCAGAATTTTTATCGGATTCTTTTTTATATAGAAAAATTTTCTCAAAATCTGAGACTTTTTTATATAGAAAAAATGTCTCAGAATCTGAGACCTTTCTGTCCTAGAATCTGAGACCTTTCTGTCCCAGAATCTGAGACTTTTTTTATATAGAAAAAATGTCTCAGAATCTGAGACTTTTTTTATATAGAAAAAATGTCTCAGAATCTGAGACTTTTTTTATATAGAAAAAATGTCTCAGAATCTGAGACTTTTTTTATATAGAAAAAATGTCTCAGAACCTGAGACTTTTTTTATATAGAAAAAATGTTTTAGAATCTGAGACTTTTTTTATATCGAAAAAATGTTTTAGAATCTGAGACTCTTTTTATATAGAAAAAATGTTTTAGAATCTGAGACTTTTTTTATATAGAAAAAATATCTTAGAATCTGAGACTTTTTTTATATAGAAAAAATGTTTTAGAATCTGAGACTTTTTTTATATAGAAAAAATGTCTCAGAATCTGACACTAAACATGTCTGAAGTCTTATGAATAACTTACAAAATTTCAAAATATTATTTCGCAATATTTTGTTATTTGCAAAAAAAAACATTATAATCTTTATCGCTCTCATAATTTTCATGTTTATCTTAAAACAATTTTTTTTGCAAAATTTATATAAAAAAAATAAATAAAAAATTAAAAACAAACATAACAAACTTGTAATTTTATTTGAAATTTGCGACAGGCTGCCGGTACTGGTGACATATCAATTTTCAAAATTTCGCATACAGTTACATATTTGTTTGTTAGTTTATTAAACAACATTAAAAAAATGGTTATTACAGTCATACAGTGACTGACAAAAGTCTACGTACGACTACATAGTAGTTGAAATTCGTTAACGACAAAGTTAAAAATAATAGATTTAATTATATAAAAAAAGAATGTTGTAAAAAGTGCTGTGTAGTTAATTTATCAGGCTTTAATTTAAGCTTAATGGCGTACAGATTGAGTAAATATGGAATGTGCTACGAGGGGTGGAAATAGAAATTTAAATTGTTGATAATCCTTTTTTAGAAAATTTTTTAAAAATATTTTTAAGTCGGTTTTTTTCCAATGTCAAATACTAAAAATTACTACTAAAATAATTTTTATTTAGTTATCAGCAAATTTTTTTTCAACGACTCAAACAAAATTGAAAATTTCGTATTATCAAAAATAATTTTTTAAAATTTTAAATAATTTTTGAAACAGTATAAATTTTTTTTCGCTAAATTATGCCAAAATATGCACTTAAAAAATGGAAATATGCACAAAATATGCATTCACAGCCAAAATATGCAAAAATATGAATTTAAAAAAAAAAAAAAAATCCAAAAACAAATCGATGCCCTTTTAACGCAAATTTTTGATTCAGAAAGATTTTAGTCGATATCGTTTTTAAACTATCTACAAAAAACATGCATTTGCAACATTTTCTTTGTTTACAAAAAATTGGTGGTCAAAAGAATTGGAATCAAAAAATGCGGATTTCTTTTTATTTTTATTTGCGTCGTTGAAAAAGTTTTTTGATAACTGAATATAAACTAATGGACCATTTTTTAAATTTTTAGTGATTGATCTAAGAAAAAATCAACTTCGAAATATTTTTAAAAATTTTTCTAAAAAAAGGTATTTCAATTTCCATTTCGACCCTCGTAGCACATTTAATATTTACTCAATCTGGACGCCATTAAGCTTAAATTAAAGATTGAAAAATCACCAACACCGCACTTTTTAAAAAAATACTTGTTTTATTATCAAGGTCTATTATTTTTAGCTTTTTCGTTAATGAATTACATAAACTACATAGAGTACGTAGACTTTTGTCGGGCACTGTATGTTAAATATTTAAAAATGTGTATATAATAATCTGTTAAAATTATTAAAACTTGACACTAAACATTATGGTTTAATGACTGGAGCACCTGGCTTTGAAATCTAGTAACTTAAGCGTCACTTTTTAAAGCACACAGCCAACAAACAGTAGTTGTTGTCAGCCAACTGAGACCATATAATTTAAAAAAAAAAAATTAATAAGTTTAGGTGAAATGTGTTTATAATAATATTTAAATAATAGGCCAGTTAATGGATTTTAGAAATAAAATGTGTTTAACAAAGATTTTAGAAAAGATAGAGAGAAAAATGTTAAATAAATTTTAAAATAAAAAAAAAAACTGTAAATTTTTAATGAAAAATCCTGGATTTATCAATACTCAATTGAAAAAACTTGTATTTTTCAATCCCTTGGATTTAGGTTAACCATACAAATATGAAGATTTTTTTAATACGTTTTAAGCATATATGACTCATCCTGTTTTAAAGTGAATTTTTTTGTAGCATACCTTAAGGTACAAACAATAAATAACCTTGGATTAGAATAAATTATACAAATATTTAGACTTATTAATAGATTCTAAGCATCTATGACTCTTCCTGTTTTAAAGTAAATTTTGTAGCATACCTTAAGAGTCATCTGGTGTATTAATTTAAAAAAAATATATATTTTGAGGATGTTTATTCTGGCTCGAGGTCATTATTTTTGTTGTAAATTTATTTATGTTGGTAATTTTTGCAAGACTTAATCGACACGTGTTTCGGAATTTGTCAGATAGAAAATGACCAACATAAATAAATTTAAATCAAAAATAATGGTTTTAATAAGTAAAGTAAATAATGACCTCGAGCCAAAATAAACATCCTCAAGATATAATATTTTAAAGGTCGAATAAAACAATTTTTATTTTTTAATATAAATTAATCAGAATTTCAAAAAAATATATATTTAAAAAAATTTAAGCGTTTTGTATCGATTAAAAATTTTAACCTGCAGTTTATCAACCGAGAGTCACCTTCCTTGGCCCTAAATTCTAAAGGTTACATTTCAAAATTAATTTTAGGATAATATCCGTTTATTTTAATCCAATTCTAAGCAGTGGGTGGCCCGTTTGAGAGAGAATCTCTCATAAATTTACATTTTCAAATTTTTTTTTCATAATTCCTTAAACAAAAAGAAAATATTGACGTTTTATTTTTCGTAAACAATAAAATTTTGTATGATATTTTTTCATAATTCTTCAAAACTCTTAAAAAACAACATTATTTACACATTGTAGTATGATCCACACCAGCAAATCTGCCATAACATAATTTTCTTAGCGATGCATAAGAAGTTAACACACAAAAAGTCTCATATTACCTCATTCTACCGTAAATAATATTCCATATTTTTTTTTTTTGCTATTTTTATATGCCCATAACTGTCAATATTATTGTGAGCTCAATAGGGTGGTAAAATATTTTTTTAAGTAAAAAAAATTAAAATTTTTTTATTAAATTAAAAATTTTTTGGGTCAAAAATTTAGAATTGGTACTTTTTTTGGTACTTTTTATATTTTTGGTACGTTTTATATTTTTGGTACTTTTATATTTTTGGTACTTTTTATATTTTTGGTACTTTTTTGGGGGTAAAAGGGGTAAAAAAGTGTACTTTGGTACTTTTTCTATCTAATGAAATAGTGGTTCTAGAAACTTGATATTTGAAATGTAGGAACCTTTAGCGGAAAAAAAACTTTCTGAACAAATGTACCTTTTGGAAATTCCTTTTTAAATTGCGCAAAAAAAGTATTTTGGTACTTTATCTGTATCCTGAAATAATGGTCATAAAATCCTGAAATTTGAAATATAAAAGACTCTTCACTCGACTCGAGTGAAAAAAAAACATTCAGACTCAAGTACTTTTTAGAAAATGTCTATTCTAAGATGGTAAAACAAGTGTACTTTGGTACTTTTTCGATCTCCTTAAATAATGGTTATAAAAACTGGATTTTTGGAATCTCGGACCTTATAACGACGGACCCTATATCTGACAAAAAACTTAGGAATATCTGATTCTAAAAAGTTAAAAAAATTATTTTGGTACCTTTTTCGATTAAATGGTCTTAAAATCTTGAAATTTTGAATTTAGGGTCCTCAAATAAAAAAAAATATATTAAAAAAAAAAAAAAAATGGGTTTGGAAAAATGTCGAATGTCGATTTTTAGAGACAATTATTTTTTAGAAAATATCCATTATAATAGGGTAAAAGTGCACATTGGTACTTTTCGATCTCCTGAAATAAGGGTTATAAAAACAGAATTTTTGGAATCTAGGGCCCTCTATCCAAACAAAACAATCTAAGAAAATAGCTTAGGTAAAAATGTATTTAGGTACTTTTTTCGATTTTCTTAAACAATGGTCTTAAAATCTTGAAATTTAGAATTTAGGGTCCTCAAACAAAAAAAATATTTAAGTATTTTTTCTGTAAGTACAGATCGAGCTCGCGCTCTAATTATATTTGTTATAAGGGTTCAAGTTGAAAAACTGCAGGAAAAAAAGGTTTTGGAAAAATGTCGATCGTAAGAGGGTTAAAAAGTTTACTTTGGTACTTTTTCGATCTCCTGATCCTCTATCGAAACAAGACATTTTGAGGAAAAAAAGGGGTAAAGGTTATAATTTGACACTTTTTAGACACAAGTACTTTTTAGAAAATGTCAATTCTAAGAGGGTAAAAAAGTGTACTTTGGTACTTTTTCGATATCCTGAAATAATGGTTATAAAAACTGGATTTTTGGAGTCTAGAACCCTCTATCGAAACAAAACACAACCCTCTATCAAAACAAAACATTAAAAAAGGCTTAGGAATTGCTGATTCATAAAATGTTAAAAATGTATTTTGGTACATTTTTCGATTTCCTAAAAAAATGGTCTTATAAACTTGAAATTTTGAAATTAGGGTACTCAAACAAAAAAAAATATATTTTGAAAAAAAAAAACGGTTTTGGAAAAATTTCAATTGTAAGAGGGAAAAAAGAATGCACTTTGGTACTTTTTTGATCTCCTGAAATAATGGTCATAAAAACTGTAGTTTTAGAATTTAGGATCCTCTATCGAAACAAAACATTTTGAAATTAGACTTAAGGAGTTTCTGTTAGCAAGAAAGTAAAAACGGGTAAAAATTATACTTTGGTACTTTTTCGATTTCCTAAAATAATATACACTGTAACACAGAGTGGTGTAGGGTTAAAAAATTATTCTAAATAATGTACCTTTTTGAATTTCAAATTTAGTAAGGTGAAATGAGTAAAAATTTGTACTTTGGTATTTTTTTTATCTTCTGAAATAATGGTTTGAGAAACTTGAAATTGGAATGAACAGTACTTTTCGATCTCCTGAAATAATGGTTATAAAAACTGGATTTTTTGAATCTCAGACCCTATAACGAAACAAAACACTCTGGAAAAAGACTTAGGAATTTCTAATTCATAAAAGGTTAAAAATGTATTTTGGTACTTTTCGATTGTAAGAGGATAAAAAAGTTTACTTTGGTACTTTTCGATCTCTTGAAATAATAGCTATAAAAACTGGATTTTTGGAATCTAGGACCCTCTATCAAAGCAAAACACTCTAAAAAAAGACCAATGATTTTCCGATTCTAAAAGGTTAAAGTATATGTATTTTGGTACTTTTTTCGATTTCCTCAAATAATGGTCTTAAAATCTTAAAATTTTAAATATGGGGTCCACCTGTAAAAAAAATATATGAAAAAAAGTTTTTTTCAAAATTTCGATTGAAAGAGGGTAAAAAAGTGGTCTCTGGTACTTTTTCGATCTCCTGAAATAATGGTCGTAAAAACTTGGATATTTCAGAATGTAGGATCCTCTATTGAAACAAAACATTTTGAAATTATACTTTAGGAGTTTTGATACCAAGAGGGTAAAAAAAGGTTTAGAAAAAACTTTGTCACTTTTCGAATTTATAAAATAATAGTCTTATAAACCTGAAATTGTGAATCTAGAGGATTTTTAAATTCCGATTTTAAGGAAGCAACTGAAAAAATTGTTACTTTTTCTATAACTATTGAACTAAAAACCCCAAAATCTCAAAATTTGACATGAATGATTTTACTTCTCTTTCAAGAGAAGAACATATTTTTAAATTTAAGTTTGTTAGGGCAAAATGGTACTTTTTATATTTATTGAGATAAAAACTCTTTAATTTTTATTTCTGCAACTCCTGTTATACGAATTGAATGAAATAGGGAACGGAATAGAATGGAATATAACGGGAACGAAATGGAATGGAACAGGGAATGAAATGGAATACTTTTTTTTATTAATGGCCGTATTTAAAAACCTATATTTGTTCGATTGTATAAACAATAGATACAAAAACATGAGCCCGCCTAATAAAACATATTTTTTACCCTTTTATTTTTAGGTTATGTTAAACAATGTAATGGTTAACTGAAAAAGATCCGTTGGTATATAAAAAAATTTATTTATGTATATCACTTTCGTTTTTCTTTTAAAAACCTTTAACTAAAAAAAGTGTGTATCCCAAAAAAAAATTTAAATGTCTGTCTTTCATGCTTACCAGCGTATGTCTGTCTGTCCGTCTATCTTGCTTGCCATTCCAAAAATCATTAAAACCCTAATTTTAAATATATTGTATAATAATTTTTATCTTTTATTGTTTAATACATATTTCGAAATGTAATTTGTTCAGATTAATGATAGTCAATTATGTTTTAGTTTTGCTTTAAAAATGTTTATTGATTTTTTGGAATTTTTTTTTTCAGAGTTTCGATTATGATTGAACAATTTTATCATTATAATACTCATGTTTCCTTAAAAGAAATATGAATTTTAGTGTCTCAGATTTTAACGACTTTATTTTCTTTTGAAATTTTTATTTCAATAGAAATCAATATGGTTTTGAAGTATTTTTTTTTTGTTGTGGAGGGGAATTTCATAGATATCAATATTAATGTTAATCAATTATTGTATTGACATATAATATCTTATAATTTGTATGGTGATAATTTGTTATTTTAATTTTATTCAATACACATTTGTAATTTTGAATTTGGGATATTACATTTCCAATTCAAAAATTCCCCCTTACTATGTAAAATATTAAGGGGATAATGAACTTTTAACTTTGGATGATTCACTAAATGAAAATTGAAATAATTAAAAAAAAATGAATTCAATTATGAAATTGTTCTACTACAAATCATGAAAAAAAATTAATTTTGAAAAAGTTCTTTGGTACTTATTTTACCCCCCATTAAAATTTGAATTTCTAAAATGCACTTTTTCAGAATGTTTTTTTTTTTTTTTTCGTTTAGAGAATCCCACGTTTCACATTTCAAGTTTTTAGAACCATTATTTCAGAAGATAGAAAAAGTACCAAAGTATAATTTTTATCCTTTTTACCCCATTAAAGTCGGAATTTCCAAATGGTACTTTTTTAGATTTTTTTTCGGCCGGAATATCCACATTTAAAATTTCAAGTTTTTACAATAATGACTTCAGGGGATAAAAAAGTACGAAATTGCACAACTTTTTGGCCCTTGAAATCAAAGTTTCAAAATAGTACTTTTTTCGATTTTTTTCGCCGGGGGATCCTACATTTCAAATTTAGGTTTCTAGGACCATTTTTTTGGAAATAGAGAAAAGTACCAAAGTACACTTTATACTCCATACCTTCCAGAAATGAAACTTCCGAAAACCCAGCCTTAGTGGGCAATTTTTGTTGTGCAATGAGAAATCTGAAAATAATTAAATGAGATTTCGACAGCTTTCGAAAATAGCCACCCCTCCATCATCAGCGCTTTTCGATTGTCACACTTAATGTGTCTCACATTAAAATCAGCTATTTAAATCAAAATTTGAAATAAAAAATAGAAAATAAGAATTAATTATTTCAAAGTTTTATTTAAATATAGCTGATTTTAATTTGACACACATTAAGTGTAACAATCAAAAAGCACTAATGATGAAAAGGTGGCAACTTCCGAAGGCTGTCAACATAGACTGTGTTGTCACTTAAGTTTTTTCAGATTTCTCATTGTATCCCCAAAATTATTCACTAAGGCTGGGTTTTTTTTTTTGTAAATTTCGATTCTAAAGAGGTAAAAAGGAGGTATAAAAGTGAACTTTGGTACTTTTTTTATATTTCCACAAATAATGGTCCTAGAAACTAAAATTTACAATGTAGGATCCTTTGGCACTAAAAAAATTTAAAAAAAAAAATACTTTTTAGAAATTTCGATTCTATAGGGCAAAATTTGGTCAAAAAGTTTACTTTGGTACTTTTTTATCTCTTGAAATAGAAATGAATAATAATTTAATAAAAATTTTAAATTTAAAATATTTTATCGTCCAGCCGAAAACAAAAACATTCGGTCAAGTATCTTTTTAAAACTGCGATTTCAATGGGGTAAAAAGGATAAAAAAAATGCATTTTGGTACTTTTTGTATATCCTGAAATAATGGTTCTAGAAAAAACTATTCTGACAAAAGTACTTTATAAAATTTCGATACTAAAAGGGTAAAAAATTGTACTTTGGTACTTTTAAGAGGACAAACTGGAAAAAGTCACGTACTTTGGTACTTTTTTTTATCACATGAAGAAATGGTCATAAAAACCTGAAATTAAAAATGTCAAATCATCAACTTCAAATATGAAATGTAGTATCAGAGAAAAAACTATTCAGACAAAAGTAGGTACTTTATTAAAATTCGATAATAAGAGGGTAAAAATTGTACTTTGGTACTTTTAAGGGGACAAAAAAGGTTAAAGTAGTGTACTTTGGTAATAAGAGGGTAAAAAATTGTACTTTGGTACTTTTAAGGGGACAAAAATGGTTAAAGTAGTGTACTTTGGTACTTTTTTTTATCACATGAAATAATGGTCATAAAAACTTGAAATTAAAAATGTCGAATCTCCAACCGAAAAAAAATATTCTAAAAAGTACTTTTTGGTACTTTTTCTATTTCCAGAAATTATAGTTTTAGAAAAATAAAATGTAGTATCAGAGAAAAAAACTATTCAGGCGAAAATACTTTATAGAAAATTTCTATGCATAGGGTAAAAATGTGTACTTCTGTACTTTCAATGGGACAAAAATGCTTAAAATAGTGTACTTTGGTACTTTTTTTTATCTCATGAAATAGTGTTGATAAAAACTTGAAATTAAAAGTGTGGGATCCTCCAGTCGAAAAAATAACATTCTATAAAAGTACCTTTTGAAAATTTTGATTTTAGTGTGGCAAAATAAAAAAAATAATTTGGTACTTTTCCTATCTCCTGAAATACTGGTTCTAGAAACTTCAAATGTGAAATGTTTGATCAGCGAAAAAACAATTTTGACAAAAATACTTTATAGAAAATTTCGATGCATAGGGTAAAAAAGTGTACTTTTGTACTTTCAAGGGGACAAAAATGGTTAAAGTAGTGTACTTTGGTACTTTTTTATCTCATGAAATAATGTTGATAAAAACTTGAAATTAAAAGTGTGGCATCCTCCAGTCGAAAAAATAATATTCTATAAAAGTACCTTTTGAACATTTCGATTTTAATGTGGTAAAAAGAAAAAAATGTACTTTAGTACTTTTCCTATCTCCTGAAATAATGGTTCTGGAAACTTGAAATGTGAAATGTAGGATCAGCGAAAAAACTATTCAGACAAAAGTACTTTATAGAAAATTTCGATGCATAGGGTAAAAAAGTGTACTTTTGTACTTTCAAGGGGACAAAAATGGTTAAAGAAGTGTACTTTGGTACTTTTTTTAAACACATGAAATAATGGACATAAAAACTTAAAATTTAACATGTGGCATCTCCATGCGAAAAAAAAATTCATTCTGAAAAAGTACATTTTGGAAATTTGGATTTCAATGAGGTAATTTGGTACTTTTCTATCTCCAGAAATAATGGTTCTGGAAACTTGAAATGTAAATGTATGATCTGCGAAAAAACTATTCTGACAAAAATACTTTATAGAAAATTTCGATGCATAGTGTACTTTAGTACTTTTAAGGCGACAAAAAATGGTTACAGTAGTGTACTTTGTTACTTTTTTTAACTGGTACTTTTGGTACTTTTTTTAAAAATGGTATTAAAAACCTGAAAATAAACATGTGGGATCTTACATGCGAAAAAAAATACATTCTGAAAAAGTACTTTTTGGAATTTTTTTAATGGGGTAAATTAAAAAGAGTGTTTTGGTACTTTTATTTTAGAAATTTAGAAACTTGAAATGTGAAGTGTAACACAAGCGAAAAAAAAACTATTCTAATAAAAGTACTCGATGCAGAGGTAAAAAAGTGTATTTTGGTACTTTTAAGGCGACAAAAATGGTTTAAGTAGTTAACTTTGGTACTTTTTTCTCCATGGCTGCAGCCGAAAAAAAAAACATTCTAAAAAAGTACTTTTTGGAATTTTTTTAATGGGGGTAAAATAAAAAGAGTGCTTTTATTTTAGAAATTTAGAAACTTGAAATGTGAAATGTAACGTAAGCGAAAAAACTATCCTAATAAAAGTACTCGATGCAGAGGTAAAAAGTGTATTTTGGTACTTTTAAGGCGACAAAAATGGTTTAAGTAGTTAACTTTGGTACTTTTTTATCTCATGAAATATTGGTAGTTAAAACTTGAAATTAAAAATGGAGGATCCTCCAGCGGAAAAAAACATTCGGATAAAGTACCTGTTGGAAATTTCGATTTTAATGGGGTAAAAAGTACAACTTATTGTTTCTTTGGTACTATTTCCTAAAATAATAATAATAGAAACTTGAAATGTAAGATCAGCGAAAAAACTATTCTAACAAAAGTACTTCATAGAAATTTTCGATGCTAAGAGGGTAAAAAGTGTACTTTGGTACTTTTAAGGGGGTCAAAATGGTTCAAATAGTGTATTTAAGTATTTTGTTATCTCCTGAAATAAGGTCATAAAAACTTGACATTAAAAATGTTGTATCGTCCAAGCTAAATAAAAAAACATTCTGAAAAAGTACCTTTTGAAAATTTCGATTTTAATGGAGTAAAAAGTAAAAAAAAATGTACTCTGGTACTATTTCCATTTTCTGAAATAATAATTCTAGAAACATGAAATGTGAAATGTAGGTTCAGAGAAAAAACTATTCTGAAAAAAGCACTTTATAGAAATTTTCGTACTTTTAATGGGCAAAAATGGGTAAAGTAGTGTTTTTTGGTACTTTTTTATCTCATGAATTAATGATCATAATAACTTGAAATAAAAAATGTGGGAAATTGAAAAATCTGAAAAAGTACTTTTTGAAAATTTCTATTTTAATGGGGTAAAAGGAGTAAAAACTTGTACTTTGGTACTTTTTTTATTTTCTGAAATAATAGTTTTAAAAATTTGAAATGAAAATAGTAGGATCAACGGAAATTCATTATTACAAAAAAGTACTTTATAGAAAATTTCGATACTAAAAGGCTAAAAAAGTGTACTTTGGTACTTTTCCGTTTTCCTGAAAAAATACTCATAAAAACTTGATTTTTGAAATGTAACAAAAATAAAGAGTGGTGTTAAATGGTACTTTATCGCCAAATCGTCTCAAAAAGTGATTCTTAGTTGAACGTAGGGTTTAAATCAGTGGTGCGCACACACATACTATAACATTTATGCTTGTGCAAGAGAAAAATCAACAAATTTGCTCAAGCAACAGAATTTTATAGTGTACGTGAGTCAATAGCGCACAAGCAGCATTTTTTAGCCTATTCCCGCGGGAATAGGAATTGCAAAAATGCCCATCACTGGTTTAAATAAATGTGGCACTTTTTAAATATCTTGTTTCGGTACTTTTGCGTCGATTACGTTTGTACATCCCTTTTTACACAAAAACAAAAAAAAAACTACATTTATTTCCCTTAAGCACTGTTTTGTTCCAAATTTTACATTCATTTAAACTGCTAATTACAATTTTATTACATGCTGTTTTCAGTTTTCATTTTAAATTTATTTAGTTTTTTTTTTTTTTGCATTTCTGTCTGTAATTTTATTACATCATTATTTGTGTTGTTGAAACTAAAAATAACGGTCAGTTTATAAATTTTAAAAAAATTTTAAATGGTTTGTTAACGTGTTTTTTTTGTATGTTGTTTTCCTGCCAACAACAACTACAACTAACAGTTACCATGAATTTAAAACATATTATGCTTAATAAAACTTAATTTAAGCGTTAAATTTTGTTGAAAAAAAAAACAAACTTAGGTGCAAAAAAACATGGTTATGATGTGTACTACTATATAATAATTGTACGGTAAAACTACACACTTCATTAAAAACAAAAAAATAAAAAAAATAACCGCAGAATTTTAATTTGGTTATACACTTCATTAAAGGTAACTAATAAATCACAACGGAATTTAAAATTAAAAACAAAATTTCAAATGAAAAAGAGTGAAAGCATTGGCAAATTTTAAAAAATTCTAGTTCAAAACAAAAAAAATCTAAAAAAAAGTGAGATAAATGTAAAACGTTAACATAAAAAGAAGCTAAAAATTATTATTTTTTTTGTAAAAGTGATCTTTATTAGCGTTTTTTTATTTTGGCGTTTTTTAACGCCCTAAAATTTTTTTGCCCTTTCTTTTTTTGAGTTTTTATTTTTGGCGATTTTAGTTATTGCGTTTTTTAAAAATGAAATATTTATTTTTATTTTGGCGTTTTTTTTTTTTTAATTTCACGTTTTTATTTTTGGCGAACACTAAAAAAAAAATACACTCGAAAAAAATTTTACACTCAAAAAAAAATTTACACTCAAAAAAAATTTTACACTCAAAAAAATTTTACACTCAAAAAAATTTTACACTCAAAAAATATTTTACACCCAAAAAAATTTAGTAAATTATTCTTAATTTCTTCAAAAGTTTCATTTAAATGGCTAATTTTAATCTGACACACATTAAGTGTGTGGCAATCGAAGGAGTGCTGATGATGGAAGGGTGGCATCTTCCGAAAGCTGTCGACATCTCCACTTAGCCTGTGTTGTCACTTGATTTTTTTCAGATTTTCTCATTGTACAACAATTATTATTTCTCAGAAATAATTAATATGGACTCAAACCGAACTAAATAAAAATTCAGTTATTATTTTTTTTTTTTCAAAAATTAGTTAAAAAAAAAGTTTTTTTTACACAAAATAAAATATTTCTGATCAAAAATGTTATTTTTTCACGTTAGAAAATTTACTATAACTTAAAAAGGGCATTGTGGAGGGCATTCATAGATTCGGTCAAGTCGAATTTAACTTTTCTACTTGTTTTTTTATTATATAAAAAATGGGGGTCCGCAAAAAATTAAATTTTTTAGCCCCTGGGTCACCAACTGAAGGACTCGGACTTTCTCCTGACATAGAAAATGTATCTTTTGCTCAACAAAAGTGAGAAAAAGAAAAAGAAAAATAATGCGCCGAATCTTTTATACCCAACAAAATAATTTTTTTTTCTCAAAAACTTAAAATGACGATATCTCGTAAACTAAGCCAGATAGAGCAAAATGGACGCCATTTTTGGTTCTTTGGATTTTCATAGTATCGCCGATCCTCTTCACATGTATGGACCCCAATGGGTCCTAACTTTGGATTCAAAAAAGTTGGCATTCCCGTTGGCAAACACTCAAAAGCTCTCCGATTAATAGTTTTAAAGTTATCGAGTCTTTTAAATTCTCAAGACCCCAATGGCCCCCCAAATTTAGGTATGTCACAAACTAAGCAAGGTAGAGCGAAACGGACAAACATTTTAAATCAGAAACTATGACTATTCTTAAGGAACCCAACTGAGAATGGGCCAATCGGGGTCAAAACCTATCGGATCCGAAGCCAAAGGGGTCATCACCCAATCGGATCCTCAAATGTGAATGAACTAAATTGAAATAAAACTTTTCCCAGTTTTTAGTTCAAATTGCCATTATATTAAAAAAAAATGCTTTCTTTAATTTTAAGAAAAATATGAACTTAAAAGATGGAAAACATGGCAATGGAGCTAAATCATTATCAATTTTCCTTGAATTTAGTTAATTTTCCCATTTTTTAGTTATTTCTTTTTTTTGTTTTGATTGTAGGCTTGTTAAGTTCGGAAATGGGCTAAATCGGGTTTGGGGGAAAAAGATCCCATTTGAATAACTACACCAACCTCGAAAAAGTGCCATTCTTTACAGTTTTTTTTTAATTTTTGTTAAACAAATGAAAAATTTTTAGCTCAGAAGACGTTTAAAATCCTGCACTTGGACCCAGGGGTCGAAACAAAATTTTCTTTGCTTAATTTTAAGAAAAATATGAACTAAAAGATGGAAAACATGGCAATGGAGCTAAATCATTATCAATTTTCCTTGAATTAAGTTAATTTCCACAATTTTTAGTTAATTTTTTTTTCTGAGTGTGGTCATAGGCTGGTTAAGTTCGGAAATGGGCTAAATCGGGTTAGGGGAAAAAATATCCCATTTCAAGAACTACACCAAAAGTTCCATTCTTTACAAGTTTTTTTTTGCATTTTTGTTAAACAAATGAAACATTTTTATGTCAGAAGACGTTTAAAATCCTGCACTTGGACCCAGGGGTCGAAACAAAATTTTCTTAATTTTAACAAAAATATGAACTTAAAAGAAGGAAAACATGGCAATGGAGCTAAATCATTATCAATTTTCCTTGAATTTAGTTAATTTTACAATTTTTTTTTTTTTTTTTTTAATGTGGTCATAGACTGGATAAGTTCAGAAATGGGCTAAATCGGGTTAGGGGAAAAAAGATCCCATTTGAAGAACTACACCAAAAGTGCCATTCTTTACAAGTTTTTTTTTGCATTTTTCTTCAACAAATGAAACATTTTTATGTTAGTAGACGTATAAAGTCCTGCACTTGGAACCAGGAGACTAAAAAAAAAAAATGTTTGCCCGCCCCCCTTTTGTGGGCGTTGATATAAAAAAAATGTTTTAATAACACTTAGAAAATTATTGCAGTTACTACATGCCAGTCATTTGTGTAGTAAGTAGTTGTTGTTGTTTTCAACTACAACTTCAGTTGTTTTTGTATGAAAAACCTCAAACAACTGCTTTTTGTAGTCGTTTTAAAAAATAAATACAAAAAATTACTACATTGTAGTAACAGTGGTTTTATGTAGTTGTTTTTAGGCTACAAAAAATATAATTTTTCAAAAAAAATTTAGAAAAACGGATATGTTAAAGGGTCAGATGCAGCAGGAATTATTTCCAAATAATTTTAACCGTTTTTGACGTTTAAAAGAAAATTCAGACAATTTGAGATACAGTAAAAACAACTGTAATTTGAAGTAGTTTTTTGTAGTTATTAATCAATAGTTAAAAACAACAACAATTTTTGGTTGATTTTACCGTAAAATGTAGTGGACGCCTAAACAACAACAAATGTAGTAGTTTTAACTGTCTTTTGTAGTGGAATCTACCGTCATAATTTTTTGAGTGAATGATAAAATTGTATTATTTAAGTGTAAAATCATAAAAAATTTATTTTCCAACATTTATCGTGAGGGGAAGTGTTCCCTTCCCAAAACACGATCCTGACACTTGTTTTTTATTTTTTACATTTTGGATTATATAGAAGATTTGGCACAGTCAAATTTAGCACTCTCACTTGTTTTTAAAATATTTTGAGTGACAAAAATACTTTGTAAAATATTTATTGTTTTTTTCTATAAGTACAGATCGAGCTCGGTCTCTAATTGTGTTTGTAATAAGGGTTCAAGTTCAAAAAATGCAGAAGAAAAATTGGATTTCCGAAAATAATAGACATAACGGTTTCAAACACTCCAGTTAGTGTTATCATCAGTAGGATTTTAAATGTCAGTTTGTCTTGTTATAGTTTTTTGGCTTACCAATCTGAAATTCGCGGTTTTGCTCATAACTTTTTAGTCACTGAATCGATTTTGCTGAAATTCATTATCAACCTGACCAGGAGAACGACAAAAATATATGAAAAGCTTCAGCAGTCTTAGAGTTGTCTTTCGAAACTTAGCGCGTTTTCGACAGACATAAAGACGGAGGAATTAAAGTCGATCAAGGATCATAAATATATATACCTTATGGGAGTCTATCCTACACAGAAAAACGAATTGTTATATTGACCCCCATATTTGTGAATACAATTAATTTTTTCACTGAAAGTGCTTCTATACGGAAATTTGTAATATCAACAAGTATGTAAATTTTGATTGTTGAAAAAAGATTTTTTTTGTTTTCAACAAAGAAATTCAAAAAACACAAACACAATTTGTTGATCTGACAAATGAAATTTATTTTCAACAAAGAAATTTAACAAACACAAACACTATTTGTTGACATGATAAAAAAATTTTGAAATAAAATTACTTGACTGAGTTTTTTGAAAACAAAATCGAAATTTTGTATTATTGACTAATAGGCGGTCGTTTTTAGTAAATGTTTGGTTGATTTACAATTGATGTTTGTGGATTTAAATTTGACAATTTTATTTTCTGTGTAGACCGATATTTCAGAGTTGTAACAAACGGAATGACAAATTTATACATAATTTAACACGAGAGTGGAGGGTATAAAAAAAAACGTTAAAAACGTTTTAATGATAGTATAAAATTAAAAAATACAAAAAAAAAATATTTACCACAATCGTTAAAAAAAATATTGTGCTTTTGCTATCAAAGACTATAAAAACTCTTTTTATCATTCTTTCATTCTTATTATGTTCCCATAAGCGAAAGCTCAAAGAACTCAAAACATTTTTCATTAAATATTTCATTTCAAACATGCTGTTCTTTTGATAATGAACTAAACTGAATGGAGGTACGTACTTTAAATATATGTAACAGTCAGTCTGTCCGTCCGTCCGTCTGTCTGTCTGCCAGTCAGTCACTGCCATTGTTGCCGCTGCTTCCGTTTTGTTTGATTTTATTGTTTTTTTATGTGATTTTGCAAATTCAAAATATTTTTCTCTTCAATTTCAATTTTATTTTGTTTTCATTTCTTATTCTTGTTTGTGAAAAAGGAAGTTCATGTTGTTTGGAAATTAAAAAAAAAAATTATAAAGAATGCTTTAGTTTAATTATGTGAAACTGTGTGGGAAAAATGTTTTTGATATCCCGGTGAAAAATGTTCGTATATGAACATATATGTACATATATGATCATATATGGCTACATATATGTCCATGTATAAAGATATGTGGTATGTATGGGATCATATTTATGTTCATACATTTTGTAATTGGGTCCATATATGATAATGTATAAACACACATATGACTAATGTTGGCTCATATATGTTAAATATAGATTCATATATGAACTTTTTTTATATGAATTTTTTATCTAAGTCAATGAAGTCAGTAAGTTGACTTAGACTTTAATCTTCTTTCTTTCTAAAAAATAACAACATTTTTTTTTTTTTAAGTTTTTATTATTTGATAGTTTTTAAAAAATTGTGTTGTATGTGTTGGCAATTTTACAAATATAATTTCCAACTTGCATTACATGTTTTATTGTCTTTATGTTTTCTACTTTTACAATTATGTAGTTGTCAGTGACTTTAAATGGTATTATATGCTTTGCAATAATTTTTGTATTGTTGTGTTTAAAATAATTATTGTTATCTACATCTAAACATTGTGCTAGTATATAAAAAGATTTATTAATTTTTACAAAACAATTTATAACAGCATAAACACTTTCGTCGTCAAAATTTAATTTCACAGTATAACTGTTGGATTTCGTGATTTTGTATAAAGAGGATGTAAAAACTTGATTTTTTATTTTGGCTCTATCATAAAAGCACGAATTTAGTTTGTTATATCCTTCTGATAAAAGATGAGATTTTTGAGAAGAATTTGGTTTAAAATTTCTATTTTTTCCAAGTACTTTAAAGTTTTCAAATTTGTTAGCATGTGAGGACGCCACGCGATTTTTTATCACGGCAGCTCCTTGAGAAATCTTAATGTTGTTTATAATTTCCGCGTTTAAATTTCTACTTCCATGCACACTTTTTGCAATTAACCCATTTTGATCTTCGAATGGAAAAGCGGAAGTCGCCCATAAAGGACCCCAACGTCTAACAGCTAGCCCCAAATGTAATAATTGGTGAACATTATAGGACATTTCGTGATTTCCGTAGAGTACAGAAATATCTTTGACAAACAGCTTTAAAAGTTCCTCAGATTGTTGAATATGTGTATTAATTTTGACATTATCTCGTATTAAGTTATAAACTCCTACCACAAGCAACATCCAATGTTGAAAGAAAATATGTGGAAGGTAACCATCAAGTGTTGGTAGGGAATAGTACACCAACCAATTAAAAAATTCTGTAGCCTTATATGAATAAAAGTTCTTTAAAGAACGTGGCATACGACAAAAGGTGTGAATTGGGCGAATCTTTAACAAAAAATTATCAATTTCATTTAATTTTTTTTTAATTCGCCATTCACCTTTTTTATTTATCCATACATTGAGAAATTGTTTTGTTACACCTAACAATACTGAATGCATAAATTCAGGTACCACACAAGTACCAATATCTATATTTGGTAGACAAGATACAATTGTTCTTCCTTTTATTCCCTTTAAGTGTATGTCATCATGTCGTTCTACGATATTACCCTGATTTTCCATTTCTTTTCCTTTTCGCAAATTTAAGGTTTCTTGATACGGATAAACCCTAATATATTTTTTTCCAGCTTTGTTTTCCCACGGAATGGTTTTTAACTCACATAGGTTACAACCGTATTCACCATTAAAGCTTAAAATATTTTGTATTTGTGCTCTGGCTGGCGCATCCGCTATAAAAAGTGGGGCAGATATCTTTGAAGAATTTATTTGGCCAGTAATTGGATTTTTCCATTTTAAAATCTCATTTTTGAGTATTTTTTGACAAAATGGTCTTAAAAAAAGGTTCATCTGAGGCTTAATTGTATTGTCGTACCAAATTCCTGCTGTTAATATATTTTTGTACCGTATTTCGGGCGGAAGTTCGGCAATGACAAACATTAGCGGCCAACAATGACTGGTTGAACTCTTTACTAATGAAATACCATCAGTGTACATAATGAGTGTCAAATCAAATTTTTGTCTGTTCGTATTAATTCGCCGATATTCTGATCCATCTACTATATCACGAACAACACCATCTTTAAAAGAAATATTCATAAGCTTTTCTGCAAGGTTGTTTGTTTCAAATAGTCGTAGAACTTGCTCAATTATATCAATTTCATAGAAATATGATAAGTTAGTGCCATCACAAACATTGCAAATTCTCACTTCCTTAGAAATGTATACTAAACAGTTTCTGCAAAAAAAATGTTTAATTGTTTGACATGGTGGTGCCTGGTCTTCTAAAAACTTAAAAAAGTGGAAGAGAGTTTTAGGCATTTGATGATCTGGTGGTAACACAGAATTCATTAAATTTAGTTGGGCTTTTAATGCCGATTTCGGTAAATTATGTTTAAGGAACATCTGCAATACTTTGACTACAGCTTCGTCAACAGTCATCCTACTGTTTGAATATAAACAATTTGTTTCTGCTTGGTTGTTTTCCTCTCCTAAATTGAGCTCAGAAATACTTGGATCATCACTGTATTCGCTTAAATCTGTATCAGAGTCACTGAAATCATAAAATTCGTTCTGATCTCTATCAGATAAAACTAAGTCATCACAATATTCATTTGATGAACTAATTTGTGATATAAAAGTGTCATTATAATTGTTCTCATCATCAGAAGAGTCTAGTGTGCTTTCCAAGGTAGTATTGTTTTTTTTTGGAGATAACTTCTTGTTTCGCTTCCAGCGCTCTAATGTTTTCAATGGAATCTACAAAAAACAAAAATATCTTGAAATAGTAAATCAAATATTTTCAAATGTTTAATCTGAAACCAATTTGTAGCCGGTTCGCATTGATTTGTGTTCACAAAAACAAGGTTCTGACCTCAAAAATGTATTGTAAAACGAATCATAAATCATTTCAGTTAAAACACGGTTTTACAAAGCAATGCGAATGCGCTATAAGCATTTATTTTTAATTACAAGACATTAATCAAAAATTAGAAAGGAAATCGTTTTTCCAGCTTTCCACAAAAAAATAAAACTTAGCGAAAAAACGCGGCGGAATTTTGTTTTTATATAAAATGTATGAGAACAATTGCCAAAAAACGCTTGCCGCTCCAATTGTGATTAATCTCATACAGTTTTAATGATGTATTATAAAAGCAAATTGAGTAAAAATTGTAGCCTTAATACCATCAATGTGGAGATTTCGACTCAAAAGATGCAATTTAGAGTTTGTAAATTTTAGTTTAGTTTTGTAGACCAAAGCGAGTTCCAAAGAGTACCTGTTTGGATAAAAAAACGGGTTAGGCCATATAATATAAACCTTCATTTTATGAGTACATACTACTTTCAATCTGAATTGAAGATAGGTGCCTCAAGCCCTTGGATTTTAAGACTTGAAACGTTTGTTTTCAAATGTGGAAAGGTGTTTAATTATAGGTACTTCAGAAATCAGTTTTAGTAAGTTGTAGTATTTGGCTAAAAACCCTTCATACATAATAAAATAATCGGTTCGTTAAGTCTTTAAAATGACAATTTTGTGCAAAACTCCAAAATTTACAAACTCCTTAAATTTCCTTTAAGAAATCTTTTTTACATAATTTCAACAGACAGAATCCAACAAAGATCCAGAATATATACACTTTCAAACCATACATAAATCCACAGTTTAACGTATGTCATTTGTTGTGGATTCAAGGCTTACTCCAATTAAACAGAATTTGATTTTGTAATAAATATTTAAAAAGACTGTTTTAATAAAAAAAATCTCTAACCAAGGCTCCAGAATTGTTTTTCCAACGTTTACAATCGTTCGGGTTTTCGACAACTTTTGTTGATTTAGAACAAGTTGGTCTTTCTTCATCACATATTTTCCGTTTGCTGCTTGAAGGTTCCTCGGTGTTCATTTTAATTGTTAGTTGTATTATTTATTAAAAAAAAGTTAAAGTTGCGAATATGGCGCGAATATTTTTTACGGAAATTTGATTACAAATACACTTTTTTTGTTCTAGAGATGTATATTTCAGTTTTTTTTGTTACTCGGTATCACTGATATTTTTATGGGTAACTTCTACTATAATATCCGATTTAATTTTTTTTTTTTTAATATTTAAATACTTTTTGTGTTTTAAGCACTTTTATTGTTTTTTGATCACAACTAGGGCTTCCAATCGGGATATCCCGATCCCGGAAATCCCGGGATTTTCGGGATTAGGCAAATCCCGAATCTCGGGATTTCTGATTTTCAATCCCGGGATTTTCGGGATCCCGTTTTTTTTTATTTTTTTCAATATTTTTTATTATTTTTAGATTTTTTTTAAAATAATTTGAATAATATATGAATTTTGTGGAACAAAATAAAAAAAAATCGACAAAAGTTCCGTAAGGTACCATGTTTTTGTTATAGAAAAAGGTGAAACGTTTGCGAAATGTAAAGAAATTCTAAAAACTAGTGGTGGTTCGACATAAGGGCTTTTATATTTATTCCTTTTACTCTTACAAGAAGAATATTGCAGTAAATGGCTTTTGACACATCTTAACTCCTTAGGTTGTAATTTTTTTTAATTTTATGTTTTACTAAAACATTTTTTTAAAGGCGTAAGTGGGTTTTGACTCACACTCAGTCACGCTCACGCAAACAATAATGGAATCAGTCACTTATCATTTACGCTCACGCGTAAGTAATGCAAACTACTCTCGCTAACACATTTTTTACCAAAAAAAAAAACAATTCTAAAAAATATTTTTTTTTCCAAGAAAAAATAAAAAACAAATAAAATAAAAAAAAAATCAAATAAATTTAAGAAAATAAAAAAAATTAGCAAAAAATGAATCACTTATGCAAAAAATTGAAAATTCATTTATTTTTTTTTTCAACTCACGCTCACTAAAAGTTTACAACGATGAGCCACGACGAAAGATAACCGAATACGGTTATTCTTCACAGGAGCAATCCCGAATTTTTTTTTGAAGTTCATAACATCAGCCAAACTTTGGTAATTTTTACGAACGCGTAAATTTGTTAAATTGACAAAAAATAATAAAAATTTTTAAAATTACCAAAAAATCCCGAAAATTTCCAAAAAATCCCGTGAATCCCGGGATTCAAAATATCCCGAAAATCCCGGGATCCCGAAATCGGGATCCCGAAAATTTTTCTTCAATCCCGAATCCCGGGATTCAGAAAAACTAATCCCGATTGGAAGCCCTAATCACAACCCAAACTAAAAAATATAATGTAAGTTGATTTATTGACGAATACAAATAATATACTCGACACTCATTACCCATGTATCAATATTTTAACATCACTATTGCCAAATTGTATGTCACGGAATTTGACAATGACAACTGGCAATGTTGCCATAACTGCAATATATTTTTAGTGGACGAAAACCGCTCAATAAAGAGCTAATTATTCAACTGGTAAAGTAGCGCAAACAGCAGAAATAGTGGTTCTCATACAGAGCTAAAAACGGGTTTAAGCCACATTTTATTTTTATATTGTAATAGCATAAATACAATTTTTAAAATACTTTCTTAAAACCGTTTTTAAGTTAAAACAGTAATTGCCTGGTTAGAATAAACTGCTAATTACGATACATTACCAGTTGAGTAAATTGACCTTAATATACATATTTTGCACAGACTAATCAGACGTGATAGTATGGGATTATAACGAAAAACGGAGAAAAACAAAATGATTTTGGCTTAAAAAAATGATCGATTTCCAAAACAAACTGTATGAAAAGTCAGGAGTCGTTGGAGGACACTATGCCCTTAGCGATTATGATAAAAAAATCTTTTAAGATTTTTACACTTATGTAAGTTTGCTTTTCTAATCCCCAGGGTCTAAGTGAAGGAATTAAAACGTTTTCTGAAACAAAACTGTTTTATTTGTTTTACAAAAATATAAAAAACAAGTAAAAAAGTTAAATTCGGCTTTGCCGAATGTAGTGATACCCTCCACAATTTCAAAAAGATTATTGCAAAAAACTTTATTTAAAAGGAAATTTCTTTTGAAAAAAAAAAAAATTTTGAAAAAAAATTTTCGCAAAAAAAATTTTGGTAAAAAAAAATCCGCGATTTTTTTTTTTTTGTCAAAAAATATGTTCGTACTTGTTTAAATACCATTTGGTGTTCAATTATGTTCACATATGTCAACCAGAAGCCGAATTAAAGCATTTTGTATTTTTAGGTTATGTTGAATGTACTGAAATTTTTGAGGTGTGCTAACATTTTCGTTCATAACTTTTGAACCGCTGAACCGATATTGCTCAAATGCAATACCAAACTTCTCGGGAGAACTTCCAATACATATGTTAAGTTTCAGTCATCTCTCTGTAATATTTTGTCCGTGATAGCATTTTCCACAGACAGACGGACATCGCTAGAATGTCTTAAATTCGATCGGGCATCATGAATATATATACTTTATGGGGTCCCAGACCGATATTTCGATGTGTTACAAACGGAATGACAAACTTATATATACCCACTATCACTAAGTGGAGGGTATAAAAACATCGAAAACATTGTGTTTCTTTATAGGCTGGATAAGTTTCTCAAGACAGAAATTTTTTCCCATGGTCCGATTTTGAACATTAACGAACTTAGTTAGTCTAAAGGCTCCCATACATTTCAAACAAATTGGATGACTTGTTGGATGACCAATGTAATTTTTCTCGTGTATGGGTCTGTCGGATGGTCGGATGGCTGGTCGGATGAAAAATCAAAAAGTTTTGATTTTTCGATGGTCGGATGAAAAGTTGGATGACATGTCGGATGGTGTATTGACTTGTCATCCGACCGTTGTACGAACAGAGACGTTTTAATTCATTATTTGTTATTGTTTTTCACAAAGTGATGTTTTTGTATAAAGCAATGATGTTAAAAAGTAAATTTTAACCTAAATATATTAAAAAAACATAAAAAAGAGTTGAAAAATAAAAAAAAAAAAATCATGTTACTCCTTCAAGAATTCTAAAAAAATGAGCGGTCATCCAACATGTGTATAAATTTGTCGGATAAGTGTATTTTGAAAATATTTTTTCGTCAACTAACAAGTCATCCAACATGTATTGTGTCTCTGGGCGGCTTAAGACCATAAGACATATTCGTACCAAACTTCATTTGTCTATCATTTTTCATTTTGGACGGTATCGTGTCTTCAAAAGACGGATGTACAGAAAGACATCGCTAGAATGTCTAAGAACCTATCACTGATCAGTAATATATATTCTTTATGGGGTCATAGCCCTCCCTATATTTGCGTAATACACGAAATGGCTAAGTTTTTATACTCCCATACAGTGGCGCGAGAGTATAATAATTAATTAACGGTAGAAACATTTGCCATGTTTGGTTAAAGTTACTTTAAAATCGCGGTTTTCCACTTTTTTTCATTAAACCCCACTATCGCGTCTCAAATCTGTGAATACACGTTAAAATGTCAAAATATTTTTGGCGTTTTTTTTTATTAGTTTTAGCAACACTAAAAAATATCAACATATGAGTATTTTGTAATTCTATGTTGCTAGCATTTAATATTTCAATGTTGGTACCATTAAACAAATAATAAAAAGTTAAATTAAAAGCGCGAAACTGTTTAATAAGGTTAATATCTTTTACTAAATAAACTTATTTTTTTAATACAAAATGTCGAAAACAGGTGAGTTTTTTTAAAACTGTTGAAATATTGCGTCAACAGTCAGAAAAATCAAAATTATCAAACTAATTTTTATGATTTTGCATTATTTAGGAAAAAAAAGGATTAAAAGTGAACTGCAAGAGCAAACGAACAAATTATTAAAAAAAAAAGAGATGTCGTCAAACTCTCATGCCTTGCGAACACAAAGGTCGCCTTCGCCTACAGTAAGCTCTTGTTCGTCCGATTTGAATTTGGTAAATGATGGAAGCTTAAAACGAAAAGCTAAGCAAGAGTTGAAGCAGCAAACAACCACCAAATTTAACAAAAGTACAAGAAATTTACAAAGATCTCCTTCGCCATCTGTAAGTTCTTGTTCGTCAGATATGCCGGCGGTTAATCGTGGAAGAAAAATAAAGCAAGAACTTGAACAGCATAAAACCAAAATTTTTAACAAAAAATCTGATTCGTCATCTATGCAGAAGGTACAACAAAAAAACGAAATAACCTCAAAACAAAAAAACGAAATAACCTCAAATTCTCAAGCCTTGAGAAAACAAATATCGCCTTCACCATCTGTAACCTCTTATTCATCAGATTTGCCAGTGGCAAATTATTTAAAAAAGTCAAAACAAAAGATAAGTGAAATAAAACTACAGACATCAAAATTTAAAAAAAGTGCACTGGATTCGCCATTGAAGTCACCATCATTTTTGAGAGGAACAAAATTTCCATCACCTTCCCCGTCTATAAGATCCATATCACCAAATGAATCTCTTTTACATCATGTAAGTTAGTGTTTAATACTATTTCAAAAAACAAGTGAGAGTTTTAAATTCGGCTGTGCCGAATCTTTTATACCCTTCAACATGAAAAAAAAAAGACAGGGGCGCTGTTTTGGGGGGGGGGGGGCAATGTGAAGGTGGGTCAGTGAGCTGGGGGGGACTCTTTGGCCCTCGCGGTATATGTTTACAAGTTCATTTTTGTCTGCTTTGTGCACTAAAGTATTATACTTTTATTATTATTTAAATTATTTTTCTATCCACGGCCTTAAAAGAGGGGCGGTCCAAAAAAGGGGCATTTTTTAATCCCCAGGGTCCAAGCGCAGGACTATAAACTTCTGCGAACATAAAAATGTTTCAATTGATTCACAAAAATACAAAAAAACGCCTAAAAAATTTAAATTTTTAGGAGTTTGGTTTAGTTCTTCAAGGGGAACTTTTTTCCCCTTGGTCCGATTTGGCCCATTTCCGAACTTAAACTGCCTAGGAGCATAAGACATATTTGTGCCAAACTTGAGGGGTTTATCTCGTTAATTTGGACAGCATCGTGTTAACTACAGACGGACGGACATCGCTAGAATTTCTTCAAAATCGATCACTGATCAATAATATTATACTTTATGGGGTCCCCGACCGATATTTCGATGCGTTACAACGGAATGACAAAGTGAGTATACCCCCATACTGTAGTTGAAGGATATAAAAATAAATCTCGAAAACCTCTATTAAATTCAGAAAATACCGACTTGAAAAATCAAATTAAAATCCGAAAATGTTAACAAAAACTAAGAAAGTTAATTGAAATTAAAAAATGTCAATCAAACTTCGGGAAATTTTATTTGAAACTCTTAACCCTTTAACGACAACAGGCAAGCATAAATGCCAAAGCGTTTTGGCGATTACCCAGTCAGAAATTGCCAACCGTACCAAAAATTTTGTGTTGGTACAATGTCGGGTTAGACAAAAATACAACATTGTATAGTGTAAAACAGTTTTACTAAAAATATTGTGTTGGCACAACTTTGTGTTTACATAAAACACTACACTATAGATTATAATTTAAAAGTTTAACATTTTTATTTTTTTAAAATGTTTTTGATTTACATAGACCTCAACTCTATAATCTAATTGTAAGTGAACACTTAAGTAGTTGCTATTTCAATCAATTTGTATAAAATGGTAACTAAAAAGCACTATACGTGATTTTCAATACATTCCTAAGCAAAAGGTAAATCCAATGTCGTAAATTTGTAAAATCAATGTTAACCCAACGTCAAAACAAAAGTCGAGCGATCGTTGGCCACTGTTATCATTTCAACCTCGGAATGACGTCTGAGACTTAGAAACGGGAATGATTCGCCAACGTTGGTACCGTCGCTGCCAACTTCGTTCCAACGTTGGCCCGTTTGTATTTTTCTGCCTGGGTATTTTTTAATTTTAATTGGTATTTTCGAATTTCAACTAAGCTTTTTCAAACTTTCATTTATCTCTTAGAAAACCAATTGTTTTTTTTAATTTAAATAGATTTTTTTTGGAATTTCAAAAATCTGTTTTTGGTATTTAGTTGTTTTTATAAAATTCCATTTATTTTTTTTATTCCTTTTGATTTTTTAGAATTTCAATGGTTTTTTTTGAACTTCAAGTAATCTTTTTTGAATTTAAGTCAATAGATTTGAATTTTAATTGATAATTTTTAATTTCAATTGATATTTTTGAATTTCAATTGAAATTTTTTAAATTCCAAATTATTTCTTTAAATTTAAGTTGATTTTTTCAAAATAATTTCATTAATTTCATTTGGTTTTGCAGGTTAATGAACAAAATGAAACTGAAATACTTCGGGCGCAAATACTTCAAATGAGCGAAAAGCTAAAAAAACTTGATAATCAAAATTTAAAAATTCCGGAAAAAGCCAACATCGTTGAAGACGAAAATAAAGAAAATCAACTCTACGGGAAAAACTATAAAAAAGATGATGTAAGTATGTGTTTTTTAGTAGAGTTGTCAAAACCGATTTCCGAAGTATTCGAAAAATCGATTTTTTTCTATTTTTCCGGTTTTTTAAAACCGGTTTTTTGAAAAGGCCGGTTTTCGAAGTATTCAAGAAACCGATTTTTTAGTCCCGAATAATCGACTTTTTTTTTATATAATTTTTTTTATTATTTTGCATTCAATGTCGTTTTTTAGTAGCCATCTCAAAATTTTGAAGAACATTTTAATCATACCTTAAAAGAAATTCAAAATCCTGTATTGAAAGAGGGTTTTGACTAGATACTACATATAAAATTATCTAAAAGATCTTCCAAATTAGATCTGCTTTACAAGGCATTACTGAAATGTAATGCGCGTAATGATTGTTGTAACTACTCTCAAAAAAAAACTTGTAAAACGGCAAGAAAAGTTTGTAACTTTTTTTGCTACCTTCTATTTGTCAACAATTCCTTGTAATTTTACAAGCTTTTTACTAATAATTTTGTAATTTTACAAGCTTTTTACCAATAAAATCGTAAATTTACAAATTTTTTGTCGTGACAAAACTTACAAGGAGGTTTTGTGTCTTTACTAGATTTTTTGTTACCTCCTTTTTTACGAGAATTCCTATACAAAATTACTAGCTCTTCGTAATTTTACAAGATTTTTACCAATAAAATTTTAAATTAACAACTTTTTGTAAAAAACCTTAGAAATTTGTAAAATTACAAATAAAAATTGTAAAATTACAAAAATGTTTCTTTTGTTTTACAAAAATACAAAAAAAAAACATGTTAAAAAGTGTCGTTTATCAGATGTTTGTTTAGTTTTTCAAAGCGTAACTTTTTTCCCCCTGGTCCGATTTTGTCCGTTTGCGAACGTAGCCGGCCTATAACCATGAGACATATTTGTGCCAAATTTTAGGGATTTACCTCTTTTATTTTGGACTGAATTGTGTTTTATGCAGACGGACATGCTAGTTTTGTTTAACTTTTTTATTAAATAAATAATTTTAAAAAAATCGAAAAACCGATTATTCGAAACCGGTTTTTAGTTACAAAACCGAAAAACCGATTTTTTTAAAAGGCGGTTTTTCGAAGTATTCGAAAACCGGTTTTTAAAATAGACGAATATTTGACAACTCTAGTTTTTTAGTAACCCATAGCTGTTTGAACTAAAACACTGTTGTAGAAGTTTTAACTAAAACACTGTTTTGGGTCTTATCAGAACCAAACTATGTTGCGTAAAGCGTTAAGCAAAAACAGTATTGATTCATCCAATTTGTATATTTAATTTTTATTATACTTTTTAGATGGTTCTGCTTGCCAATGAAATTTATTGCAGAAAAAATTTTTATCACTATGCTACAAGCAACTCGTACAAGGCATCTCATACAACGAGACGATTAATTGAAGGTGTTTTTACAAAACATGCCATAAAGAATTGCACATTAAGCGGGCAAGCCCCGAAAAATCTTGGAAAAGTTCGAAAAATGGAAAAAAGAAAACTATTGGATCCTGAAGCAAGGAAAACCATAATTGGTATACAATTTTTTTTTAGTTTACTTATACATGAAAAAAATTAAATATATATATTTTTTCAGAATTTTCGCAGAAATTAAGCAAAAGAAAAGGATGGCATTTTCAAGATACATACGAGTTGAATAGGTGTATAAGCCAAAAGCTTTGCGAATTAAAGCGACAATACATTAAAAATCAAGATTCCAGTGACAGTGATGACTCGGATTCAGAGCTTTAATATCAGTACAACTATGGTTGTACCTAATAAAAAGTACAAATTAATTAAAAACTATTGGTAATTTAAATTATTTAAGAACCTAATGAAAGGTACAAACTGTCGGCAATTTAAGAAAATTTTGCCATTCGTATATAAAATAAACATTATATTTAAGTGTTTTTTATGAAATAAAGATTTTTTTAATTTAAATAACAGTTTTTTTTTTGTAAAATAATTTGAAATTGAACTAAAATCATATACAATTAAAAATATATGACCATACGTGAAAGCATATATTTTCATATATGTTCATGTATGACATATATCTACATATGGGTTCAGATTACGTATATGGTCGTATATGGAACCATATATGGAAGTTCATATATGAAGCATATATGACCATATATGAACATTTTTCACCGGGATGTTAAAAAATGATAGAATACAACAAATAATATAAAATTAAAACAAAAAAAAATCAAAATTACAGTAACGAATATCTTTTAAGGGCCTAAACAGAACTAGCACGGAATGGTGGACGGTATTACGGTGTTACAAAAAGAGAAACCTTTATTTGACTTTTACGTTGAAAAAAAAAATTTTGTGAAATAATTTTGTTAAAAACATTGGTAAAAGAAATTGTTTTGAAAAAAAAAATTTGGTGAAAAAAAAACCGCAAAAAAATTTAAGAGGTAAAAAAATTGTAAATTTACAACTTTTTTGGCGAAATAAAATTTACAAGGAATTCTCGTAAATTTACTAGATATTTTTTAAAAAACCTTGGAAATTTGTAAAATTACAAGAAAAACTGTAAAACTACAAAAAAAAATGTAAATTTCGATCGAAAATTATTTGTTAAAAAACAAGGAAAACTGTCAAATATATGGGATTACGAGACTTTTCGTCCGCGGAAAAAAAAATTTGGTGAAAAAAAATACGCAAAAAAAGTGGTAAAAAATTTTAAATTTACAATTTTTTTGGCGAAATAAAACTTACAAGGAATTCTCGTAAATTTACTAGATTTTTTTGTAAAAAAACCTTGGAAATTTGTAAAATTACAAGAAAAAATGTAAAGCTACAAAAAAAAATTTAAATTTCAATCGAAAATTATTGGTTAAAAAACAAGGAAAACTGTCAAATATATGGAATTACGAGACTTTTCGTCAATTCATTCCTGATAAGCTACTTGTTATGTTAATTCATAATGGGGAACATAAAAATGACCTCGAACTAGAGTAAACTCTTTTTGATTGTAAAAATAACTTCACGAAATTTTCGATTATCAAAAATGTTTCTAAAATTTTGTTAATACAACATAAATAATTTTATTTATATTGTTAATACAATATAAATAATTAAAAAAAAAATTAATATAATTTTTTTTTAATCTGAAACCACTCAAGCTTAACATTTATATTATTTTTAAGGCAAATACTATATAATAATAAATTTTTTTATTAAAGTCTAAAGTCTTGTTTTTTTTATTTAAACAAGGAAACATAAACCCTTTTTCCATAATTGTGATGCAATTTGCTTACAGTAAAAAAAAAATTTGCAATAAAAAAATTATAAAATTATTTTTTTTTTGCGTGATGGTAAATTGATAAAAACATATTTTGGAGTGTATTGGATGGAGTATTATACACTCGTTTAAAATACAACAAAAGTTGAGTAATGAATATGAATCATAATACAAAATAATATTACAGACAATATGTATTAAAAGTATTCCTCCTTTTACAATAATATATATACAGTAACCAACGAAAGTTTACGTGCGACTACATAGTTGATGTAATTCGGTAATGACAAAGTTAAAAATAATAAGCTTAATTATTATTAAACAAGTATTTTTGTAAAAAATGCTGTGTAGGTAATTTATCAAGCTTTAATTTAAGCTAAATGGCGTTCAGATTGAGTAAATATTAAATGTGCTACAAGGGTCGAAATGGAAATTGAAATTATTAAAAGCCTTTTTTAAAAAATTTTTTAAAAATATTTTTAAGTCGATTTTAAACAATAAAAATTTAAAAATTGTTCCAATAAGTTATATTCAATTATCATCAAATTTTTCTAATGACTCAAACGATTTTTTAAAATACAAAAGAAGAAATCCGCATTTTTGACCACTAATTTTTTGTAAACAAAGAAAAGATTTTATTGTTTCTTAATTTTAGTACACCTAAGGTGTATAAGTAAGGATATATGAAAAAATTAAACACTTTCTTTGTTTACAAAAAATTTATGGTCGAAAAATGAGGATTTTTGGTTTTTCACGGATTGAGTGTATTCAAAAAATTTTAATTTTCGCTTGGGTCGTTAAGAAAATTATTTGACAACTGAATATATATATTTCAATTATTTCTTAAATTTTGTATGTTCAAACTTTTAAAAAATCGACTTAGAAATATTTTTTAAAAAATTTATGAAAAATGTCTGTAAATAATTTAATTTTCTAGTTCGACCCTCGTACCAAACCTTTTTTATCAAAAGAGACAGTGTTTTATAGGTTATTTCTTAAGCTTTAATTTAAGCTTCATAGCGTCCAGATTGAGTTAATAATAAATGTGCTACGAGGGTTGAACTGGAAAATTAAATTATTTATAGACAATTTTTATACAATTTTTTTTTTAAATATTTCTAAGTCGATTTTGTACAAGTTCCAGCATAAAAAATTTAAAAAATAGTCCAGAAATTTCCATTCAGTTATCAAATAGTTTTCTTAACGACTCAAACTTGAAAAAGTCGATTTGGTTACAAGTTCTAACATAAAAATTTTTAAAAATAGTCCAGAAATTTCTATTCAGTTATCAACAGTTTTTTTTTAATGAAAAAAAAAAATGAAAATTTTTAAATACAAAACGAAGAAGAAATAGATGAAATCCGCATTTTTTGACCTCCAATTATTTTGACCACAAATTTTTGTAAACAAAGAAAATATTTTATTATACCCTCCACTCTAGTGATAGAGGGTATATATAAGTTTGTCATTCCGTTTGTAACACGTCGAAATATTGGTCTATGACACCATAAAGTGTATATATTCATGATCCTCGATCGATTTTAAGACGATCTAGCGATGTCCGTCCGTCTGTCTGTTGAAAACACGCTAACTTTTAAAAGACTTTACGGAGGCTCCTGAAGTTTGGCATATATATTGAGCATTTACCTGGTCAGGTATTGCAATCCAGCAAAATCGGTCCAGTGGTTCAAACGTTATGAGCAAAACACTGAATTTCGACAAGGGTTTTTCGTGAATTTATGAGATAAAAAACACGCTAGCTTTCGAAACACAATTATGAAGATGCTGAAGCTTTGCATATATATTTGTCGTTCCCTGGTCTGGCCTGGTTCGTATTGAATTTTAGCCAAATCGGTCCAGTGGTTTAAAAGTTATTAGCAAAACCGTGAATTTCAGATTAGTTTCACCTTAAATTCACGTTGTGAAAACCCGTTAAACATGTTTTAAAAACATTGGTAAGTCACAAAAATATTTTACAACGTATTTTTGTCACTCAAAAATATTTTTGCACTAGAACAAAAAAAAAACACTCACAAAAAAAATTTTACACTCAAAAAAAAAGTTAGTAATTTTTTTTTTTTCAAAAATTACTAAAAAAAAGTTTTTTTACACTAAATAAAATATTTCTAACCAAAAATTTTTTTTTTTCACGTTAGAAAATTTATTATCACTTAAAATGGGCATTGTGGAGGGTATTCATAGATTCGGCCAAGAGAATTTAACTTTTCTACTTGTTTTTTTTCTTATTTTCTATTTATGTTTTTCCAATTTATGCAAAAATATGCACTTAAAAGTTTGAAATATGCACAAAATATGCATTAAAAACCAAAATATGCTAAAATATGCATTTTCACCAAAATATGCAAAAATATGTACGTTCACCAAAATATGCAAAAACAAATCGATGCCATTTTAACGCAAATTTCTTGATTCGGAAAGATAATTGGTCGATATCGTTTTTAGACTATCAACAAAAAATCTGCATTTGCATGGAAATCTCATCCCATTTTGTTTACAAAAAAATTAGTGGTCAAAAGAATTGGTGGTCGAAAAATGCAGATTTCTTTACTACCCGGTGAAAAATGAGCATATATGGATACATATATGAAAATATATGGATGCATATATGTAAATATATGATCATATATGGTCATATATGAAATTGTATGCAGTCATATATGATCATATTTGCAACATATATGTCCATATACGTAAAATGAGGGCATATGCCCATATATGACACATGTGGACATATATGGAACATATATGTCATATATGTTCATTAGGGTGGCAGCTATTTTGCAAAACTTCGAATTTGAAGAAGTGCACCCCTAATTTTTATTACATTTGGTCTAAAAATGCTATGCTAAAAATTTCAGCCAAATCGGACAACGTTAACACGAGGCTCATCGAGGTCAAAGGTCAAAGGTAAAAAAATAGTCATATTTTGATGAAAATCATTAAATAAATGGTGTTGTTTTTTTAATATATTGTTAAAAAGTGGTACACGAGTTGTTTTTAGTATAAGAAGATAAATTAAAAATTTTTGGGTTTTCAAAAATTAACCCTTGTAAGTCTTTCGGGGTCAAAATGACCCAATTTTCACAAAATGACCCCTAAAACACGACAATGAGCCCCAATTTTCTAAATTTATTGAAATAAACCAATGTAAACCCATATTTATATTCTATTCTATCATAAATACTCAGATATAAAATACTGGCTTTCTAGGATGTCATTCACCCGTTTCACGGTAAGGCCAAAAATATGCATTTTATTTGGCGTGATTCTCAAAACTGATATTTTGGTTTTTTCAAAATTTTCTTAAACAAAATTAGGAAAAATGCTGAAAAAACCACAGAATCTTATAAAATATATCGTGAACCTATATTCATAATATGCCAACTCAAATTTGACGGAAATGAGTTTCCGATGGCAAATAGTTCCCCTATGTAATACCTATCTGCCATAAAAATTTCAGAGCAAAAAAATAATTTGTTGTCGTTTTACATCCATTTTTGTTATTCTGCTAACTCAAAGTACATATTTTTTTGGTGGAAATAAATGCCAACTCCCATTGTAAATTTCCAAAAATTTTTCAAAAAAATTTTTAAAAAAAATTAGACCACATATCTTATTGCATTTTCCATGCTAAACACGAATCTTGTAAAGATTTTGATATCTAATGACTGGTTCTCGAGATATTGCCATTTTGAAAATATCGGTAAATAGTGTTTGCAAAAAAAAAAATTGCTTATATTTATGTAACTTTCAAACTATGTATCAGATTGAAACATAATGAATGGGGCAAATAAAGTCAATGATATAAGCTTTCAAACTAGCTAGTTTGGAGTGACCCTATTGCAATACAGCGTGAGTTACAGAGTGCCAAAGTTGACCACCCTGAGATTAAAAGGCTTTCGGAGCTAGTAACTTTTAAAAATATGCAAAGATTTTTAATTTTTTGTTCAGTTTTTGCAATTACCGTACTAAGGATAACAAAAACCAAAAAAAAAAAAATTTTTTAAATTTTTCAAAAAAAAATGTATTTTTATTTTCCGACAAAATATGCCAACTCTAAAAAAATATTTGTTTTTTGATATAGTAATAAATGCCATCTCTGAAAAATACGCGAACAAGTGCAAAATATGAAAATTTTTGCATTGGTAAAAATTGTTTAGAATATTTAAACCATTTGTGGAAGATACATTGTTTATTTTTGCAATAATATGCGAAATAACTAGTTTTTTAGCTCTCCTGAACAGTAAGCTTTTTCGAGTTGGCATTTATTGAATATAGTTCGACGATATGTTAACATATAAAAAAAAAATTTTTGGGGGATATCCCTCGGATAGTTTGGCGGGGGCATCAATTTAAATCATCAGCGGATTTTGAGGAAAATGCCTTTTTTGCCCACAATTTATACAATATGGAAAATATTTGTTAAATATTTTAAAATTTGACAAAGTCAGGGCCATAAATTATTGAAAACTATGTAAGACATTAACCCTAAACGTTTTAGGAAAATAGAATTATATTAAACCAGTTTTTATTCGGGTCAAAGGTCAAATTTAGGGATATTTGGATTTTTTTTGGAAAAAGGCATCTAAATATGAAATGTTTATTGCGATTTTTTATAAAACTTGGTATAATTATTGTACGAGCTCAGAAAAATAATTATTTAATTTTTTTAATGGGTTAATTTTAAAAAAATTAAATAATTATTTTTCTGAGCTCGTACAATAATTATACCAAGTTTTATAAAAAATCGCTATAAACATTTCATATTTAGATGCCTTTTTCCAAAAAAAATCCAAATATCCCTAAGTTTGACCGTTGACCCGAATAAAAACTGGTTTAATATAATTCTATTTTCCTAAAACGTTTAGGGTTAATGTCTTACATAGTTTTCAATAATTTATGGCCCTGATTTTGTCAAATTTTAAAATATTTAACAAGTTTTTTTCCATATTGAATAAATTGTGGGCAAAAAAGGCATTTTCCTCAAAATCCGCTGAGTTTAAATTGATGCCCCCGCCAAACTATCCGAGGGATATCCCCCAAAAAAATTTTTTTTTATATGTTAACATATATTTTATAAGATTCTGTGGTTTTTTCAGCATTTTTCCTAATTTTGTTTAAGAAAATTTTGAAAAAACCAAAATATCAGTTTTGAGAATCACGCCAAATAAAATGCATATTTTTGGCCTTACCGTGAAACGGGTGAATGACATCCTAGAAAGCCAGTATTTTATATCTGAGTATTTATGATAGAATAGAATATAAATATGGGTTTACATTGGTTTATTTCAATAAATTTAGAAAATTGGGGCTCATTTTCGTGTTTTAGGGGTCATTTTGTGAAAATTGGGTCATTTTGACCCCGAAAGACTTACAAGGGTTAATTTTTGAAAACCCAAAAATTTTTAATTTATCTTCTTATACTAAAAACAACTCGTGTACCACTTTTTAACAATATATTAAAAAACAACACCATTTATTTAATGATTTTCATCAAAATATGGCTATTTTTTGACCTTCGACCTTTGACCTCGATGAGCCTCGTGTTAACGTTGTCCGATTTGGCTGAAATTTTTAGCATAGCATTTTTAGACCAAATGTAATAAAAATTAGGGGTGCACTCCTTCAAATTCGAAGTTTTGCAAAATAGCTGCCACCCTAATGTTCATATGCCCTCATTTTACGTATATGGACATATATGTTGCAAATATGATCATATATGCCTTCATACAGTGCCATATATATTCATATACGCTACATATATGGACATACATGACACTGTATGAACGCATATATGATCATATTTGTACCATTTTTCACCGGGTATATTTAAAAAATGTTCATTTTTGTTTGAGTCGCTGGAAAAATTTGTTGATAACTAAATAAAAACTGTTAAATCATTTTTTAAATTTTAAATGTTTGATCTGGGAAGAAATCGACTTAAAAATATTTTTTAAAAAAAATTTCTACAAAATGTCTATCAATAATTTCAATTTCCATTTCGACCCTTGAAGCATATTAAATATTTACTCAATCTAGACGCTATTAAGCTTAAATTAAAGCTTGATAAATTATCTACACAGCCCTTTTTACAAATTTACTTGTTTGATAATAATTTTGTCCATTATTTTTATTTTTATCATTAACGAATTACATCTACTATGTAGTCGTATGAATACTTTTGCCGGTCACTGTAATTTTTTTTTATTTTGTATGTCAGTAAAATGAAATTGTAAAGTATTGTAACAAAGTACAACAAAAAGGCAGAAAAAAAACTGAAAATGCCAATAAAGAAAGAAAGATGCATGTCAGTATTTTAATTGATTTCAATTGAATTTAATTTCATTTTGTTGGGGTATGAAATTTCAAGAAAAAAAATTGAGTTGTATAAAAAAACATGACAAAATTACTAAATCATTAAAAAGTTCCAGAATTTTTTTTAACGCAACAAAAAATTACCTTTAAACTGATATTTTAATTTGTAAAGTTCATTAATCTGGAAAATTTACCTGTAAAGAAAGAAAAACAAATATTTATTAATTTTAATTGAATAAAATTTAAAAACAAACGAAAACAAAAAAGTTAAATTCGACTTGGGCGAATGCATGAAACCCAGTTGGCAAACAAAAATCACCCTGACATACTGCTGACTCTACCTTTATAAAATTGCTTACATCTTCTTATAATATTTCAAAATGTCTTCAATGACATGTCAGCGGTTGTTTAAACGAATTGTTTATGGCCACCGATACTGGTGGGCACTGCTGACCAAATGCTGACATGTCATTGGGGACATTTGGAAAAATTATATGAAAATGTCACCAATTTTATAAACACAGAAAGAATTGAAAACGAATTTCAATCAACAAAAACGCGGATTCAATTTTTTAATTGAAATTCCTTCGATGAAGAAAATTGTTATATCAATCATCAAATTGTAGATGATTAATTATTTTTTTTTTCAATCACTTTTTCGATTTTTATCAAAAATTTGATTGATTTTTTATTTAAAGTCAATTAAAATAATGATTGATTTAACAAATGAATTTTAAGCTTATGACAAAATTATGAAGAAATTCATATTTTTTGCTTTACAATATGTTTCCGACAGTAAAAAAGTAAAACCTGAGTATTAAGTATATTTTTTAATTAATGTAATTAAATAAATTGAAGCGAAAAAAAATCTGGTATGTTGAAAATTTGTAATTTGATAGTTAAAGAAAATAACAAAAGTGTTGATCAAAACAATTATTGACTCATTTAAATTCTGCTGATCAATAGATTTAATTGAAATTTTTAAGCCAATAATTTTTTGTATGAAGGGAGAGTCAGCAGTATGTCAGCGGTGATTTTATTTTTCCAACTGACAGGGGAAGTCTCCCTGGTGCCACCCTCCGATCTTCATGAAATTTGGATATGTTGTTAAGAACGAAAATTAATTCGACACGTATTTTTTTTAGTGGCCCAAACTCATTTTTAGGGGGGTCGATTTGTATGGGGGAAATTTACCTTTTTCGGTTTTTTACGATTTACGCCTATTTAAACAAAATTAATATAGGCACGTGTGGTATCAGATTAAAGGTATTAAAAATACCTATCTCGCGGTGCTAACAACGGGCCAAAGAAGTTAATATTTTTCGACTTATTAGCAAAAATGTCCAAAAATTTTGGTATTTTACTCAATATGACGAAATGTTGTGCATGTTTAGACACGTTCTTAGCACACGTAGATAGGTTTTCCAAAGACCTTTCATTTGGTATGTAGCGTAACTAGGTTTCTTTGCCTAATATAGGAGATAAACGAAAAAAGCTGAAAAATGGCCTTGTCTTCCCCCCTCCTTTTTACCCCCTAAATATGAATTTGGGCCGCTAAAAAAAAGTACGTGTCCCTTTATTTTTTCCGATCTACAAAATAAAACCAGTTCCATAAAGATCCACGGGTGCCACTAGGGAGACTTCCCTTGTGAGTATTTAATATTGCCGTATCATAGGTTTAAATCATTAAAATACTTAAATTCAAAATCGTTTTTTTACACACAAAAAAATATTGGCTAAAAATGTTTAATTAAATCTATTGATCAACAAAATAACAATGAATCAATCACTTAATAATAATTTGATCCAATGATCAGTTTTTATTTATTTGTCCAATTTTTTATTTACAACTCATTTTAAATAATTTTAACCTAACCGAGAACTGGTAACAATGACCGTCGTCTCGTTGTAGCGAAATCGACCAAGGGTTTTGGTGGGAATCGAACCCACGACCCCCTGTTTCATAGGCTAACACGCTACCAACTAGCCTACAGGGGCCCCCTGTATCAATCACTTTTTTGATCAAAATTTTATTTTCTTTTATAAATTCTTTTCGCTTTAATTTATTTGAATTAAATAATTGAAAATATCTACAAAATGTTCGGGTTTTACTTTTTTCAACATATTGGAAAGCAAAAAAAAAAACATTTTTCCCTAATTTTATCATGAAGCTTACAATTCATTCGTCAAATCAACCATTATTTTAATTGACTTTGAATAAAAAATCTATCAAATTTGTGATCAAATTCAGAAAAAATGTTGATAGAAAAAAAAAAATTCAATTAATCACCTATTAATTTGGTGATTGTTATAACAATTTTCTTCATCGGAGGAGTTTCAATCAAAAAAAATTAATTGAAACTGCGTTTTTCTTAATTGAAATATTCGTCTTCAATTCTTTCTGTGTAGTATTAAAGTTAAAAGCCATTTTTTCATATCAATCTATTATAAAATGTCTCAATTTAAAATTTAAATAACAATTTAAATAATTTATTGCTCCACTTTTTATGGCTTAAATGACAAAATATAATCATATTAAATTTGTTTCTTTTCATTTGTAGTTTTTTTGTTGTTAATATTTTGAATAAAAACCAATTAATGTTTATTTATTTACCATATGACAGTTAACAATTTTATTTTTTTATTTTTTGGCAAAACAAAAAAAAAACGAACAAACAATTTGATTACAAGAAAAAACCAACTTTCACTTTCACTCTCTAATAATTTTTTTATTATTTTTTTTTTGAATAGACAAACTAAACTTTACAATTTTTATTTGCTCGATATAAGTAAAAATATTAAGTATTATATGGTTGGTCAAGACCGACCATATAATACCCTACACCAGTGTTTTCTGGAAAATGGGTGCCAAGTCCAAACATTCACTGATTAGATCTAGCTTTCGTTAGATCTTTAATTAGTGTAGAAAATACACAATTTGAAAGAAATTTGCTTATTTGTATTGCCAATAGACCGATTTTACTGAATATCGGTCAAAATTTTTATTTGGGTCAAGTCTAAAAATGGTCAAATTATATTCAGATTTGATAACACCGCCAAAGTACACGTTTAACAACTACAAACAAAATTTAATCAAATATTGACAAATTTTTTATGAATTTTAAGAGATTTATGTGAAAATCGGTACACAGAAAAAACTTGAAACGAATTTCAAACAACAAAAACGCGGAATCAATCAATTTTTTGATTGAAATTCCTCCAATTAAAAAAATTGTTATGCCAATCATCAAATTGTAGGTGATTAATTAAAAATTTTTCAAACATTTTTTCGATTTTGATCAAAAATTAGATCAATTTTTTATTTATAGTCAATTAAAATAATGATTGATTTAACAAATGAGTTGTAAGCTTATGACAAAATTATCAAAAAATTCATCTTTTTTGCTTTCCAATATGTCGCCAACAATAAAAAAAAAGTAAAACCCGGTTATTTTGTATATTTTTAAATTAATCTATTCAAATAAATTAAAGCGAAAAAAATCTTGTATATTGAAAATTTCTAATTCGACAGTTAAAGAAAAACATGAACCGATTTTTATATATAGATTAATAATTGCTATCTGTATCCTGATCATAACGTTTACATGGAAAGACTGACGGACGGACATCGCTAAATCGTCTCAGAAAGTAATTATAAGTCGATCGGTATACTTGAAGGTGAGTCTTGGACCAATATTTCGAATAGTTACAAACATCAGCACAAACTCATTATACAGGCGCCCCAGTAGGCTAGTTGGTAGCGTGCTAGCCTATGAGTCTGGGGGTCGTGGGTTCGATTCCCACCAGAGGACTTGGTCTGATTCGCTACAACGAGACGAAGGTCATTGTTACCAGTTCTCGGTAAAATTAGTATATAATTTGTAATTATATGGTAATTCTTAATAAAAAAAAAATAAAATAAAACAAGTAGAAAAGTTAAATTCGACTTTGCCGAATCTATGAATACCCTCCACAATGCATTTTTTTAAAGGGTAGTACATTTTTTAACGTGAAAAAATTAACAATTTTGTTTAGAAATATTTTATTTTGAGTAAAAAACTCTTTTTTTCATTTTTTTTTTAAAAAGAAGAATTACTAATTTTTTTTTTTGAGTGTAAAATTTTTTCGAGTGTAATGTTTTTTTTACTGTAAAAATATTTCTGAGTGAATGCACGTGCGTATGTACACAAAATATTGTAATTTTTGTACAAAAAAAAAACTAAATTTTTTTGTGTAAATTTTTTTTTGAGTGTAAAATTTTTTTTGAGTGTAAAATTTTTTTTTAGTGTAAAATTTTTTTCGAGTGGAATTTTTAAGTAACCAATGCTTTTCAAACTAAACAAGTTTAAAAAGCATTGCTTTAAAATTAAACAAGTTTGAAAAGCATTGTTTAGTTACCACCAATGCTTTTCAAACTTGTTAAAACACGTGCCATTTTAGATGAAACTAATCTGAAATTCAGGGTTTTGCTTATAACTTTTGAACCACTGGACCGATTGAGCTGAAATTTAATACCAAACAGGCCCGGGGAACGGCAAAGATACATGCCAAGCTTCAGCAGTCTCATTATTGTCTTTCGAAAGTTATAGTGTTTTTTATCTCGTAAACTCGCGAAACACCCTTGCCGAAATTTACTCTTTTGCTCATAACTTTTGAACCACTGGACCGATTTGGCTGGATTGCAAAACCAACCTGACCAGGTAAATGACAAACATATATGCCAAACTTCAGTAGCCTCTGTAAAGTCTTTCAAAAGTTAGCGTGTTTTCTACGGACAGACAGACAGACGGACGGACGGACATCGCTAGATCGGCTTAAAATCGATCGAGGATCATAAATATATATACTTTATGGGGTCCTGGACCAATATTTCGAGGTGTTACAAACGGAATGACAAACTTATATATACCCTCTATCACTAGAGTGGAGGGTATAAAAAAAAACTCATTATACCCTGTACCACAGAGTGGTGTAGGGTACAAAAATGAAAAAACTCAAAACTACAGCAAAGTCAAAGTTTTAAGTTATAAGATGATAATTTTTATGTTTGTAAAAATTCAATGAAACGGTAGGTGGCGCGCACAAATCATGTTTAATAGATTTATGTTTAGTATTTAAGCGGAAAATCGTACACTCAAAATAAAAATGTTAGTAAGTGCAATAAAAACAATGTAAAACAGATTATTGCAAAATACTTTAATTGAATCACATTTTGAGATTCTGGGGATTTGAGTTTAAGAAATAAATTAAAAAAATTAAATACCTTCAGTTCAGAAGATAGAATCGGAATTTTCAAAATGTACTTTTTTAGAATTTTCGCGAAAATGTTACTTTAAGTTTCTATGACCAATATTTCAGGAGAAAGAAAAAAAGTACCAAAATACACTATTATACCTCTTTTTGTCCTCTTAGAATCGAAATTTGCAAAAAGTATTTCAAAAAAAACAAGTAGAAAAGTTAAATTCGACTTTGTCGAATCTATGAATACCCTCCACAATGCATTTTTTAAAGGGGTAGTACATTTTTTAACGTGAAAAAATTAACAATTTTAATTAGAAATATATTATTTTGAGTAAAAAATTTTTTTTTGTCATTTAAAAAAAAAAAAAAAAAAATTACTAATTTTTTTTTGAGTGTAAAATTTTTTTCCAGTGTAATGTTTTTTTACTGTAAAAATATTTCTGAGTGAATGCACGTACGTATGTACACAAAATATTGTCATTTTTGTAAAAAAAAAACACAAAATTTTTTTTTGTGTAAATTTTTTTGAGTGTAAAATTTTTTTTGTGTGTAAAATTTTTTTTGAGTGTAAAATTTTTTTCGAGTGTAATTTTTAAGTTACCAATGCTTTTAAAACTAAACAAGTTTAAAAGGCATTGCTTTAAAATTAAACAAGTTTGAAAAGCATTGTTTAGTTACCACCAATGCTTTGTTAAAACACGTGGCATTTTAGATGCAATTAATCTGAAATTCAGGGTTTTGCTTATAACTTTTGAACCACTGGACCGATTGAGCTCAAATTTAATACCAAACAGACCCGGGGAACGGCAAAGATACATGCCAAGCTTCAGTAGTCTTGTTATTGTCTTTCGAAAGTTATCGTGTTTTTCATCTCGTAAATTCGCGAAACACCCTTGCCGAAATTTACTCTTTTGCTCATAACTTTTGAACCACTTGACCGATTTGGCTGGATTGCAATACCAACCTGACCAGGTAAATGACAAACATATATGCCAAACTTCAGTAGCCTCTGTAAAGTCTTTCAAAAGTTAGCGTGTTTTCTACGGACGGACAGACAGACAGACAGACAGACGGACGGACGGACGGACGGACGGACGGACATCGTTAGATCGACTCAAAATCGATCGAGGATCATAAATATATATACTTTATGGGGTCCTAGACCAATATTTCGAGGTGTTACAAACGGAATGACAAACTTATATATACCCTCTATCACTAGAGTGGAGGGTATAAAAAGTTCAAGTAAAAAAATTTGAATTCTATTCCATTTCGTTTTCTGTTTCATTTCTTTCCATGTATGAAAGGAACATTTGGAAAATCAAAAAAAGTACCATTTTACTCCATTTGACCCTCTTAGAATTATTCCTTAAACTCTTTTTTCAGAACGTTTTGTTCTGATGGAGGATCCTACATTACAAAAATTAAGTTTTTATAACCATTATTTCAGGAGATGAAAAAAAGTATTAAAGTAAACTTTTTTAACCTCTTAGCATTGAAACTTTCTTAAAAGTACTTTTGTCAGTATGTGTTTTTTCACTGGATGATTCTACATTCCACATTTCAAGTTTTTAGAACAATTAATTCAGGAGATAGATAAAGTACCAAAGTACAATTTTTTACCCCCTTAAAATAAGAATTTCCAAAGTACACTTTTAATCCTTTTTAGAATTGAAACTGTCAAGTTTTAAGCCCAGTTTTTCTACATTTCATGTTTATAGACCCAATTTCCAGGAGATAAAAACATAAAAAAGTACCAAAGTATAATTTTTTACCTCATTAAAAAGGAGTTTCCAAAGGTACGTTTTTATACCCTCCAGCCACAGTATGGAGGTATCGGTGCTCACTTTGTCATTCCGTGTTTAACGCATCGAAATATCGGTCTAGAACCGATATTTGATCAGTGATTGATTCTTAGACATTCTAGTAATGCCCGTCTGTCCGTCCGTCTGTCTATCTGTGGAAGACACGATACAGTACAAAATGAACAAGTAAGAAAGTTATAGTCGGTCAAAACCGACCATGTGATACCCTACACCAGAGTTTCCCGGAAAATGGATCCTAAGTCCAAATATGGACCGATTGTACCTACCGTTTGTTAAATCTTTATTTAGTGGAGAAATCGCACACAGATCAAATTTTAGTGGAATTGACTCATTTTGTTTTGCCAATAGACCGATTTAACTGAATACGGTCGACATTTTTATATGAGGGACTTAGTCCAAAAAAGGTCCAAATGTATTCCGATTTGATAAGGTTACCAAAGTACACGTTTTACACCTACAAATAAAATTTGAATCAAATATTTTAATTTTTATGAATTTTGAGGAAATTATGTGAATATCGGGAGGGTGGTTTGTACGCGGACTACCAGAAGGACTGACCCGATCCCTTTGAAATTTGGTATAATGGTTTGTGCATAGAAAATGTTATTACCTGTAAAATTTCAAAACAATATCTATTAAAATACGGTTATTAGAGGCATTTAAGCGAAATTAAAAGGGTAAATTGATTAAAAATTGCGACCGGTATCGTGCTTAAACCGATAGATGGACAGACGGACGGACATCGCTATATCGACTCAAAAAGTAATTCTGAGTCGATCGGTATACTTGAAGGTACACTCAAAATAATAACTCTGTTAAATTACAGAAAAACTCTGCTAATTTAACAGAGTACACCATACTTTTCCAGCTAACAACATTTCCTGGTAATTTTACTAAAAAACTCTGTAAAATGATTTTGACAGAAAAAAACTGTTAATTAACAGAGTTTATAATAAAATATTGGTTAAATATGAAAGCTTTTTTACAGAGAAAACTCTGTAATTTTACTTCAAAACTCTGTAAAATGATTTGGCAAAAAAAAACTGTTAATGTACAGAGTTTCTAGTAAAATATTGGTTAAATAAACCACCTTTTAGCAAAGAAAACTATGTTAATTTACATATATTTGTAAAATGCATTTGATGTATTTTGACAGAAAACTCTGTCAAATATCTGTTGATTTAAGATTACAGTCATTTTACAGAATATTTTACAGAGTTATTATTTTGAGTGTAGGTCTAGGACTAATATTTCGTAGTTACAAACATCAGCACAAACTCATTGTTGGCACAAATATGTCTTATTGTCATAGGCTGGTTAAGTTCGGAGATGGGCAAAATCGGAGCAGGGGAAAAAGTTTCCCTTGAGGAACTAAACCCAACCTCTAAAAAACGCCATCTTTTACAGGTTTTATTTTACTTTTATTTGGAAAACTAGCTGGCCCGGTCCGCGTTGCTGGCCCAAATATAAGATCATTGTTATATTTCGTATCGCTTTAAATATATAGCCCTGCATAAAAAGGAACTAAAAAAAATAACCATGTCTTCGACTTTGCGTACTGTACAATACTGTTCAAAACTTCTTTAGTATCATTACGAACAACACAAAAATAAATTACGCATATTCCTCGTTCTTATCGTGAGCTATTGTCTTGAGTTCAAACAAACCTTTATAGTTTTCCCGAATTTTTCTTTTTTTCGGGAAACTTTTCTCATTTATATTTCCTTAAATTAAAACTATAATCAATATAAAAAAATCAGTCCGGTCATTAGTAGTCGACATATTTAGACAAAAGTGGGCGTTAAAATTTGTTAGTAAGTTAAAATTGTACATATGGTAAAAATCTCAAAGGATTTAAAATCATTTTTACCAAGTTTAAGCGGAATATATTAAGAAATATTTTTTTTAATAGATCGAATTAGAGTAAAAACGAATTTTAGATATATCGAAAAAAAGTGGTCGAGGACAATTTTTCTTTCCAAACAATTATATGGAACATTACAAACATTTAAAACAATTAGCAACATCGGCCCAGGCGTTCTCAAGTGTTGCAAATTTTAAGGATGTTGAAAAATGTGGGCTTTTAAGTGGGGGAGGCCAATAATTATTTCAAAATCCTTACCTGGACTATAATGATCATTAAAGAAAAAATTTAACAAATCAGGCCAGTCTTTCTTCGATGTGGGAGTGGACAATTTATATTTCCGTAAAAACGTTAGTTGTACTATCACGAACGTCTACAAATACTACTAATAGCCAAATCGGCCCTGCCGTTCTGCTATTTTAGATATATCGAAATAAAAGTGGCGTGAACAAATTTTATTTCCGTTTTAACCTAAATTTGACTATGACGAAAATTTAAAAAAAAAGTTAAGTCAAGCCGTTCTCCCAATTCAGATATATCGAAAAAAGGAGGCGTAAAAGTTCAGATATATCGAAAAAAGGAGGCGTAAAAGTGCGCGTGATTAATTTGTTTTCCGAAAAAAAACCAAAGAAAAACATTAAAAAAATAAGACGAACTTAAAGAAAAATATTATCCAAATCGGTCATTTCTCAAGTGATGCGATTACCAACGAACTACATATGATTTTTATTTATATTTTATTATTCTATATTTTATTTTTCTATGGAGTAAATTTTATATATATCGAAAAAAAAGGAGAAGGTGGACAACTTATTACAGTAAAACCTTATTTGAATTTAACCAACTCGTTCCATCCATTCAAAAGTGGGCATAGAGGTGGAAAATTGTTCTTTCCGAAAAACCTTTGCTGGACTATGACGAACATTAAAAACAAACTTAGATAAATTGATCCACCCATTCCATGACATATATCGGGAAAAGTGAGCGGTGTGCACAATTTTTCTTTCCTTAAAAATCTTTTGCGGACTATAACCAAATCGGTCTAGCCGTTTTAGTTCTTTGGATACATAGCAAAAAGTGGGCGTGGGAAATTCTACTACCCATAAAAACCATAGTTGAATTATGACGAACATTTTCAACAAAAATTAGCCAAAGTGGGAGTAGTAATTTTTTTTCGTAAAAAACCAAAGTTGGAATATGATGAAAATGCATTTAAAAAAAAAATTGTCAAATTGGTCCAGCCATTCTCAGATTTTAGATAAATTGAAAAAGTGGCCGTAAAAGTGGGCATGGTCGATTTTCCTTTCAGTACAAACTTAAATTGGATAATTACGAACATTTAAATAAAAAATTACCCAAATCGGTGCAGCCGTTTTCCGATTTTAGATAAATCAAACAAAGTGGGCGTAAAAGTGGGCGTGGTCAATTTTTCTTTACGTAAAAACCTAAGTTGGGCTATGACGAACATTTCAAAAAAAAAATTGTCCAAATCGGTCCAGCCGTTCTCAACTGATGCTGTTACCAACGAACGACAATTGATTTTTATTTATATAGATGAAACATTCTAGCTGTGTTGGCAACCGATACCCACCTAGAATAACGGTATTTGGCTATTGTACCGCAACCAATAAAGATATGGACATTTTCAAAAGTAATTATGAAAGCTGATGAAATTTCTAGTATTTTAAATGTGTCACTTCGTGTTTCTACCGGTTCGTTGTCGAAATATAGGTCAATACCTTTATAATACCGTTTGAAACGGTATTATAACGGTATTGGCCTATATAACTAAAACGAACCGGTAGAAACACGAAGTGACACATTTAAAATACTAGAAATTTCATCAGCTTTCATTATCGATTTTGAAAATGTCCATATCTTTATTGGTTGCGGTACAATAGCCAAATACCGTTATTCTAGGTGGGTTTCGGTTGCCAACCCTGCATTCTAGTGTCGGAAGAATTTCTTAGTCCTTTTTTTTTCTTAGGCTGCCCCTTTTGAGGGCGTGGTTTAAAAAATGTATCAAAATAATGATAAAATTGTATAACTTAAGTGCAAATTGCATATTAAATGAATTTGTAAACATAAACCGCAAGGGGAAAAAGTGACCCCTAATGACCCACTCCCCCTCCCCCCCCTACAAAAAAAAAACGCTCTGTAGTTTTTTTTTAACTTTTTTACATGTTGGAGGGTATTAAATATTCGGCACAGCCGAATTTAAAACTCTTAATTGTTTTTGAATTCCTTTGACCATTATGGCAGAAAATTCAAATACCGAAGTGCACTACTTTAGCCCTTTTTGCTCCTTGGAATCTACAAGAATTCTAGAACTATTAATTCAGGAGAAATATACAATTATATCCCCATAAAAATGTGAATTTCCAAATTGCAGTTTTTCCCCCCTTAGCATCGAAACTTTCTAAAAACTACTTTTTTCGAAAAGTTTTTTCCCCCGGAGAATCCTACCTTCTAAATTTATAGTTTCCAGAAACATCTTTTCTGAGAAAATGAAAAAGTACCAAAAGTTCAATTTTTAACGGAATCTACAACCCAAATTTCAAGACTCCAGGATTGGGATGACCGATGATGAATCAGTCAGTTGTAAATAAAAAAAATTTAAAATTTTTGATCAAAATCGTAAAAATGTTTGATTGAAAAAATATTCAATTAATCACCTACAAATTGATGATTGTTATAACAATTTTCTTTATTGAAGGAATTTCAATCAAAAAATTAATTGAATCCGCGTTTTTGTTGATTGAAATTCGTTTCAAATTCTTTCTGTGTACACAGAAAAAATTTTATTGGATTATGCATATTAATATCATTTATATGCAGCTAAATATATGATAATAAAATTAAAACTTATTTATTTTACTCAGATATTTAGTTTTCAGTCGTGTGTCTATGATGTTGAAGACATGTGAAGTATTCAATTATGTTAATTTTTTTTTTTTTGTGAAGAAAAGAAAAAAAAATGTCATAAAGGTTAAGGCAAATAATATATAATTTTCTTAGGCAGCGCAAATAAAAAACTATGTATTTGAAACTTTACAAAGTAATTATGGCAAACTGTCAACATAAACTATATAATTTTCATATTTTCAAAGTTTTTTTTTTTGTTTTAAATTTATTTGCTAAAATTTGTCTTAAGAAAATAAATGCAGTAATAAAAAATATTTTATGCATTTAAAGGTGGCATTTCTTCACCTAGAGGCAAATAACCTTTTTTCTGTTGTATTATTTGCAATTGTAATTTATTTGTTAGTATATTATTTGACAATTGTCTGTAATTTGGCAGTGAAAATAATTTGTGTGTTATTTTATTGACATTTGGTTTTAGGTATTTTTATTTTGGCTTGTACTCAAAAAAAAAATTATTCATCAAAAAAGGGAAAGTTTTTATTTTGTTTGGTAGTATTTGCAATATAATTATGGCAATTACTTAATTATTAACATTATTTATTTGCAAATGAAATGGTATATTTGATTTAGATAATTTAAAAAAAAAATATTTAAAAAAAAAAATATTTAAAAAAAAAATACCTAAGTACTTATGTAATTTTTAATTAATACAAGTTGTCATTACAAATAACATGAATTAAATAATGAAAATTAAAAAAAGGAGAAAAGTTAAATTCGACTTGGCCGAATCCTTAAATACCCTCCACAATGCCTTTTTAAGTGATAAAAAAAATTTCTAACGTAAAAAAATTAACAACTTTGATTAGAAATAATTTATTTTGAGTAAAAAACTTTTTTTAGTCATTTTTGTAAAAAAAAAAATTACAAATATTTTTTAAAGTGTAAAATTTTTTTCAGTGTAAAATTTTTTTTAGTGCATTTTTTTTAGTGTAAATTTTGGAGTGACAAAAATACGTTTTAAAATATTTTTGTTACTTACCACAGTTTTTTAAGACTTGTTTAACGGTTTTTTAAAAGTTTAGAAAAAGTCGCGTAATCCCATTTTACCAATACTTGACAGTTTTCCTTGTTTTTTAACAAAAAAAATATTCGATCGAAATTTACATTTTTTTTTGTAATTATACAATTTTTTTTTTTTGTAATTTTACAAATTTCCAAGGTTTTTTTACAAAAAAAAAATCTAGTAAATTCACGAGACTTCCTTTCAAGTTTTATTGCGCCAAAAAATTTGTAAATTTACAATTTTATTGGTAAAAATCTTGTAAAATTACGAAAACCCTCGTAATTTTTACTAGGAATTCTCGTAAAAAATGAGGTAGCAAAAAATCTAGTAAAATCACAAACCTCCTTGTAAGTTTTATCGCATCAAAAAATTTGTAAATTTACAATTTTATTGGTAAAAAGCTTGTTAAATGACAAAATTATTGGTAAAAAGCTTGTAAAATTACAAGGAATTGTTGTCAAACAGAAGGTATCAAAAACAAGTAAGATAGTTATAGTCGGTCAAGACCGACCATATGATACCCTACAGCAGTGTTTTTCGGAAAATGGGTCCCAAGTCCAAACATTGACCGATTGGATCTGTTTTTTGTTATTTAGTGTAGAAAACACACACAGATCAAATTTTAGAGGAATTGATGTATTTGAATATCGGTCGAAATTTGTATATAGGGGACTAAGTCTGAAAATGGTCCAATTATATTCCGATTTGATTAGTTAACTAAAGTAGACGTTTAACACCTAAAAATAAAATGTTTAAAAAATATTTTCATTTTAATGAATTTTGAGGGAATTATGTGAATATCGGGAGGGTGTTTTGTATGGGGACTACCAGAAGGACTGACCCGATTCCTTTGAAGACTCGTGCATAAAAAATTTGATTACCTGCTAAATTTCAAAGCCATATCTATTATAATACGGTTATTAGAGTCATTTAAGCCGAATCCAAAGGGGGCGTTTGTATGGGGGCTAGGTCCTAACTTTGACCGAATTTTTCCAATTTCAATAGGCTTTGTCCTTGGGCCAAAATATGCTTAAGTATCAAATTTCAAGTCAATTGATTGGAAATTCCCAGACGGACGGACGGACATCGCTAAATCGACTCAAAAAGTAATTCTGAGTCGATCGGTATACTTGAAGGTAGGTCTAGGACCAATATTTCGGGTAGTTACAAACATCAGCACAAACTCATTATACCCTGTACCACAGAGTGGTGTAGGGTATAAAAAACGTCATGTTACGGTTTAATTTTTTTGCATTTTTGTTAAACAAGTGAAACATTTTTATATCAGAAGACATTCCATGTCTTGCACTTAGTCTCAGGGGACAAAAAAAATTTTTTTTGTCCCGCCCTTTTTTGTGGGCGTGAATATAAAAAAAATATGTTAGTAATGATAAAATTGTATTAATTAAGTGCAAAAATCATAATAAATTAATTTTTAAACATATCTGCGAGGGAAAAGGTTTCCCTCAATATCTCTTTTCAGCCCGCCCCGTATAAAAATTAATTAGATCCAATCTGATCTGTTTATATCTATTTATATATGATCGTATCTAATTGTGACCAAAATCGAGATCTAATTATATCTCGGATTTTATCAATATTTTTACAAATTTGACATTAAATTATATCTGAACAGATACAATTATATCCAATCAGATGCAATCATATATTATTATATGAAAGCAGATCAGATAAGATCAAATCGATTTTTAAAAGCCCCCCCTCCTCCCAAAAAAAAAAACGCCCCTGCAAAAAAAATAATATTTTTGCATGTTGGTGGGTATCCAACTGGAGGGGTATAACTCAACTGGAGGGGTATAACTCTTTTGAACATGGTCAACAAAATCATAGCCCACATCCTGCATAATCGCATCTCAACCATTATTGAACCACGGCTAAGACGAGAACAAGCGGGCTTTATGCCAAACAAGTCATGTATTGATCATATCAACAGCTTGAGAGTAATTGTGGAACAGTCGGTTGAATGGCGCTCACCCCTTTATTTAGTGTTCGTAGACTTCAAACGTGCCTTTGATACGCTACAACACAATGCAATCTGGGAAGCTCTAAGATGCAAGGGAGTCCCCGAGAAGTTAATTAACCTCATAATGCAGCTCTACAACAACGCGTATTGTTCAATACTTCACGAGGGCTCATCAAGCAAACCCATCAGAGTAAACGTAGGAGTTCGTCAAGGCTGTGTTCTGTCACCACTATTGTTTAATATAGTACTTGACGTAGTCATGAACCAATCCATGGACTCGCACCAATCCATGGACTCGCATCGCAAAAATAGAGAAGTCCTCGAGTTTTTCAAAAATGTGATTGGAAAAGTTGAAGATAACACGCAGTTAGTCAAATCAGTCAAAAACTTTGCCAGCCAGTCGAGTCAAACTAGACAACCCTTTAAAGTGTAAAAAGACCTCAAATCAACAAACAAACAAAAAAGAACATTTTTATTTTCTCTACTGTATTGTGACATTAAGTGTTGCATGGAATAAATTTAAATGTGCACATTGCGCTGCTGCTGTATAGTCCGCATTCTCTGTTGCTCATATTAAGTTAGAAAGAAAGGTCTGGTAAGAAAACATATTTACATTTAGAGACAAATAAAATAACTCATGCATCATGCATTCATGCCTACTCTGCCCTGGCTGCCAGCCTTAGTTGTGTTCATTTTTAGCAGAACACAGCGCCGAGTGCCATCAACTATTATTTGACAGCTATAAAAATAGCCTCATTGTGTCATCCATTTACTTAGCATTTTAACTCTATACACTCAGTAAACATTTGATTATATCTATCCAATTTTATATGCAACATACTACGTGCATCCCAAATTCTTAAGAATAGTAAGTGAATGACTGAATCAATGACTGACTGAGTGACTGAATGACTGAATGACTGACTGAATGACTGACTGACTGAATGACTGACTAGTTGACAAACTGACTAGATTGTTGTTTGGTTGCTTGGTCGGTTGCTTGGCTGACTGACTTCTTGTCTTGTATTTCATTACAATTTTTAAAAATTTTATTCCCAACTTTTATAAGAAATAGTACTTAAGGACTGTTTACATCATGCTACACTCCAAGAAAAAGCTGTTACATAATTTTTCGTCCAATGTAACTAATCAGCAATATAATGAAGCAGTGTCATAAATATGATGAAACTTGTTTTATCACTATGATAAAAATATGTTATCAAAATTGATGGAACACATATTGCGTTATATTGGACGAAAATTAACGAAATTTTCATCATATTGATGAAACTTATCATCATATTGATGAAACTTTTCATCATAAAAATGATGAAGTTTATTCTACGATATATATTATTAAAAAAACTTGTAAAATTACAAGAAAAGTTCGTAACTTTTTTTTTGCTACCTCCTATTTGACAAGAATTCCTTACAAGCTTTTTATCAATAACTTTGTAATTTTACAAGCTTTTTACCAAAAAAAATGTAAATTTACCATTTTTTTGAAACGATAAAACTTACAAGGAGGTTTCGTGAGGTACTTTTTATAAAAGGTACTTTTTATAAGAGGTACTTTTTATAAAAGGTACTTTTTATAAAAGGTACTTTTTATAAAAGGTACTTTTTATAAAAGGTACTTTTTATAAAAGGTACTTTTTATAAAAGGTACTTTTTATAAAAGGTACTTTTTATAAAAGGTACTTTTTATAATAGGTACTTTTTATAAAAGGTACTTTTTATAAAAGGTACTTTTTATAAAAGGTACTTTTTATAAAAGGTACTTTTTATAAAAGGTACTTTTTATAAAAGGTACTTTTTATAAAAGGTACTTTTTATAAAAGGTACTTTTTATAAAAGGTACTTTTTATAAAAGGTACTTTTTATAAAAGGTACTTTTTATAAAAGGTACTTTTTGTAAAAGGTACTTTTTATAAAAGGTACTTTTTATAAAAGGTACTTTTTATAAAAGGTACTCTTAATAAAGGGTACTTTTTATAAAAGGTACTTTTTAAAAATGTACTTTTTATAAAAGGTACTTTTACTAAATTTTTTGCTTCCTCCAATTTTACGAGAATTCCTAGTAAGAATTACGAGCTTTTTTGTAATTTTACACGATTTTTAATAATAAATTTTTAAATTTACAAATTTTTTGGCGGAATAAAACTTACAAGAAATTCTCGTAAATTTACTAGATTTTTTTTTTGTAAAAAACTTTGGAAATTTGTATAATTACAAGAAAAACTGTAAAATTACAAAAAAAAATATATATAAATTTCGATCGAAAATTATTTGTTAAAAAACAAGGAAAACTGTCAAATATTGGTAAAATGGGATTACGAGACTTTTTCTAGTAATTTGAAAAGTTTTTTCTTGAGTGTAATTTGAGCCAAATCAGACTATTTTCACCCATGGCGCCCTTTCATCAAAGTTTGAAGTTTTTGGTGAAAATTTTCAAAAAAAACAAAACTCTGACTGAAGGTCGATACCGGTTAAAATGATCTGTTTTTGAGTCAAATTAATTTTAAATGAGCTTGTCTCAAGCTTTATAAAAGCGTCATGCAAAAATTTTTGGGATTTTTTTTTAATTCTTGCCCGTACATTAAAAAAAAACTTGTAAAATTACAAGAAAAACTTTTATTTTTTTTTTGTTTGCTACCTCCTATTTGACAAAAATTCCTAGTAATTTTACAAGCTTTTTACCAATAATTTTGTAATTTTACAAGGTGTTTGCCAATAAAATTGTAAATTTACAAATTTTTTGACACGATAAAATGTACAAAGAGGTTTCGTAATTTTACTAGATTTTTTGCTACCTCCTATTTTACGAGAATTCCTAGTAATTTTACAAGCTTTTTATTAACAATTTTGTAACTTTACAAGCTTTTTACCAATAAAATAGTAAATTTACAGTTTTTTTGGTGCAAATAAAATTACAAGGAATTCTCGGGAATTTACCAGATTTTTTTCTTAAATTTTTTTTTTTTTTGGAAATTTGTAAAATTACAAAAAAAAATTGTAAAATTACAAAAAAAAAAAATAAATTTCGGTTTGTTAAAAAACAAGGACAACTGTCAAATATTGTTAAAATGGGATTAGGAGACTTTTCCTAGTAATTTGACAAAGTTTTTTTTGTGTGTAGGAAAAAACCGCCATTTTTCGCAAAATTTCAAATAGCAATGTCTCGAAAATCGTTCGACCGATTTTAAAATTTGATATTCGTGTTCAGCGCATGAAAATAAATAAAAGCGTATTTTTTTTTTATTTTGGCAATATTCAGACTTAGGTAATATTTCACTAGCTTAAAATCCAAAGACTCGGTAGAATAATGTAAACAGACCTTTACACTAACTTACACACTTTGTATCTATTTGTATACCCTCCACTTAATGGTAGTGGGTATATTTAAGTTTGTCATTCCGTTTGTAACTTATCGAAATATCTTTCTGGGACCTGTAAGTTATAAATTATTGATCAGAATCGAAAATATGCGCTAAAAAACCTAAAAATATGCACTAAAAACCGAAAAATATGCACTAAAAAACAAAATGTGTGCAATAAAAATATTTTTTTTCACACGAAAAACTTCTTAAAAAGCTAAAAATAACGCCGGGTTTAAATAGCAACATTTAAAACTTAATGTAAGCAATATTTTTTAGAAATTATGACAATCTTTAAAAAAAAAATAAAAAGAAAAAATTTTTTTTTGCTTTTTTCATATAAATTTTCAAATAGTTTTAGAAACAAATAAATTTCAGTTTGAAACAAATAAATTTCAGTTTGCTAATTTATGCCAAAATATGCATTTAAAAGTTAGAAATATGCACAAAATATGCATTTAAAACCAAAATATGGAAAAATATGCATTTTCACCAAAATATGCAAAAACAAATAGATGACATTTTAACGCAAACTTCCTGATTCGAAAATATATTTGGTCGATATAGTTTTTAGACTATGGAAATCACATCCCTATTAATCAGTGATCAATTCTAAGACATTCTGGCGATGTCCTTCTCTCCGTCCGTCTGTTGAAATGGCGAACACGGCCAAACTATTACACAGATATGACTGAAACTTAACATATTAATTTGTTGTTGTCCTCAGCAGTTTGGTTTTGAATTTGATCGAAATCGGTTTAGTGGTTTAAAAGTTATGAACGAAAATGTAAGGACACTTTTAAAATTTTTGTACATTCCACATAACCTAAAATTACAAAATGCTTTAATTTGGCGGCTGTTTGACATATTTGAACAGAATTTGATGCCTAATGATATTTTAGCAAGAACTGATCTATTTTTGAAAAAAAAAATTTCAGACTTTTTTTTACAAAAAATTTAGCGGAAATTTTTTTTTCCAAATAATATTTTTTACCTTGTACAGGGTACCCACACATTCGGCAAGACCGCATTTCACTTTTTTTTAACTTGTTGTTTTTCAATTTGTTTTTCTTAAACTTTATTATTCTATTTAAAAAAAAATAGAAAAGAAAAAAACTTTAAATTCAAATGCGTCTTGTGTTGTTTAACATGTTTCTTTTCCCATATTGTAGTTTTCCTTAGATCGTCTTCTTTTATACAACAAATTTAATTTATTTGTTTATTATATCTTTCTATGTATAAACATTTATATCTACAATGCTTTCTCGCCTTGTATGATTTTTTTATATCTTTAAAGTTTATATAATGGTATGCAAAAAAAAATATGTATGAAAATTCCCGTTTTCATGAAAATTTATTTGCATTCATACGCACTACTATAATGTACGCAGGCTAGTTTGTTGTACAACAACGAGACATTTTAATGTAAGTTTTTTGTTAAGTGTACGAAGATAAAAAAAATTTAAAATTATTGCATTGCTTTGGGCTACTTTAATGTTTAACAAAGTTTTTTAAGAAATTTTTATCGCAAATCAAAATATATTTTCAATTTAACAAAGTTATGGATAGAAAACTATATTAATTAATTTAACTAAGGAGAAAATAGGTAATAACTGACATTTTATTTAGGTTAGATTTTTCGAGGATCCGCTATAAAGTAACTTTACGTTTAATTTAACTTTTGCATACAAATTAAATTCGTTAAGGCAGTTAGCAGAAAACTGGGCATTGAGGAATCCAAACTCAAAGTTTTATTTTTACAAAGTTTCTTTGTTATTTTACCAACAAATTTGGTACATAAATTAAGTTCGCTAACAAAATGTTAAAAACAACAGATTTTTAAAATTTTGATAAATTTTAAATTTTGTATATGAATTCAATATTTTTACCCAAGTTATGTTTTGCCTAAGCTACATTTTTACCTAAGTTATCTGTTTCCTTAGTTAACTAAAAAGTTATATGTTTAACTAACAAGGCACTCAGTGATTTCCTTAATGAAAACTTTCAGGCAGAAAATGTGTCATCTGAGATATTTTCTTATGGAAAAACGTTATACGCATTTAAAAAAGTAGTGGATTTTTTTTTTCGAAAAAGACGAGTTAATTTTTTTACCATATCGCTCATTTACTTGTATAGTGTCATAACTCAAAATATGTCGTTTTTGGGTAAACCATACAGAATTATTTGTTATATCCTGCTTTATATTGTGTCAAAAATTCATATTAATATCTTCTAAACTCACCGTTTGAGAAGAGAACACGCCATTATAACATTTTCTATGTACGGGCCTTTTGTAATGTAAAAAAGTTTCAATTGCAAACTTTAAACAGGTTTTCTGTAAAATCAAACATTTTGCGTTATGACACTATACAAGTAAATGAGCGATATGTTAAGCAAACTCTTTATTGAGGTTAGAGTTTTACCAAAGTTTTGTGTAAAAATCACAATATAGGAGTGCTCTCTCTTTTTTTACCCAAGTTATTTTTTAACGAAGTTATCTGTTTAACTATTAAGGCAGATACTTAGGGATTTTCTTTCCTTAAAGAACATTTTCCGGCAGAAAAAAAGTGGCAAATGAGATGTTGTGTATTCAAAAAATAAGTTAACATATTTTTTCGATAACGAGGAGTTAACCTTATATTAAGCAAACGTTACAAGAAAAGTTTGTAACTTTTTTTCTACCTCCTGTTTGACAAGAATTCCTTGTAATTTTTTTACAAGCTTTTTACCAATTATTTTGTAATTTTACAAGTTTTTTACCAATAATTTTTTTGACGCGATAAAACTTACAAGAAGGTTACGTGACTTAACAAGATTTTTGGCTACCTCCTATATTACGAGAATTCCTAGTAAAAATTACGAGCTTTTTTGTAATTTTACAAGCTTTTTACCAATAAAATTGTAAATTTACAACTTTTTTGACGCAATAAAACTTACAAGGAATTCTCGTAAATTTACTAGATTTTTTTTGTAAAAAAACCTTGGAAATTTGTAAAATTACAAAAAAATTTTAAAATTACAAAACAAATTTAAATTTCGATCAAAAACTTTTTGTTAAAAAACAAGGAAAACTTTCAAATATTGGTAAAATGGGATTACGAGACTTTTGCTAATAATTTGACAAGTTTTTTTTTGTGTGTAGAGTTTTACCAAAGTTTTGTGTAAAAGTCATTTGATTAATAAATTTAATGCATCTGTGTCATCTGAGAAAAAATTTCTTTTGGAAAAACGTTGTGCACTTAAAAAATTAATAAGTGTATATTTTTTTACACTCAAAATAAACTTGTAAAATGACAAGAAAAGCTTGTTATTTTTTTGCTACCTCCTACTTAACAACAATTCCTTGATTTTACAAGCTTTTTGCCAATAATTTTGTAATTTTACAAGTTTTTTACCAATAATTTTTTAAATTTACAATTTTTTGACGAGGTAAAACTTTCAAGAAGATTTTGTGACTTTACTAGATTTTTTGCTACCTCCTATTTTACGAGAATTCCTAGTAAAAATTACGAGCTTTTTTGTAATTTTCAAGCTTTTTACCAATAAAATTGTAAATTTGCAACTTTTTTGATGCAATAAAACTTACAAGGAATTCTCGTAAATTTACTATATTTTTTGGAAATTCGTAAGATTACAAAAAAGTGTAAAATTACAAAAAAAAAATTGTAAAATTACAAAAAAAAAGTAAATTTCGATCGAAAATTGTTTGTTTATAAACAAGAAAAACTGTCAAATATTGGTAAAATGAGATTACGAGACTTTTTCTAGTAATTTGACAAGTTTTTTTTTTGTGTGTAGAGTTTTACCAAAAGTTTTTGTATAAAAGTCATTTGAATAATAAATTTAATGCATCTGTGTCATCTGAGAAAAAAATTATTTTCGAAAAACGTTGTACACTTAAAAAATTAATAAGTGTATATTTTTTTAGTAACGTCGAGTTAACTTTAACTTATTCTGAGCAAACATTTTGTTAAAGTTAAAGTTTTACCAAAGTTTTTTGTAAAAGTCATTTGATTAATAAATTGTATGCCCTCTAACCACAGTATAGGAGTGCTCTAACTTATTTTTTAGTAATTTTTAACCTAAGTTATCTGTTTACCTAAGTTAACTAAAAGATAACCAAAGTTATCTGTTTAACTAACAAGGCAGGTAGGTACTTAGGAATTTTTTCTTCCTTAATGAACATTTTCCGCCACAAAAAAATGTCATCTGAGATATTTTTTTTAGAAAAAAAGATATTTTTTTTAGAAAAAAAATTACTACACTCAAAAAAAACCTTGTCAGCTTACTAGAAAAAGTCTTGTAATCCCATTTTATAAATATTTGAGGTTTCCTTGTTTTTTAATAAAAAATTTTCGATCGAAATTTAAATTTTTTTGTAACTTTTTATTGCGCCAAAAAAGTTGTAAATTTATAATTTTATTGGTACAAAGCTTGTAATTTTTACTAGGAATTTTCGTAAAATTGGACGTAGCAAAAAATCTAGTAAAATCACGAATCCTTCCTTGTAAGTTTTATCGCATCAAAATTTTTAAATTTACAATTTTATTGTTAAAATGCTTGTAAAATTACAAGGAATTGTTGTCAAAGAGGCGATAGCAAAAATTTTACAGACTTATGTGGTCCAAAACTTGAGACCAATGGTAAATATTTTTTCAAAAAATTCATCAACAGAGGAAAAAACTGCTATTTTTAGCAAATTTTCAAAAGCGACATCTCAAAAACCATATGAAAACTAAAATTTTGTTTTTAGAAATTCATAACTCACGAGACTTTCTTGTAAGTTTTATCGCGTCAAAAAAATTGTTAAAAATCTAGTAAAATTACAAAATTATTTGTAAAAAGCTTGTAAAATTTCAAGAAATTCTTGTCAAATAGAGGTAGCAAAAAATAAAAGTTACAAGTTTTTCTTGTCATTTTACAAGGTTTTTATACCCTCCACTTAGTGATAGAGGGTATATATAAGTTTGTCATTCCGTTTGTAACTCATCGAAATATCGATGTGTTACCATAAAGTATATATATTCATGATCCCCAATCGATTTTAAGACATTCTCGCGATGTCCGTCTGTCTGCCTGTCTGTGGAATTGGTGATCACGGCCAAAATATTACACGGAGATGACTGAAACTTAACAAATTTATTGGAAGTTCTCCCGAGAAGTTTGGTATTGCATTTGAGCGATATCGGTTCAGCGGTTCAAAAGTTATGAACGAAAATGTAAGTACGCCTCAAAAATTTTAGAACATTCAACAAAACCTAAAAATACAAAATGCTTTAATTCGGCTGCTGGTTGACTTATGTGAACATAATTTAACATCAAATGGTATTTAAACAAGTACGAACATATTTTTGGACCAAAGAAGAAAACAATCGCGGATTTTTTTTTTTTTTATAAATTTTTTTTTTTGCGGAAATTTTTTAAAAAAAAAAATTTTTTTTTTTCAAAAAAAATTCATTTTAAATACAGTTTTTTGCACTAATCTTTTTGAAATTGTGCAGGGTATCACTACATTCGGCAAGGCCGAATTTAACTTTTTTACTTGTTTTTTTTTTTACTGTAGGTTAGTTGGTAGCGTGCTAGTCTATGAAACAGGGAGTCGTAAATTTGTTTCCCACCAAAACCCTTGATCGATTTCGCTACAAAGAGGCGACGATAATTGCGGCCAGTTCTTGGTTAGGTTGAAATTATTAAAAAAAATGATTTGTAATTGAAAAAAAATATATATTATTATTAACAACAATTATAATTAATAGTAAATAATCAAGTTCGAGGTCTTTCTTGTATTTAAAAATCTTCTTTATTTCATTCCTCCAATATTTCATTATTAATTAAATAACATCCTCAGGGACAGTACACAAATTTTTATAAGCTAGTACGTAGCTGTTGTTGTTATCGTCGTCATAATAGTCTGTCAAACTTATTAACAACAATTTCTTTCAGTGTAGTAAGTTTTCTTGTTTATAGCATCTCACAATCTTAAATTTCTTACAACTTAAAACTTTTTCCCGCATTTTTTTATGTTTTTTTTCTTTCTTCATCAAATTTCTATATGCATTTGGCCCTTTTTGACCTTTCACTCAGCTGGTCAATTCTCTGCACTGGCGTCTGCTTTATAAATCTCTACTTTTTTTTGTTTGTTTTTCTTGTGCTATATGTCTTTATCAAAAGTTTGATATGACATGATTGATTGTTTTTATTGATGTATTGATTTTTTTATTTTTCATTTATTTAAATAAATCACATATGGTGAGAAAAAAAAATTTAATATGAAGTCGGAAAAAGCTGTACAGATTTTAAGTTTTTTTTTTAAAGAAAATTTTTTTTGGGTTGACGAAAAGTTCAGGATCAGATTCATAACGACAGGGAGTGGTTAACTTTCTCCCCTTGTGATCTGCTATTCAGTAAAAAAAATTGCAGGGAGAATTGAAGACATATTTTGATGACATGATGAAAAGTGTCATCACTTATTACATCAATTTTGATGACATGTTTCATCATAATGAAGAAAATCTTCTTCAATACAATGAAATTTCTCATCAAAATTGATGACAGCAAGTTATGAAACCGTTTCATCAATATGAAGAAGCATTTTTCTTTGAGTACAGATTGCTCCAAAAACTGCATCATTATGTTTTATATCTTTATATATAGAAATTTTTGACATTTAATTTACCTAAGTTTTAAACCACTTTGGTAATTTTAAATTAAACCTAAGGCATTAAAAAAAAACATTCTTATAATTTGAAAACAATTAACTATAGTTAAACTTAAAAAAAAATTACGTCAATCAGATAAGAATTTTAAGAAAGAAGTGTTAATTTCGTAGAAAGTTAAAAATTTTGAAAATTTCATTAGTAATATTTTTAAATTTTAAATATTTTAAAACTCATTAGGGTTTAGTTAATTTAGCTAAATTTAAACTATTAAAACATAAAAAATACTAAAAATAAATTATCTTGGGTTTTTCGTTTTCTTTTTTCATACTTAATTACATTTTTAACATAATATTCTATATTCTCTTTTGGCACCACAATTGATAAGTCAGTTTATTTATTTTTTTTTTTAATGACACTAGGTTATTATGCGGGATATTCATGTCATAAAAATGTTATATTGTATGCATCAATTTTGAATTTCTTTTGACTACAAAAAAAAAAAAATCATTAAAAAAAAACTTTTCATTGAAGAGCAAAATGTTGGTCAACGTGACTGTCAATGATGGGGCTGGAAAAAAAAAATAGCTTAAACTGAATACAATGGCATATACAAAATAAAAAAAAATATATGACGAACTGTCGTCGTAACTAAGGCGTTGTCATTTATACAAGCCATCATATTTAGTCATAACTGGCAAAATAATGTAAGTGATATTGGGATAATTTAACATTTCGTGTAAAGCAGCGGTTACCAACCTATGGTACGCGTACCACTAGGGGGTACGCGAAACTGTCGCAAAATGTTTGTAATTTGGACATTTGTTTTAGATTAACCTTTCAATGCTGGTTCCGCATCTGACTTCCAAAGTTTACCATAACATCAGGTTTTTAAGAAAGTTGAGGTCAAAGTTCACAAAAAACGTATTTTTGTGCAATTTGAAGAGCAGTTTTTGCTTATGTTTGGATGATATTTTGAGATCTGACCACTTGTATTCGATTACCTTTCGATTCTGATTCTAAATATGGTTCCTAAATTTTTCTATGATGCCAGGTTTTTGAGAAAATGTAAGTCAAAATTCTTAAAAACGTGTTTTTGTGCATTTTTGAGACGGGTTGTGATAGAGTGGAAATTTTGGTACCATTTTGTTAAGCTCATTTTAACGGAATTACTGATCTGCTCTCGTATTAAAAAAACATTTAAAACAAAAGTAAAAGTTCAAAAAACTTCCGTTGTTTTAATTTTTGGTGTAGAATTGACTGGTGAAATCAGATTTTCAGCCGATTTTGCTCTGCAGAAAAATCAGCTCAAAATCCGCGTTTTCAGATGCATTGAACCACCTCAAGGAGCGAAAATTTTTTCAAAAAAATACCACCATTGTTTTATCTCCCCTAAATTCTTCAAAAAAAATATAATAACCGCAGATCAAAAATTTCAAAATTAACTCTAATTTTTATATGTGAAGTTTTTTAACGAAAACAAAAAAGCTTGTCAGGGGTACGCGGCTGATAAAATTTAAAATTAGGGGTACGCGAGCCAAAAAGGTTGGTAACCGCTGGTGTAAAGAATTAAAATATGAATGAAAAATTTTTTTTTTTTAAACAGAAAAAAAAAATTCTTAAAAATTATTCATGGTGTAATGACCTCGAGCTAGAATAACCCTACTCAAAATATAATATTTTAAAGTTCGAATAAAACAATTTTTAATTTTTAATAAAAGTTAATCTAAATAATAATATAAGTGATAACTTTTTAGGTTTTTGAAACTTGGAAAATTTTTCAAAATTTGTCAAATACATAAATGTTTTTATACCCTACACCACTCTGTGGTGTAGTTTGTGCTGATGTATGTAACTACCCGAAATATTGGTCCTAGACCTACCTTTGGGTATACCGATCGACTCAGAATTACTTTTTGAGTCGATTTAGCGATGTCCGTCCGTCCGTCCGTCTGTCCATCTATCGGTTTAAGCACGATACAAGTCGCAATTTTCAATCAATTGACTTGAAATTTGAAACTTAAGCATCTTCTGGCCCAAGGACTAAGCCTATTGAAATTAGAGAAAATCGGTCCATGTTAAGACCTAGCCCCCATATAAACGCCCCTTTGGATTAGGCTTAAATGACTCTAATAACCGTATTATAATAGATAACGCTTTAAAATTTAACAGGTAATCAAATTTGGTATGCACGAATCATCATTCCAAATTTCAAATAAATCGGATCAGTCCTTCTTCAGTCTCCATACAAACCACCCTCCCGATATTCACATAATTCTCTCAAAATTCATAAAAATGTAAATATTTGATAAAAATTTAATTTTTAGGTGTTAAACGTGTACTTTAGTAACCTAATCAAATCGGAATATAATTGGACCATTTTTGGACTTAGTCCCCCATATAAAAATTTCGACCGATATTCAGTTAAATCGGTCAATTGGCAAAAAAAATAAACCAATTCCACTAAAATTTGATCTGTGTGTGTTTTCTACACTAAATAAAGATCTAACAAAAGGCAGATCCAATCGGTCCATGTTTGGACTTGGGACCCATTTTCCAGAAAACACTGGTGTAAAGTATCATATGGTCGGTCTTGACCGACTATAACTTACTTGTTTTTTTCTAAATTTTTTTTTATTGAAATTTGTTACACCAAAACTAAAAAAAAACTTTTGTCAGGGACTTTTTCAGTAATGATCAAACATTTACTAATATTTTTAGCTAAAAAAAATTGTTTTTCACTTAGTTCGGAACTTTCCGATTTTCAAGTCAAAAAAGGAAGCCAAAGTCATTGCCCTACAGGTCCAATATTTTTTTATGTATTTTTATGTAGTATTGACCCTAAAAGGCAAGTTTTCCGACACCGACGTATTCAAAATTCGAAAAAACGAAAATTTGATCCACCATAGTGTGCAATTTCGGTTTTTTCGAATTTCAAAATCGTCGGGGTCGGAAAAGTTGCCCTTCAGGGTCAATAATAACACAAACAAGTAAAAAAGTTAAATTCGGCCCTCTCGAATGTAGTAATACCCTCCATAATTTCAAAAAGATTATTGCAAAAAACTTTTTTTAAAAAGAAATTACTTTTGAAAAAAAAATTTTGAAAAAAAAATTCCGCGAAAAAAAATTTCGTCGAAAAAAAAAATTTCCGCAAAAAAAAATTTTGATAAAAAAAAAATTTGCGATTTTTTTATTTTTTTGTCAAAAAATATGTTCGTACTTGCTTAAATACCATTTGGTGTTCAATTATGTCCACACATGTCAACCAGCAGCCGAATTAAAGCATTTTGTATTTTTAGGTTATGTTGAATGTACTAAAATTTTTGAGGTGTCCTTACATTTTCGTTCATAACTTTTGAACCGATGAACCGATATCGCTCAAATGCAATACCAAACTTTTCGGGAGAACTTCCAATAAATATGTTAAGTTTCAGTCATATCCGTGTAGTATTTTGGTCGTGATCACCATTTACACAGACAGACGGACATCGCTAGAATGTCTTAAAATCGATCGGGCATCATGAATATATATACTTTATGGGGTCCCAGAGCGATATTTCGATGAGTTACAAACGGAATGGCAAACTTATATATACCCTGTATCACTAATTGTAAGTGGAGGGTATACAAAATATTGGACCTGTAGGGTCTTTGGGTTCATTTTTTGACTTGAAAATCGGAAAGTGAAAAACAAAATTTTTTGATTTTTTTTAGCTAAAAATATTAGTTTATATTTGAAAATTACTGGAAAAGTGCTTTTATTAATAATTTATTTTTTGGTCTGTAAAAAAATTTTTTGTTTGTTTCTGTTTTTTGCTCCCAAAATTGCTCCACCCTAATGAATACCCGCCACAATGCTCTTTCGAAGTGATAGGTAAATTCTATAACGTGAAAAATTTTATTTTCAGGAAAAAACTTTTTTTAGTCATTTTGAAAAAAAAAAAATACTAAATTTTTTTTGAGTGTAAATTGAGTGAAATTTTTTTTTTGATGTGTAAAATTGTTTTTGAGTGTAATTTTTTTTAGTGTAAAAATGGAATCTTCGAATTACAAATAGATTCTTCGAATTACAAACACACAAAAAATTATTGGCTTACAATTTTCAATTAAATCTATTGATCAACAAAATTCAAATGAGTCAATCAATGTTTTGATTAAAATTTGTTATTTTCTTTAACTGTCGAATTATAAATTTTCAACATTCCAGATTTTTTTTGTTTTAATTTATTTGAATAGATTAATTCAAAAATATTCAAAATAATCGGGTTTTACTTCCGAAGTGATAGTAAATTCTATAACGTAAAAAATTTTATTTTCAGTAAAAAACTTTTTTTAGTCATTTTGAAAAAAAAAAAAATGAGTGTAAATTTTTTTTTGGTGTAAAATTGTTTTTGAGTGTAATTTTTTTTTGGTGTAAAAATGGAATCTTCGAATTACAAATAGAATCTTCGAATAACAAACACACAAAAAATTATTGGCTTACAATTTTCAATTAAATCTATTGATCAACAAAATTCAAATGAGTCAATCATTGTTTTTATTAAAATTTTTGTTATTTTCTTTAACTGTCGAATTATAGTAAATTCTATAACGTGAAAAATTTTATTTTCAGTAAAAAACTTTTTTTAGTCATTTTGCAAAAAAAAAATACTAAATTTTTTTTGGGTGTAAAACTGTTTTTGAGTGTAAAAATGGAATCTTCGAATTTCAAATAGAATCTACGAATTACAAATTGATTGAAAAAATTTTCAATCAATCACCTACAATTTGATGATTGGTATAACAATTTTTTTAATTGGAGGAATTTCAATCAAAAAATTGATTGAATCCGTGTTTTAGTTGATTGAAATTCGTTTAAATTTTTTTCTGTGAATAGAATCTTCGAATTACAAGTAGAATTTTCGAATTACAAGTGGAATCTTCAAATTTTAAATGGAATCCTCGAATTACAAGTAGAATCTTCGAATTACAATTGATATTTTACGAATTAAATCTGTAAATGGTGTAGTAATTTTAGTGTTTTTTTAGTGTGGAACAAATTTTTGCAAAAAAAAAAAACACTTCTAATCCCACTTACAACATTTTGGCACTTATGGCGCAACATAGAAATTGTGTCTTTAGTACAAAAAAAATGTTATTGTTTGCCGGTTTTTAACATTTTCATTATTCATATGAGGATGGAGAGGGTGCAAAAAATGCAAGCGCACACTTATGTTGGCGCAGTAAAACAGGAAAAAAAAAGAAGAAAAGGAATGATAAGAAAACATAAAAAAACTACCCTATATCTGGAGAATACAATAGAATTGTCGTAGTTCGTAGTTACTAAAGTCATAGTAATAATACAGTTGATAATGCACGTGTATTTATTACATTGCATAAACTACTGTCATAAGGTCTTCCCTTATCTTTCAGTAAGTAAGAGGGTTGTCAAGTTTTTTTTTATAATTTTTTTTTTATTTAATTTTTTGTTAAATTTCTTGTGCGTCTTTTGACAAAAGGGTAGTTATAAGTTTTTTTACCTTTTACCTTTATAATCATATTTTTTCACTTTTTAAAAGAAAAAGTTTTTCTAAGGATTTTTTGTGTAAATAATTATTTCTTTAAAAGTAGAGTTGCCAACTCAAAAAATAAAAAGATCCACTTTCGGTTAGCAAAAAAAATTTTTTTTGAGAATTTTTTTTTGATGAAAAAACAAATTTATAAAAAAAAAATTTATGAAAAAAAAAACAAAATTTTTTTGAAAAAAATTGATTAAATAAATGTTGATAAAAAAACAGAAAACATAATTATGTTGCGTTTTATTCACCAGTACGTGAATTAATATACAATCTAAAAATTTAAGTTACCAAACTTTTTAGTTTTAAGAAAATGAAAACCGTAATTCTTATTAGTGTTTTTTCTATAATTACAGATCGAGCTCGGGACCGGTTCAAGTTGAAAAAGTGCAGAAGAAAAATTGAAATTCTTAAAATTAGACATTTCTGGTATTCCCATACCGGTTTCAAACACTCCAGTTAGTGAATCATCCAGTTCATGTTTAACAAAATTTGTCTCTTTTTGTCGGACGGTGTAATTAATTCATTATAATGCCAATTTATTCATTATAATGCGAGATTCCGTATTCAGGGGGGGGGGGCCAATAACAACAACAAAAATATTTTTTTTTTATATGTATTGAAAAACACAAATCTCACGAAAAGAACAACAATTTTTTTTTTGTTGTTGTTGTTGGGCCCTGAAAAAACAATCCTGCATACGCCTATGCGAGATTCAGGTGATTCACGCGTGACTGTGAATGAATTTAACTTTACTCACGTGATTGTTAGTGGAGATAAAAAGTGCGTGAGTCCGTGAGTGAGTGCGTGAGTAAGTGTACGTGAGTCGATTTTTTGCGTCAGTTTGCGTGATTTGTTTTCTCTTAATATTTCCTTTCGTACCAAAAATAGCAACAAAAAATTGTAAAATTTGGCTTAACTTAAGATTTCGTCCCGAAAAAAGCAAAAACAAGTGAGAGTTTTAAATTCGGCTATGCCGAATCTTTTATACCATCCAACATGTAAAAAAAATTAAACAAAAACAAGTAAAAAAGTTAAATTCAGCCTTGCCGAATGTAGTGATACCCTCCACAATTTCAAAAAGAGTATTCCAAAAAAAATTTTTAAAAGGAAATTACTTAAAAAAAAATAAAATGAAAAAAAATTCCGCGAAAAAAAATTTTGGTAAAAAAAATCCGCGATTTATTTCTTTTTTTTGTCAAAAATATGTTCGTACTTGTTTAAATACCATTTGGTGTTCAATTATGTTCTCATACAGTGACGAGCAAAAGTGTAACAGGGTTCACATTGCTTAAATAATCTGCTCTATATTTTAAACTACACAAGATAAAGTATTGAAGTTTTTTGATAATTTTATTAGTTAATTGATCAGAATTTATAAACATTATCGAAATATGCTGTAAAATTTTTTATAAAAAAAATATAGTAAAAATTCCATAAAAAGGCAAGTGTTACATTATTGCACTCATGATTTTTCTACATAAATCTTTAGGACAACTTTTATATTTCACGCATATAGACCCGGATTTTGCAATTTTTTTATAAAACTTAATAAATAACATAAAAATAATTCATTTGTTGAAAAGAAATTTTGGCTAAACATTTTTTTTAACTCAAAAGTCCGTCCTTTTAACGATTTTAGGAGAGCCATACGTATTACTCAAGCTTAGAATATACAGACATCATTTTTTTGGAATGGCGTTTATATCCGGCGATAGTAGAGCCCATTTATAATCAAATTCATAAGTGGTTTGTTTATTTTGCAATTAATAAAATTTTTTTATTGGGTACTCAATTTGGGTTTTTGGCGGAATTTCAAATATTTTTGCAGATATTCAATATTTTTCGGATGAATACGAGCCAATTCTGGCCGATGATGTTTTTCTATGTTCGGTCTTAAATATATCGTCAATTAAAATCATCAGTAGATTAACAATATTGTTATAAAGAATGTAGTTATTATTAAATCACTATTTAAAATTATTGTTTGGGGTACCTAAATTGAATTAGTGAATTTCGTCCAATGATAAGAGCAGCGAATGACTTTTATTTATTAAACATTATTTATTTTTGTTCTTCCTGAAAAAATTAACTCCAAAGATTGCGTTCTGATTCGATAATTTGACACTATGGCACTACCCCGAGGATAATGTCCAAAACCACGAAATGTGATAGTGGTTTTAAATGGCATAAACCCATTCTTAACAAAATTTATGATCAACTGGTGATATAACTTGTTGATTTATTTACGGCTGAATTAAGAAAACACTTCTTGAGGCAAAATTGGCCTTTATTCAGCCGAAAAATGTCGAATTTCGGCAAAAATATTTGAAATTCCTCCAGAAACCCAACCCCAGTACACAATAACTTTTTTTTACTTATTGCAAAAGCAACAATCCATTTACGAAATTTTTTATAAATGGTCTCTATTATCACCTGATATAAACACCATTCAAAAAAAATAATTTCTGCAAATTCTTAGCTTGATAAATATGCGTGGTTCCCCAAAAAACGTAAAAAGGACGGACTTTTGAGTTAAAAATCATGTTTACCCAAAATTTCTTTTCAACAAATGAATTATTTTTATGTTATTTATTAAGTTTTATAAAAAAATTGCAAAATCCGGGTCTATATGCGCGAAATATAAAAGTTGTCCTAAAGATTTATGTAGAAAAATCATGAGTGCAATAATGTAACACTTGCCTTTTTATGGAATTTTTACTATATTTTTTTTATAAAAAATGTTACAGCATATTTCGATAATGTTTATAAATTCTGATCAATTAACTAATAAAATTATCAAAAAACTTCAATACTTTATCTTGTGTAGTGTAAAATATAGAGCAGATTATCTAAGCAATGTGAACCCTGTTACACTTTTGCTCGTCACTGTATGTCAACCAGCAGCCGTATTAAAGCATTTTGTATTTTTAGGTTATGTTGAATGTACTAACATTTTTGAGGTGTCCTTACATTTTCGTTCATAACTTTTGAACCGCTGAACCGATATTGCTCAAATGCAATACCAAACTTCTCAGGAGAACTTTCAATAAATATGTTAAGTTTCAGTCATATCCGTCTAGTATTTTGGTCGTGATCACCATTTCCACAGACAGACGGACAGACGGACATCGCTATAATGTCTTAAAATCGATCGGGGATCATGAATATATATACTTTATGGGGTCCCAGACCGATATTTCGATGTGTTACAAACAGAATGACAAACTTATATATACCCTCTATCCAGTGTTGCCAGAACTTGGTAGTCAAAAACGGCTAAATTCATTCGAAAAAACGGCTAAAAAACGGCTAAAAAATGGCTAAAAAAAGGCTAAACTTTTCGTTTCAGTTTTACACATAAAATTAAATAAAGAGATCTTATGTTATATATTTGGTACGGTTTTGACTTATTCTAGATAAAAACTAGAGTTCAAAACAGTTTTCCAATGATTTACCTTTTTTTAAATGCAAAAACAAAAAAAAAAATTTTGTTATTTTTGTTTAAAAAAAATGAGGAAAAATTTTTTGTTGGGTGCAAATTATTTTTTTTTTTTGAGTGCGAAAAAGTTTTTTTAGTTAATTTTTTATAGTAATCCAGGAACAGCTTTCGCTGAAACCTGACGTGAAGAATGACAAAAATATATAAGCCAAGATTCAGCAACCAGTCTTTAAGTTGAGTTTCGGACGTTAGTGTATTTTTAACAGAAAAACTGGCATGGATAGATCGTCGAAGATTTAGTATAATCCCAGGAAAATTTTTTGGAACAGATTACCATAGATTCTTGAATATATTCTACGGTAATTACAACAAAATTTTCTATGTAAAATTATTTTTCAAAAAAACTACTTGCTCTAAAAAACGATTGCTTTCGGGACAATTTTAAACAAAAATCATTCATTCTGGAATGTTAAGTAGAATCGGTTGCAGGGTAATATGATGCGTTCTGGAACCGATTATTTGGAACAAAAAATTTTGCTGGGATGTTAATAGTATGAATATGACAAAAATAGCCGTTTTCCGATTCCAGACTGGAACTAATTAAAATTCATATACATATATGTATGAAAAACAAGTACCTACTAACAAAACAAACCGATATTAAAAATCCTGCTGATATAACTGGAGTGTTTTTAATTTTTATAAATTAAATTTTCTTCCACATTTTTTAACTAAAACCTTTAGACCAAATAGAATTGGAGCCTGTGCTTGATCTGTGCTAACAAAATAACCAATTTATTCTTTATTTTAGTATAAAAAAACACTAAAAATTACTTTTAAATTAAAAAACTCAAAAATGGCTAAAAAACTGCTAAAATAATTTCGAAAATGGCTAAAAAAACGGCTAAGAGCTAAATGCATTTTTCTCCGGCTAAACGAGTTCAAAAGGAGCTAAATCTAGCCGGAAAATGGCTAAAATGGCAACACTGCCTCTATCACTAAGTGGAGGGTATAAAAATTTACAGGGGCGTTTTTTTAGGGGGGGGGGCAAGGTGGACGAGGAGTCGGTGAGCTGGGGGGCCGCCTTGGCCCTCGCGGTATATGTTTACAAGTTCATTTTTGTCTGCATTGTGCACTAAAGTATTATAGTTTTATAATTATTTAAACTATTTTTTTATCCACGCCTTTAAATGAGGGGCGTGCAAAAAAAGCAAAATTGTTTCATCCCTTGGGTCCAAGCGTAGGACTATTAACTTCTGCGAACATAAAAATGTTTCATTTGTTTCACAAAAATACAAAACAACGTCTAAAAAATTGGGATTTTCAAGAAGTTGTTGTAGTTCTTCAAGGGGGAACTATTTTCCCCCCTGGTCCGATTTGGCCCATTTCCGACTTAACCTGCATAGGACCATAAGACATATTTATGCCAAACTTGAGGTGTCTAGCTCTTTTATTTTGGACTCCATCGTGTTAACAACATACGGACGGACAGACAGACAGACGGACGGACATCGCTAGAATGTCTTAGAGTCGATCACTGATCAATAATATATATACTTTATGGGGTCCCCGACCGATATTTCGATGCGTTGCACACGGAATGACAAAGTGAGTATACTTCCATACTGTAGTGGTATAAAAATTTAAATTTTGCTGAAAATTTTGAAAGATTTTTAAAATTTTAGTTTTCGATTTTTTTTTAAATAATAAAAGTTTCGTAAGTGTGAGTCAACGTGAGTGTGAGTGACGCTTGCGTGAGTGAACGCGAGTGTGAGTTGTATTAAATTTACTCACGTTATTGTGAGTGAGTGTGAGTATAAATATGCTCGTTAGTGAGTGTGAGTGATTCAAAAATTCCTTTCGTGAGCGTGAGTGACTGTGAGTCAAAAATCACTCACGCTCCCATCTCTAGTTCATACACATTTGAGGACTAGATTGGGTCCAGACCTCATTGAGTTAAGACCACATGGGTCCTGAGGAACCCTATTGGGTTCTTTAGGGATCGCCATAGCTTTTGATTCAAAACGTTTGTCTGTTTCGCTCTACCTTGCTTTGTATACACAAAATTTTAAGTAGTTTTCACTAGCAAGGGAAGTCTCCCTAGTGTCATCCGCGGATCTTTATGGAATTGGTTTTATTTTGTAGAGCAGAAAAAATAAAGGGACACGTATTTTTTTTTTTTAGCGGCCCAAATTCATATTTAGAGGGTGAAAAGGAGGGGGGAAGAAAAGGCAATTTTTTAGTTTTTTGCGTTTATCTCCTATATTATGCAAAGAAACCTAGTCATGTTACATACCAAATGAAAGGTCTTTGGAAAACCTATCTACGTGTGTTAAGAACGTGTCCAAACATGCACAAATTTTCGTCATATTGAGTGAAATACCAACATTTTAGAACATTTTTGTTAATAAGTCGAAAAATATTAGCTTCTTTGGCCCGTTGTTAGCACCACGAGATAGGTATTTTTAATACCATTAATCTGATATCACGAACGCCTATATTAATTTTGTTTAAATAGGCTTAAATCGTAAAAAACTGAAACAGGTCAATTTCGACCTCCAAAAAATGACTTTGGGCCGCTAAAAAAAATACGTGTCGAATTAATTTTCGTTTTTAACAACATATCTAAATTTCATGAAGATCGGAGGGTGACACCAGGAAGACTTCCCTTGTAAATTCAAAGAATTCTAAATTCGAAGACATTTTTTACTGAATTCTAACAAGGGAAGTATCTCAACCCTTATGAACCGATTTGCCTGAAACTCGAAATTTATATAAAAGAGACGATTTTAAGGTTGGGGTGTCTCGGCTTATCGGCCATATCAGTGTTTCAAAATTTTGTTGTCCCCTTATGAAACAATGTGGACCTCCGGGAAAATTTCGATAACTCCCGAACTAACAGGAATATCCTCTAGAGAAAAAATACGTGTCGACTTAAATTTAATAAAGATTAATTCATATGGACATCGTAGGTCTATGTCTTCATATAAATACCCCCCAAAATTTACACATTTTCATGAAAAAAGTATTTAACGAAGCCAAACTTTTACAAGGTTATGTCACCGTTGTATAGGCATTAAAAAAACCTTTCTTCTCATATGTAAACATCATATAGTTTCTTAGAAAGAAATGGCTTAAAAATCCAAAAAACGATTTTTTCGCCATTTTTTGACCCAAGTTTTGAACACCTAAATCCCTGATATGGCCGATAAGCCGAGACACCCCAACCTTAGAATTGTCTCTTTTATGTATATTTTACGTTTCATGCAAATCGGTTCATAAGGGTTGAGATACTTCCCTTGTAAGTATTTTTTTACTAAATTCTAAGAAATGTTTTACTAAATTGTAAGTAGTTTTAAGCAATTTCTTAGAATTTAAATATGAGTTGTTTGTTAATTCTAAATTCATCAATTTGATGAAATTTGTTATTAAAACTGATAGCGGCAATTGCTGTAACCGAATTTTCTTTCAGTGTAGTATTGGAAAAAAGTTTTGAGAGTATAATTGTGATTGATTACTAAGGATGACATCTAAAAAAAGTTTATTTTTTCCAAAATAAATATATTTGGTAAAAAAAAAAATCTTAAATTCGGAACTAAAAAAACTTTTTTATAACTATTTCAAGTGTTGTTGGAAGTTTTTCTTTTTTAATTTAATTTATAATTTTTCTAAAGAATTGTTAAGTGAAAAGTAAGCATAATTGTTAGCCAAGTTTTCACTTGAAAAACAAGTAGACTTTTTTTTGTAATTTTTTAATTGAAGAAGAAACTAAATACAATTGAAAACTATGACGCTGATGAGTTTTTTTTTTACGATGCATTTTAGCCAAGTGAGAGTTTAATTCATTTATAGTTTTCTAAGAGACATGGTGCCAATTAAAAACAAATTGTTAAATAGCAAAATGAACAAAAAAAAATATTGTTTAGTTAGAAATTAATTGTAAGAAAAACAATTTAAAATTCCTTAGTAAATAGAGATGGGAATCTAGAGAATACTACTTAAGTAACCGAATAATCAAACATGTTCAGTTAACAAATGTTAATTTCACCGTTATTCCCGAAAATCGCAGTTTTCCCGTTTCCCCACGGTCAGTTTAATCTGGCTAAAGGAAAATAGTGCCGCACAAAAAAAAAACATTTTTTTGTGTTGAGAAAGACATTTTGTTTGAGAAACATTACTCTAGCTCGAGGTCATATTTCTTTACTTATCCTTACGATGACATTGTTAAAGTAAATATTAAAAAAAAAAAAACAATTTATAAAGTAGTTTTTTTTTTTTGTTTTAAATTGGTTGCTTGGTCATTTTGCAAGACCTACTCGACACTTTTTTCGATCTTGTCTTTTATAGAAATTTCGGAAAAAAATAACAATTCCTCGATTATGTCTGAACACCTTTTTTTCCACTAAAACCGATTACTCGTTACAAAAATAATCAACATTGAGATATCGTTAGTAACTGCAATTTACATCACTATAAAAAAATACATTTTTAAGTATAAAGATTGTTTTTCTTAATAATCAAAAAGGTGTGTGGTGGTACCAGCTTGCTGATGTTGGCTAAAAAAAGCAAAGCTGGCATCCTACTACCCTAGATTAACGAGAGCACTCAATGTGTAAATGATATATATATTTTTTTAAAGTACAAAGAAATTGAACTTATTTTAAGATGTTAGTGACATTTCCATAACTAGAACAGTAGGGGTATTCACATATGTAATAGATGTAAAAAAAAATGAGTATTTTTTATGGTAAAGCCATGGTGCGCACACACTAGACTGCCCAGAAAAAAACAAAGTTGTTATTTTCTTGGGGGATACCTGCGAATTTTGTTCCTTTTTGTGCAAAAAAATTTCGGTTTTTTTTTTGGGATTTTTAAAATAATATCTAGAGGTCGCGATCTCGCGATTTATAACGATTTATTTTTTTTGAGTTTTTTATTATTTTAAATTGTTAAATATGATTAATATGATAAAATATTAATAATTTCAGACAAAAAAAAAAATAAATTAAAAATTAAATATCGCTCATTCCATGAGATGTCTCCCAGCATCTAATCAAATGTTCTTTAATTTATTTGAAATTTCGCACACAGGTACACTATGGAGCAATTAAAATAAATTCGTTTTTAGTTTCGCGAAAATCCACGAATTCGCGAACGCGAATATATTCGCGAATTCACGGATTTTCTCGGAACTAACAACTGATTTATTTTAATAGCTTCATAGTGTTCATGTGTGCAAAATTTCAAATAAATTAAGGAACATTTGATTAGATGCTGGGAGACATCTCATGGAATGAGCGATATTTAATTTTTAATTTAATTTTTTTTTTGTCTGAAATTATTAATATTTTATCATATTAATCATATTTAACAATTTAAAATAATAAAAAACTAAAAAAAAATAAATCGTTATAAAACGCGAGATCGCGACCTCTAGATATTATTTTAAAAATCCCAAAAAAAAACCGAAATTTTTTTGCACAAAAAGGAACAAAATTTGCAGGTATCCCCCAAGAAAATAAAAACTTCGCTTTTTTTCTGGGCAGTCTAGCACACACACTTACATTTATGCTTGTGCGGTAGTAGCAAGCGAAAAGTCAAGCACACTGAAAAAAAAATTTACCAATTTTAAAGCATGTTGAACTTAATTTAAGAAAAGGAGGGTATGCGAGGGCTCCAAAGATATTAATTCTTATTCCAAGTATATTTTTTCCTAAAATCTAGTAATGCATTTACTTAAATATATCTTAAAAGTAAGTAAAATTGTACTTAATATAAGTATAATTGTTTTTATCTAGAGGAAAAATATTTTTTTAAAATAAGTAAAAATTTCCTTAAACTTACGGATTCTGTGGACCCTATGGAGCCCCAATGTGAGGACCCTACGGGCCCCCAATATATGGGGTCCTCACATGAGTATGTGCGTACACTATTATAGGGTCACTATTGATTTTGATCCAAAATTTTGGTCAGAATCGCTCTATCTAGCTTAGTTTTCGAGATATGGTAATGGGGTCTTGAGAAATTTGATCATGAAATAACTCGAAAACTATAACTCGGAGAGCTTTCGGGTCTTCGGCGGTCATATTCTACAAGTTAAGGACTACAAAAATGCCTTTAAAATTTTTTTCGTATCTGCTGTATTTGCAGAGTTATTGGCATTTGAAAATTCCGCGAAAATCTAAATTTGGATTTAAAGTTAGGGTTTCATGGGGTCTTTAGATGGGGCCCCCAGATGGGGTCCCCAAAATACCTCAAGTATTTTTTTCTTAAGTTAAGTCAATTCTTTCTTAAACTGATGAAGATATGGATTCAAATAAAGTCAATGAAATCAATAAAATAAAGGTTACTTTTTTCTTAACTTAAAACAAAAATTGATTAAATTAAAGAAAATGCGTTTTGGAATTAAAGATTAGTACTTATTTGATTCAATGTCTTGAAAATGTCTATACTATTTTTAAGTAAGTTACGTACTTATTTATTTTTTTTGCACACAATTTAATTTTTTTTTTTTTTAAGAAAAACAAAATTTTTTAATAAACCCTTTTTTTCTTAAATGCAATCAATTCGCCATTAATGTAAAGAATATTTAACTTTATTTAAAAAAACAAATTAAGGAAAACTTTTGTGATTTTTTAAGTATTTGCATGTACTATCTTCAAGTTTATTTTCTTTGTTTTAAGTAAAACCACCTTATATTAAGTTAAGTTGAAGTAAATTATAAAAAAAATTGTGTACTTAAATTAATAACAGTGTTTATTTAATTTCAGTATAGTTATTTTTTTCAGTGCAAGCAACAGAATTTGATTGTGTACGTGTGTCGTCAGCGCACAAGCAGCATTTTTTAGCCTATTCCAGCGGGAATAGGAATTACAAAAATGTCCGACACTGTAGTAAAGTCTTGAGAATCTGAGGTCTTTTTTCTATAGTAAAATCTTCGACAAGGAATTTAACATAAAAAAGTTTAATTCCTTGCCGAACGTATTGACACCCTCCACAAAATGTCAAAAAAATTATTTTCAAAAAAAAAAAAAAAAATTCAGAGGAAAAAAAATGTTGGTGCAAAAAAAATTCCGCGTTTTTTTTACAAAATATGTGTGTACTTGTTTAAATACTATTTGGTATCCAATTCAGTTAATACATGTCAACCGTTAGCCGAATTAAAGCATTCCCGTGTTCCTAAACATTTCCTTGTTAGGGTTATGTATATCACCTATCTGGTTCGAACCATACCCGAACATTTTTTTTGTTTAAGAAAATTATATGTTTGGTGAATGTATCGTTGACCTGTGGTGTATCTCAACCCAAACCAAAAACACCAGGATTTTACATGTTTTTATGCAATTAGATCTAATTAGATCCACTAATATATGGCAATGTCTGGTCAAAACTCGGATGAAATCAAATCATATTTTATACAAGTTGATCTTTTTAATGCAAAAACATCCACCATTATTCGGATCAAATTGCGTATAAAAATATATTTAGGGAATTCACATGGGTATCGTATTTGTTGTATATGTTGTATGTCCTATCCAAAAACAGGGTTGGTAAAAATTATTTATCGCTCATTTGATAATTTTCTCTTAGATTCTCTTCTTGTTAGAATACTTGAAAATAGCACACAAAACATAGGTATAAATGTTGTATCGTCATATCGTGTAAGTGTCGTATTATTAATTTAAAGTTTAACCAACCCTGTTTTTAGATAGGACATACAACATACAACACCAAATATGATACCCATGTGAATTCCCTAATTGTGTTACATATCATTATATATTGTATCATATAAAAATTTTTACTCGGGTTTTGTATTTTTAGGTTATGTGGAATGTTCAAGGTGTTTTTACCTTTTCTTTCATAACTTTTGAACCGCTAAACCGATATCGCTCAAATGCAATACCAAACATCTCGGGCCAACATAGCATATCTGTGTAATATTTAGGGCGTGATCGCCATTTAAACAGACAGACGGACATTGCTAGAATGTCTTACAATCGGTCACTGATCAATAATATTATACACTTTATGGGGACCTAGTCCGATATTTCGATGAGTTACTCCAACACTAACAAGGGAAGTATCTCAACCCTTATGAACCGATTTGCCTGAAACTTAAAATATAGGTTTATAAAAAGAGATGATTTTAAGGTTGGGATGTCTCGGCATATCGGCCATTTCCGTGTTTAAAAATTTTGTTATCCCCTTATGTGGACCTTCGGGAAAATTTCGATAATCCCGAACTAACAGGATACATATGTTCATTAAAAAACAAGTAAGAAAATTATAGACGGCCAAGACCGAACATATGATACCCTACACCAGTGTTTTCCGGAAAATGGGCCCAAGTCCACATAGAACGATTGGATTTATCTTTCGTTTTATCTTTAATTTGTGTAAAAAACACACACAAACAAAATTTGAGTTAAATTTGCTTATTTTTGTTGCCAATAAATAAATTTTTAATCAAGTATTTCCAAAAACTGGTCCGATTCCTTTAAAATTTGGAATGGTGTTTTTGATTTGTGAATACAATATGTAATAATATGTATGCCTACCAAGTTTCGAAAGGATACCTATTATAATAGGTAATTAGAGTCATTTGAACCAAATTTTAAAGGGACGTTTGTATGGGGGCTAGGTCTAAAGATGTACCGATTTTTTTACAACTTCAGTAGGCTTCGTCCTTGGGTCAAAGGAAGCTTAAGTTTTAAATTTCATACAAATCGGTTGAGAATTTCGACCTGTATCGTGCTTACAACTTTAAGATGGAAAGGCGGACGGATGGACATCGCTAAATAGTCTCAGAAAGTGATTCTGAGTCGATCGATATACTTGAAAGTGGGTCTAGGACCAATATTTTGGATAGTTACAAACATCAGCACAAACTCATTATACCCTGTACCACAGAGTAGAGATGGGCGCGTGAGTGGATTTGACTCAAACTCACACTCACTCACGCTCACGCAAAAAATAATGGAATCACTCACTAATCACTCACAAACTTTTTTTACTCACGCTCACTCACTATTTACGTGAGTAATAAACAATTTAATTACGTTAACGCGTGAGTCACGCAAAATTCAATCACGCTCAAGCGCAGGCGCGGATCCAGGAATTTCATTTGGGGGGGGAGATTTTTTTTTTATAAAAAAAAATTTAATGTTTGTAAGGAAGGGGTGGGGTGTTGGGGGAATTTTTAGTAATATTTTTAATATTGAGTTACAAATTGAAATCCAAAAAATAAAGTTTTTTTCTAAAAGAATTTTTCAATTAAAAAATGCTATAGTATTTAAATCAGGCGTGGATCCAGCTTTTGGATTTGGGGGAAGATTTTTTGCTCAACATTTTTTTTTTACGATTTACTTCATAAAAAAGGCCGTTGATAGTCATGTAAACGGTATTCACAGTTATGACTACGTCTGTCATATTCCAATTTTTATGATTGAACAGTCATAACATCAATATTTTTCTATACAAACCACCAAAAAACATTAAAAAAATTTTAATTTTATTTCAAAATTTTAAGACCTGCTTTCGAGACGATTATTAAATTGACAAATAAAATCTAAAATTTTTGAAATTTGTTGTATGTAGGTTTGTATAGAAAAATATTTATATAATGACTTTTCAGTCACAAAAACTGGCTTATGACAGTCATATCCACTCACAATTTTGAATAGACCCATACAATTTTACATAAAAAGTCTTATTTTTCAAAAATTAATTTTCATACTAAAAGTTTAATATTCCGAAAAAACTTTTTAATAAGAATAACATTTTTATGCATGTTTCCTTCACAAAATTTCTCAGATATTGAAACATATTTAGTACAGAAAAGATTCTAAAATATTTTTCATTTAGAAATATAACCCATTTTTAAGATATAAAAATGTTCAGATTTTTAAACCCTTTAATATAAAAATTCTCAGATCAAAGTTTTCTTATAGAAAATGTCTCAGATTTTTAAACTTTATTTTATAGAAATAATCTGAGATTCTGAGAGATTCTTCCTTTAATTTTTTTTTTCAAATTCTGATAAAATTTTCTTATAAAAAATCTCTGAAATAATTCTCGTTTTAAAGTAATTCTCAGATTCTAAGAAATTTTTCCTAAAATTCTCAGATCCTGAAACATATTTCCTAAGAGAAAATTGTCAGATAATACAAAAGTATCAGTTTCTAAAACATTTTATAAACAAATGTTGATACACTTTTCTAAAAACAAACTCTTAAATTGTATAGCATTTTTCAATAGAAAAAATTTTAGTTTTTTATGCCACCTAATGTTTTCTAAAGCAACTTCTTAGATTTTGAAACATTTTTCATATAGAAAAACTATTATAGGACAAGAGAAAAATTTGCATATTAAAATTCGCAGATTCTAAAATATTTTTCAAACAGAGAAATTCTCATATTCTTAAAAAATTGTCGATAAAAAAATTTAAGATTCGGAAATATATTTCTCCATAGAAAAACTCAAATTCTGAGTGGGTTTTTTTGTAGAAATGTCCGATTCTGTGCTTTTTTTTTTACAGAATTTTTTTTTGGCAGATTCTGAAACATTTTTCCTAAGGAATATTTCTCAGCTGCTGAGGGATATTTTCTACAGAAAAGTTATTAGACATTTTTCCTAATATTTGAGGTAATTTCTTAATAAAAAAATTCTTTCATTCAGAGTTAAATAAGTATCAAAAATTTTTCTATATATAAAGTCTAGAATTCTGAGACATTTTTCTACAACAAATATTTAAGATAATACTTTTTCTTAGGGTAGAGGCTATTTGTGCTGACGTAAATAATATACACACACACATACCTCTCCTGAAGATTTTTTGCATCCTGGTCATTTTATCTGTTCCTTTCCCTTCCATTTTCCTTTCCCTTTCTTTTTTTCTTTTTTTTCCCTTTCCTTTCTTTTTTTTTTTTTTGAAATCGTTTTGGGGGGGGAGAAATCCCATTCTCCCCCCCCCCTGGATCCGCGCCTGCTCAAGCGTGAGTCACGCAAAATCTACTCACACAATAAAATTTTCTTACCAAAAAACAAAAAAACTCCTAAAAATATTTTTTTTCAAGAAATAAAAAAAAACAAAAAAAGTAAGTCAAATCAAAAAATCCAATCACGCAAAAAATAAACAACTCACTCACTAATCACTCAAGCAGATTTTTTTCAACTCACGCTCATTCACAATCACGTGATTGAAATGAAAATCACTCACACTCACGCGTGATTCACGTGAATCGAAAGAATCTCAAAATTTGACACGTGGTATCCTCTTTCTCATCCAGAAGAATTTTTGAATTCGACTTTTTTTATTTTTTAACACATGTTATAGGAAAAGGACTGAAACCTATATGGAACTAAATGAAATGGAACTAGGAACAAAATGGAATAGAACGGAAAACGAAATAGAATGGAATTTTTCAACGGAACAAACATGATTTCGGGCTTAACAGGGTTTTTTTAATTTTATTGTTTGAGAAGAATTTCAGAAAGTGATATAATATCGATTTTTCGATTCGAAATGGAATGAAACCAAAAGCAAATGAACTTTGACATTTTCCATTACAAAACCCTCAAGGTTTTTTTTAGTTTAGTGCGAGTTTCATTATTTAAAAGCATTTTAAGTTTTGTATACTAAATATGTCCTACTTTTCTGGTGGTGTCCTTATTGGACATGTGGGGTTCAGCGTCCAAACTAAATCTCGAAATTACGTTTGCTATAACTGGTATGAATTTTTCTGCAATCGGTGCAGTTCTTACCCAGCTGAAATTTTGCTGAACTGGCAGTAGATTTTTGAAAGAAATCCCGAGTCAAGAAGCGCATCTAAGCCACCTGAATTCACGCATGATTCCCCAAGTCAATGTCAAAGTTTAGAGCGCTAGTTGGTTGCACTGAAAAAGAGCTCTTAAGATGCAGTGAAATCATGTGACTTTTCGGTACTACATGGAGCATTCTTTCGTATAATTTTTGTTGTCAACAAAGAATTTTATATTAACCCTTAAATGCACAACGACGCCGATTTTGATGAAAATAACATAAAATATGCAGAATGATGAACAAATAAATCCTGCATACCACGTTTTTCGAAATATTTTTTTTTTTTTAAGATTTTATATGCGAAAAACTGAAAAACGCAAAAATTTTGGATTCCCAATAAACAAAAATGTAGCCAACAGAGAACCTCTAAAATATTTTTTTTAAATAGCTTATAGTTTATTCTTTAAATGTATGTAGTTTAATTAAACATTTTCGAAATTTTATTACCCTTTTTTTAACATTATTGAAAAAAAAGATTTGGGAAATTTTACGGAAAATTGCATGATTTACATTTTTTGACTTTCGTCGTAAATTCAAGACACATTTCTATAAATATTCATGACAACATATTTTTTAAAAAAGGGTTTGAATATATTAAATAAGTTTTGCTTCAAAAAATTAAATTCTAATTCAAAATAAAGACGTGGGAATTTTTTTAACGGTTGTATCTTTAAAGATAAGGGTTAAAAGTTTAAAAAAAATAAAATTTCTTTTCGTTATCCTGCATCCTAAATACCGCTCCATGGATGCGCTACGGTATATAAAAAGAAGCTGTGCTGCCAAAATGTTGATTTATTTTTGCTGGGTACTGTATGGCCGAATTTTTTAAAAATAAACCACTGTGCACCGTTGCGTATGATTGTTATTTAAAGGCAAATGCAAAATTAAGTATACGCCTCTTATACAGTTTTCAAGTAATTATAATTATAATAATAGTTCACCAACTTCAAATGCGTGTAAAGAAAATCTCGCACTAAAGTAAAAAAAGCTTTGAGGGTTTTGTTATGGAAAATGTAAATGTTCATTTGCTTTTGCTTTTGGCTTCATCCCATTCTGATTTTGATAATTTCGCTGTGTTATCATTCCAAATTATCCGGTATTTAATATAAACGGTAACGAAGAATAAAACGAAACTTTGGTATTCTAGCACATTTGGTTTGAACTGCATTATGTTTTCCACAGTCGAATGGACGGAAGAACGGACAGACATCGCTAGAATGTATTAAAATCGATCAAAAGTCCATAATTATATACTAAGGCAGTTTTTAAACATTTTATGTAGCTAGTCGTAAGCCATGAATTAATTTTGTTTTTGTAAAGAATCTTTAGGGCATTTGAATAAGTGATCTCAAAATCTTGTAATGACCCAAATATTTTAACTATCATTACAAGTTACTTTCAAATTTATTTTTATCCAAACACACAGAAAATAGATTCAGTTGTTGCAACTGAATTGTTTGCCAACTGAATTTTTGCGGTTGCACCAACTATGACAATATTCAGTTGCCTCTACTGCCAATTAAGTTGTCTCTACCGGTAAATATCTATCATAAGAACCGAATATTTTTATGTTAAAATTGACATTGGTTAGAGTGATCGAATTTTAAAAAGCGTTATATAGTTGTACCAATCAATATTTTTTTAAACTGTTTTGAAATAAAAATTTTTAATATTTTTTTTTTTCAAGCAATTTTACTAATTTATTTGATTGTAAAAAATTTAAAAATTTAAAAAGTGAAATAAATACATACAATAGAAAAATAAATTAAAACTGGAAATAAATAAAAAATAAAATAGAAAAAATTTAACATCTAAGAATTTTTCTAAAAAAAAAATGTCTCAGAATCTGAAAGACTTTCTAGAGCAAAAATAAATCGAAGTCAAAATATATCTCTTAAGAAAACATGTCAATGAAAAAATCAAAAAAATATCTCAGACTTCTAGAATTTTTTTATGGAAACATATATCAGAATCCTAGGATTTTTTAATAGAAAAAAAAAGGAGAAGTCTCAAATTCTGAAATTTTTCCTATAAAAAAATCTCAGATTTGGAGAAAAAGTTTCAGGTTCTGAAAAATTTTTCCTACAGAAAAAGTCTCAGATTTTGAGTAATTTTTCCTATAGAAAATGTCTCCGATTCTGAGAATATGTAGTTTTGGATGAAACTTTCTTAATTTCAATATTCTGTCATTTACAAACCTTAAATTTGTTACCACTCTCTGGACACTTTGGACTCTAAGGATTTCTTGGAAACTGCACCAAAGTTTATAGTTGGCTCAAAAAACGATTTTATTGTCGACTTCTGGGTAAAATATCATCCTTAGCATCTGCATTAAAGTTGCGTGTGCAAATACCTAAAATAAGATTTATTAATTTAAATTGATTGTATTTCGGCAGTGGTATCAACTTACCGTCAACATTTGTAAAATTTTTTACGAAATTTTACATGAATTTTATTTAAAAATTAAAAAAACGTCTGAACACAATAACATTTTAGTTTTAAATGATTACTATTTTCATTTTTTTTGACGCAAAACGTGTTGTAATTGAAATGAAATCCTAACAACCAATTATTAGTTAAGAATACCAATACAAATTTATAATTTAGTAAAATTTTTCAAAAATAAAAAAATATTGAAAATTTGGTTAAGTTAACCAACATTTTCAGTTGTGGATACTTTTACCTAATGTTTTTTGAATTTATTAATTTAAACAAATGATTATTGTTTGAGAGGGAAAATAAAGACTAAAAGAAACGGTTGTAGTTACTAAATATTTTTCAAAAACTTTATTAGTTTTTAGTTTGGGTATATTAACCAAATTATAAGTTGTTGATACATCCATTCGGTCACGATTGAAAATTAATTATTACTACTGTTATTTATTTCGTATGGTGATAAAAAATTTACAATCACAACTAAAAATGTATAAGATTTATCAAAATTCCGTTTTCATAATGGAACTCCAACTAAACAGTTCTCTGTGTGAACATTAGGCTTCTGTTAACAAAAACAAAAATGAAAATCCCCTTAAAGTGTAATCAAGAACCAAATTACTAAAAACTAGTCGTATTTATGAATTCATTAATCTTTGTTTTTCAAAAACCAAAAAATAAAACAAACCTACATTTAACCCTTAATCTGTTTATTCTACAAACCCACAATTTCGTTAATGACCCATTTTTTTCACTACCACTCTTTAATTTTGTTTTTAAAAGAAAACAAAACTTAAAAAACAATTGTAAATATCCGCCAGATAATAAACAGCAGCAGCACAAATGATTTTTTCTGTTTTTTTTTTGTAAACTTGACTCATTTGACCATTGAAATTCTTAGATTTTCTGTTAAATCTAGGTAAAACTAGACATCATGTTTACAACGTTTTGTATTTTTTTTTCTATTTCATCTTCGACAACTTTTTCTCTTATTCTAGAAGTTAATGTTGGCGCAGTTTGGAATACATAGTGTGACCCACTTAACCATAAACAGTCATGATCATGTAGTAAAGCGTTTGCGCACATTTATTTGAAATTGTAAATGAACGAAAAAATAATAAAAACAAGTTAAATTCGGCTTAGTCGAATGTATTGATACCCTCCACAAAGTCAAAAAGATTAATTGCAAAAAAAAAATTTTTGCAAAAAAAAACTCCGCAATTTTTTCTTAAAGCCATGTTTGTATTTGTTTAAATATCATTCGGTTTCCAGTTTCTCAACAAATTTTAGTATACACTCAAAAAAAAAAGTTTGTAAAATGACATAAAATCCCCGTGATTTTACGGGGCAGGTTTTGTAAAATATGTACTAGCAAGAATCCCCGTAATGTTACGGGAATAATTTGTAAATTGATTTAACAAAAAAAATGTAAATTTACAATTTTTTTTGTAAAACATTAACTTTCAGGTGAACATTTTTTTTGTAAATTTACAAAAAAATTGGTAAATTTACAAAACAAAATTGTAAACTTACAGAAAAAGGTTGTTATTTTACAAAGAAAAAATAGAAAATGAAAAACATAAATTGTTGATTAACGAATTATTTCGTTAAACTACTGTTTTTCCACAAAAAAATATTGAAAAAAACGTATATTTACAATAAAAATTGTAAATTTGCAAAAAAAAATTTAAATTTAAAAAAAAAATTATAAACTTACAAAAAAAGTTGTAAATTTACAAAATAAAGTAGAACATCAAAAACCAAAATTGTAAATTTACAAATTGTTTGGTTAAACTACTGTTTTTATGGCAAAAAACTTGTATATTTACAATAAAAAGTGGTAAATTTACAATTTTTATGGTTATATACCATTTTTTCTTATTTTTTTGCCGTAAAAACAGTAGTTTAACCAAATAATTTGTAAATTTACAATATTGTTTTTGTATTTTCTACTTCATTTTTGTAAAATTACAACTTTTTTCGTAAGTATACAATTTTGTTTTTTAAATTTTCATATTTGTTTTATAAATTTACAAAAAATTTGGTATATTAACATATTTTTTAAAGGTTTTTTTTCCATTGGTGCATCTTATTTTTCCTTCTTCGGCAGCTGGAGTAGCACTTCAACAACCTAAAATGATTTTTTTTTTCACTTGAGCACTTTTAACAAACTTTTTAAAGTATAACACTGCACTTTTTTATTTTTTCGACATTTTGTTTTTCTTAAGTAGAACATATGAGAATTGCGAAGGAGGCTACACAAAAAATTTCTTATATTTTCAAGAAAAACTAGTCAAAAAAATTTCCTTTTTTTTCCAATTTTTAATTATTTTAGCAAGTATTTTTAAAAAATTATAAAAAAAAACTTTGGATATTGTAGATTGGACGTTTATGTACCTGATAAAATAAGAAAAAACTTAATTTTTCATAATTGACAGCTTTTGATTGACATATTAGTGCCAAATTTAAAAAAAAAAAATAACAAAAAAATATGGTAAAATTACCAAAAAATGGTAAAAATACAAACAAAAAAACTAGAACAATAATATAGTAAAAACACATAAAAATTGTGGTATTTTACTTAAAGCAAGTTACCAAAAAATTGTCTTGATATTAAATTTTTTTGATAAAGCTTACAACTAATTGAAAAATGTTTGTATCCGGAACTTAAAAAATTTTCAAAATTTTTTTATGAAATTTTTTATTTATAAAAAACAATTTTTAACAAACTATGGACTTAGAAAATTTTTGCGTCTCCTATTGTTGCATAATTGTTTTTCAATACAAATTTTTGTTTAATTACATTTTTTTTTGTGAAAATACTGAAAACCTTGTAAACTAAAAAATCTTGAAAAAAAAAAATGTAATAAAACGAAATTGTTTGTAATAAAACATTTTTTGGTAGAAAGACTAAATACTATTAAATAAAATGTTGTTGTACAATTACAATTTTCTTGTGTAAAACAACTAAACACCTTGTAATTTTTTTTTAATTTGTAAAATAATTCTTTTTTTTTGTTAATTTACCTAAAAAAATTGTTAAATAAATTTACCAACATATTATAGTAAAATTACAAAGCGCAAGGTTGTTTTTGTTTTATTAAAAATACAAGAATTTTTGTAAATAGACAAAAATATTAGTAAAATAGAATTACAAGACCTTTTGCTTGTAATTTTGCAAACTTTTTTTTTTGAGTGTAGCAAGAAGATGTTCAAGTTGAAGCTGCTACAGATGATGGTATTGTATTACTACTTTGAAATTTTTGTTTAGTGAGGCGTAGTAATAATAATAATGATGGTGGTGCTAATTAAATTATGAAGAGTTGAGTATTAAATGTTCATATTATAAGAATATTTAACAAAAAAAAAACAAATCAAGGTTGTATAGATATTGGTTTTACCAAATAAAATAATTTTGGAAGTGGTAATGGTGAATTGATATTCACGAGTTTTGGTATCGGTACCCAACCTTGAAAAGTATACGAGGCATTCCACACCAAATGTCCAGCGAAAAAACATGTGTACCGTAAACTTATGAATAGATTGTATGGTTAGCCCTATATGGAACTTAGAAAATTGCGTTTTTGGTTTTTCAATTTTTCAAAAACTGGGCTTAGGAGGCGGGGTCAAATATTGGAAAAATGGACAAATTTGTGGCGAGTTGCCTTGATTAAATATTTATTACATTAAAACTGAATGCACCACAATCTCAAAAATTTGCATTATAATATAGTTTTGTATGGGCTATCGATTAAAAATTTTTTTTCGGAAAGTTTTCAGAACCTGTTCTTAAAATTTAAATCCGCATTAAAATTGGTGTGGTTGGTAATTGTTCGCCCCTAAAAGTATGCTTGCAAAATTACTACAAATAATATACATAAAAACAGGCAGAGTCGTAGATATTTAAAACGTTAATGTGATTAAAATAAAACAAATCAACAATTTGTGGTGTAAATTCTAATTAAAGTGATTAAAAAACACATTATAATACCTTTTTTTAAATGTTTATCCTAATAAGTTGTTTCCAATTTGAAATTATTACATACCTGAAACGAAAAAAAGAAATAATATTGTTGTAAGAATGATATACCAAATAAATACCAATTTAAATTTTTAAAATTCTTTTCTTTTTGTAAAAATAAGTGATAGTGTTAAATTCGGCTGTGCCAAATCTTTTATACTCTTCAAGATGTAAAAATATTACAAAAATTTTCCCCGGGTACAAGTGAGGGACTTCGAACTTCATTTGACAAAAAAATATTTACCTCAAGGGAAAAGGTGTCCCCCGTTGACCCCACCGACGACCCCTCCCCCTCAAAAAAATGCCTGCGAATTTTGTATTCTTGCCCAAAACAATAAATCATGATGTTTTGGGTGCACTTGCCAAACAAAGCAAAGTTTTTTTAGAAAAATAATGTTTGAAACATGTTTTATTTGCTACCTCCTATTTGACAAGAATTCCTTGTTATTTTACAAGTTTTTTACCAATAATTTTGTAATTTTACAAGCTTTTTACTTAAAAAATTGTAAATTTACAATTTTTTAACGCGATAAAACTTTCAAGGAGGTTTCGTGATTTAACCAGATTTTTTGCTACCTCCTATTTTACGAGAATTCCTAATTAAAATTACGAACTTTTTCGTAATTTTACAAGATTTTTATACCCTCCACTTAGTGATAGAGGGTATATATAAGTTTGTCATTCCGTTTGTAACTCATCGAAATATCGGTCTGGGACCCCATAAAGTATATATATTATTGATCAGTGATCGATTCTAAGACATTCTAGCGATGTCCGTCTGTCCGTCTGTCCGTCTGTCTGTGGAAATGGTGATCACGGACAAAATACTGGACAGAGATGACTGAAACTTAACATATTTATTAGAAGTTCTCCTGAGAAGTTTGGTATTGCATTTGAGCGATATCGGTTCAGCGGTTCAAAAGTTATGAACGAAAATGTAAGGACACCTCAAAAATTTCAGTACATTCAAAAATTTCAGTACCTAAAAATACAAAATGCTTTAATTCGCCTGCTGGTTGACATATGTGAACATAATTGAACACCAAATGGTATTTAAACAAGTACGAACATATTTTTTGACAAAAAAAAGACAAAAATCGCGGATTTTTTTTTCGCGGAAATTTTTTTTCAAAAAAAAAAGTTTTTTTTGTCAAAAGTAAATTCCTTTTAAATAATGTTTTTTGCAATAATCTTTTTGAAATTGTGGAGGGTATCACTACATTCGGCAAGGCCGAATTTAACTTTTTTACTTGTTATCAATAAAATTAATCTTACAAGAAATTCTCGTAAATTTAGTAGATTTTTTTTTGTAAAAAATCTTGGAAATTTTTAAAATTACAAGAAAAACTGTAAAATTACAAAAGAAAAATGTAAATTTAAATCGAAAATTACTTGTTAAAAAACAAGGAAAACTGTCAAATATTTGTAAAATGGGATTAAAGACTTTTTCTAGTAATTTGACAAGGTTTTTTTATACCCTCCACTTCAAGGGAAATATATCAACCCTTATGAACCGATTTGCCTGAAACTTAATATATATATCAAAGAGACAATTCTAAGGTTGGGGTGTCTCGGCTTATCGGCCATATCGGGGATTTAGGGGTTCAAAACATGGGTCAAAAAATGGCGAAAAAATCGTTTTTTGGATTTTTCAGCCATTTCTTTTTAATAAACTATATGATGTTTTCATATGAGAAGAAAGGTTTTTTTAATGCCTATCCAATGGTGGCATAACCTTGTACAAATTCGGCTTCTTTAAATATTTTTTTCAGGAAAATGTGTAAATTTTGGGGGGTACTTATGTGAAGACATATACCTACGATATCCATATGGATAAGAAATAATATTTATTAAATTTAAGTCGACCCGTATTTTTGCCCTAGATGATATTCCTATTAGTTCGGAAGTTATCAAAATTTTCCCGAAGGTCCACATGGTTTCATAAGGGGACAACGAAATTTTTAAACACCGATATGGCCGATAAGCCGAGACACTCCAACCTTAAAATCGTCTCTTAAATATACGGTGACTCGCAGCTTATTTCGTGTGAAAGATATTAGTTAGCAATTCACTCAAGGCAAAGTTAACGAAAATAGATCTAATTATTATCAAATAAGTATTTTTGTAAAAAGTCCTGTGTATGTTATTAATCAAGCTTAAATTAAAATTTAATGGCGTTCAGATTGTCTAAATATTAAATGTGCTACGAGGGTCAAAATGGAAATTGAAATTATTGAAAGACCTTTTTTAGAAAATTTCTTAAAAATATTTTTAAGTCGATTTTATACAAGCTCAAACGTGAAAAATTTAAAAAATAGTCTAATAGATAATATTTATTTATTAAATTTTTTTTATAATGCCCCAAACAAAAATCAAAAATTTTAAAATGCAGTCGAAGAAATCCGAATTTTTTGCCCTCCAATTCTTTTGACCACCAATTTTTTGTAAACAAAGAAACGATTTAATTGTTTAATAATTTTAGTACACCTAAGTGTATAGTAATGAGTAAGGATGAGATTTTCATGCACTAAAAAATCGAAAATATGCGCTTAAAATATGCGCTAAAAAACTCAAAATATGCACTAAAAAACCTAAAAATATGCATTTAAAAATAAAATGGGCGCAAAAAAAATATTTTTTCATAGGAAAATCTTCTTAAAAAGCAAAAAGTAACGTCGGGTTTAAATAGTAACATTTAAAACTTTATATAAGCAAGATTTTTCAGGACTTAAGACAATCTATAAAAAAAATTAAAGAAAAAAAAATATTTTTTCTTATTTCCAAAATAAATTTTTAAAATTTAAAATAGTTTTTGAAACAAATAAATTTCAATTTGTGATTTTGCTAATTTATGCCAAAATATGCAAAAATATGCACTTAAAAGTTGGAAATATGCACAAAATATGCATTTAAAACCAAAATATGCAAAAATATGCATTTTCACCAAAATATGCAAAAATATGCATTTTCACCAAAATATGCAAAAATATGCAAAAACAAATCGATGCCATTTTAACGCAAATTTCTTGATTCGGAAAGATAATTGGTCGATATCGTGTTTAGACTATCGACAAAAAACATGCATTTGCATGGAAATCTCATCCCTAGTAATGAGATATAAAAATAATTGAACATTTCCTTTGTTTACCAAAAATTGGTTGTCAAAAGAATTGGAGGTCAAAAAATTCGGATATCTTCGACTGCATTTTAAAAATTTTGATTTTTGTTTGGGTCATTGGAAAAATTATTTAATAAATGAATATTATTTATTGGACTATTTTTAAAATTTTTCATCATTGGATAAAATCGACTTAAAAATATTTTTAAGAAATTTTCTAAAAAAGGACTTTCAATAATTTCAATTTCTATTTCGACCCTCGTAGCACATTTAATATTTAGACAATCTGAACGCCATTAAGTTTTAATTTAAGCTTGCTTAATTACATACACAGGCGTTTTTACAAAAATACTTATTTGATAATAATTAGGTATATTTTCGTTAACTTTGTCTTGAATGAATTGCTAACTAATATCTTTCACACGAAATAAGATGCGAGTCACTGTATATTTTAAGTTTCAGGCAAATCGGTTCATAAGGGTTGAGATACTTCCCTTGTTAGTAATAGAGGGTATATATAAGTTTGTCATTCCGTTTGTAACTCATCGAAATATCGGTCTGGGACCCCATAAAGTATTTATATTCATGATCCCCGATCGATTTTAAGACATTCTAGCGAAAGTCCGTCTGTCCGTCTGTCTGTCTATCTGTCTGTCTGTGGAAATGGTGATCACGGCTAAAATATTACACGGAGATGACTGAAACTTAACATATTTATTGAAAGTTCTCCCGAGAAGTTTGGTATTGCATTTGAGCGATATCGGTTCCGCGGTTCAAAATTTATGAACGAAAATGTAAGGACACCTTAAAAATTTTAGTACATTCGACATAATCTAAAAATACAAAATGCTTTAATTCGGCAGCTGGTTGACACATGTGAACAGAATTGATCACCAAATGGTATTTAAACAAGTACAAACATATTTTTTTACAAAAACAAAATTTTCGCCGAATTTTTTTTTTTTTCAACAAAAATTTTTTTTCGTTGATTTTTTTTTTCAAATTTTTTTTTTTTCAAAATTTTTTTTTTGTTTATTTTTTGCAAATAAACCAAAAAATTTTTTTCGTTGATTTTTTTTCAAATTTTTTTTTTTCAAAATTTTTTTTTTGTTTATTTTTTGCAAATAAACTTTTTTTACATTGTGGAGGGTATCAATACATTCGGCAAGGTCGAATTTAACTTTTTTACTAGTTTTTTTTATTTGTATATCAAAAGGAGTGGACTGAAAAATTTTAAATTCTCTGGGTCCAAGTTGGCCCAGGGGGGAATCTTCTTCCTCCTTCTGCGATTTCTTCCATTTAAGAACTTGACCATCCTATGAACACAATACATATTCGTGCCGAATTTGGGAGTCTAGAACTTTTGGTTTGAACTGCAGTGTGCTTTCCACTGACGGACCGACAGACGAATGTCGATAGAAGTTTTTTGATTCGATTTTACTCATTCATGAAATTTAGAGCTCTTAAAGTAAAGACGGCATCGTATTTTCCACAGACAGATGGAATCGATTTTTCTGCTTTAAAAAATTTTTCAAGAAAATTTTTTTTTATAAATTTTTTTTTTTCGTCAAAATTTTTTTTCATTAAAAATTGTTTATCGTTTTTATATCCCGCACTCAACAGGCGGACTAAAAAAGTAAAATTTTTAAGTTCATAACTGAAGTTTTTATTTATTTCGGTTTGAGTCCATATTAATTATTTCTGAGAAATAATTATTTTTGTTGTACAATGAGAAAATTTAAAAAAATTCATTGACAACACAGGCTAAGTGGAGATGTCGACAGCTTTCGGAAGAAGCCACCCTTCCTTCGTCAGCACTCTTTGATTGTCACTGTAGGTGTGTAAGATTAAAATCAGCTATTTAAACGTACATTAAGGTGAAAAAGATGACGGGAATTATATCACATTTCATTACCCATATGTTACGTTCAGCATGAACTTAATCAATCTATTTTTAACTTTTTCTAACACAGTTGTAATTTCTTACACTGTGGTAGATTTTCTTAGAGTTGCAACGTTAGGTTTGAATGTATATTTCTTATTTCTAATTCTTAGAAATATTACTAAATTGCATTGTACCTTATGAGTTGAGTTTTAATTCTGTTTTATATTTTGTTGGACTTTATATTTTATAACTGAAGTTCTCTCGGTTCAAGTTTGCGTTTTCAAAGGGAAGCTTCTTCATCCTATTCCATTTTATTTGGTTTACACTGCAGTGTGCTTTCCACAGACGGACCGACAAATATCGATTAGAGTTTTTCTTAGATTTGGACTGCATCTTGCAGTGATCGGAAAGTTCCGAACAAAGTGAACATTTTTTTTTTTGAAAATTTTTATTTTTATTATTTTCGGCCTGTAAAAATTTGTTTTTGTTTCTGTTTCAAACTTTTAAAATAAATTAATTTTTAAATGTTATTTGCAAAATAAAAAAACTTAATTTTAACCACTTCTTAATTTTGAAAACAAATACCAAAAAAAAAAACTCCACAAACTTTTTCCTTTTTAAATAAAAATTAAAAAAAATAAACTCTTACCAACAACTAATTGAACGTTCATTGATCTTTATTTAAAACCCCATTAGCAAAACAAAATATTAAAGAAACTTAAAAAAAAATTGAAAAATAACAAGTGTTAAGTGTAAAATTTGAAATTGCCACAGACTTAAATGAATTTATAAAAATAAATTTAAAAAAAAAATAAAGGAAAAAACCAACAACGAACAAATGCATTTTAACAAAAATAGCTGATATGTACTTAAAAATGTATGAAAATAATACAAAAATATCAACAAAAATAAACATTAAAATAAAGTTTTTAACACTGTCGGAAATTGTATTTACACTGGTTGTAGCTAGTGCTAGTGCTGGTGATGGTGCTGGTGTTCAGTGAAATAAGAAATGAAATGCATCTTTAAACCAAGAGACTGCATTATGTTGTATGTATTACGACGGACGACGATTCGACTCCACTCAGTGGGATGAGGACGATGAGTAGTTTTATGGCAAAGATGATGATGATGCACACAGCATGTTTAATTTTTATAAATGTGTAGTTTTTTTTTGTTAGTTAAGACCCCACTGACAATATATATTTTTCTTTATTTGAAATACAGTGATTTTACATATTACATAGAAAATAAAATACAGTTAAAGAAATCTATAAAAATTTAAAAACAAAGGGAAAATAAAAAATTTTGTAAAAAAAAATTTTGTAAAAAAATTTCATTCCATGTCTGTCCATTTCATTTCGTTCCTCGCTCTATTCCACTTCGTTTCCCGTTCCATTTCATTTTGTTCCATGTAGGTTACATTACTTTTCGTATAACATGCGTTAATATATATTAAATATCAAAAAGTACACTGAAAGAATTTTGTTCATTACGGCTATGAAAACGTACATTGATTCTATGAAAAAAATCATTAGAAGTGAGCCAATGATGCCCTTCATAGAATCTATGAATCAAATTCATAGAAACCAGAAACCTATGAAAAAGTTCATAGGATATGGAAAAAAAATATTATTCAATTCTATTTTTATTTATTTATTTTTTTATTTTAATTTTATTTTTTTATATTTTATTTTTATTTATTTTTATTATTTTATTTATTTACAATTTTCTATTTTTAAAAATTTATATGTTTTTTTATTTTAACTTATCCCCACCGAGATTCGAACAGAGAACCTGTTGTTCGTAAAGCATAGTCTCTAGCCACTGAGCTAAATTATATAAACAAGCAATAACACTAAAAATGAATTTTGATTAATATATTGAGTTTGTGTCTATGCTCTGTCACAATGCTCTGCCAAAAGCTGTGTGTGTGTTTGTAGAAAACAAATATTTTGTGTATTTACAAAAATGAAGCGTTATAAAACCATGCGTTAGTTGGCGAGATTTTTCTTCTTTGGTGGCGCTGATAGCTAAGGCGTCGACAATTACCACTTCAGCCGGTAGGTCTTGGGTTCGAACCCCGGTCAGGGCAGCAATGATATTTTTTTTTTAATGTTTTTTTATTTTTTTTTTTTTATTTTTTTAATAAATTTATTCAACTATTTTAATTATTGTAACATTATTTTAATTATTAAAAGAATTAAAAGGCATATTGATGGCATTTTCTTCTATGAATGACATTCATAAATTCTATGAATTTTTTCTATGAATTTAATAAAATCTATGAATAAAATTCTATGAAATATTTCAAAATACTAATGAATATTCATTCAGCCAATGAATTATTTCATAGAATCTATGAATTTGGTTTTATGAAATTTGTTCATAGATATAATGAACAATAATTCTTTCAGTGTACTAATTTTCAAAAAGTACAAATTTTCAAAAAGTACTAGTTTTCAAAAAGTACCAATTTTCAAAAAGTACCAATTTTCAAAAAGTACCAATTTCAAAAGTGCCCTCGAAAATTTTAAAAGCCATTTTTTTATTTTAAGATTCTGAAGACTTTAGTTCAATAGTTTTAAAAAAAGTACCAAATTTTCATTCCTTCCTTCTTTTGCCATTGATTTTTTTAAATATTTAAATTTTCAAAGGAGGAACTTAGATTCAAAACTTCAAGTTTATAAAACTATTATTTCAGGAGATTAAAAGAGTACTTAAGTATATTTCCAAAAAGTTCTTTTGTCTAAATTTTCCAAATTTCAAGTTTTTAAAACAAATATTTCAGGAGATTAAAAAAGTACCAATAAGTTTTTGAGATTCTGAGGTCTTTAGGTCAATAGTTATAAAAAACAAATGAGAGTATTAAATTCGGTATATATTATGATAAATAATTTTTTTTAATACCCTCGGAAAACAAATTAAACGTGACGATTTTTTTGTAATACTCTCCGAAAAAAATGTTCAAAATGTTTTTTTTTTCTGGAAAATCTTTGATTCTAAATTTATTAAAAGTAAAATTTACCGTACTTGTTTACCCATTGTTATGCCTCAGGGTAAAACCTTTCAATTTCTAAATATATTCTTCCCAGGATGAGTAGGAGAATCCTAGATAACAAATTTTGAGATTCTTAAGTCTTAATAGTTTTAAAAAAGTACCAATTTTCAAAAAGTACCAATTTCAAAAAAGTACCAATTTTCAAAAAGTACTAATATTCAAAAAGTACCCATTTTCAAAAAGTACTATTTTTCAAAAAGTACCAATTTTCAAAAAGTACGCTGCAAAGTTTTAAAAGTCATTTTTGAGATTTTGAAATTCTTAAGTCTATAGTTCAACAGTTTTAAAAAAAGTACCAAATTTTCATTTGGATCCTTCTTTTGCTACCGATTTTTCTGGAAATCTAAATTTTCAAAAACAAATTTTTAAAATGTTTTTTTTTTCTGGTGGATCTTAGATTCAAGATTTTAAGTTTATAAGACCATTATTTTTGGAGATCAAAAAAGTAGTAAAGTATTGTTTCTAAAAAGTACTTTTGTCTAAACTTTCCAAATTTCAAGTTTTTAAAACAAATATTTCGGGGGATAGAAAAAGTACCAATATTTTTTTGAGATTCTGAGGCCTTTAAGTCAATAGTTATAAAAAAATGAGAGTGTTAAATTCGGTTGTGATAAATATTTTTTATAACCTCGGAAAAAAATTGGCTGTGACGATTTTTTTATACTCTCCGAAAAAAGAATTTCAAAATGTTTTTTTTTTTTTTCTGGATGATCTTAGATTCGAAATTTATGAAAAGTAAAATTTACCGTACTTTTTTACACATTGTTAAGCTTTAGGGTAAAAAATTTAAATTTCTAAATATATACTTCTCCTGGATGAGCAGGAGGATCCTACACGTCAATTTTTGCGATTCTAACGTCTTAAGTTCAATAGTTTTAAAAAAGTACCAATTTCAAAAAAGTACCAATTTTCAAAAAGTACTAATATTCAAAAAGTACCAATTTTGAAAAAGTACCCTCGAAAGTTTTAAAAGCCATTTTTGTGATTTTGAGATTCTGAAGACTTTAGTTAAATAAATTTAAAAAAGTACCAAATTTCCATTTGCACCTATCAATCTTTTGCCACCTATTTTTTTAAAAATCGAAATTTTCAAAAACCATTTTTTCCAAATGTTTTTTTTGGAGGATCTTATATTCAAAATTTCATGTTTATAAGACCATTAATTCAGGAGATTAAAAAAGTACTAAAGTATTCTTTCTAAAAAGTACTTTTGTCTAAATTTTCCAAATTTCAAGTTTCTAAAACAAATATTTCAGAAGATAGAAAAAGTACCAATATTTGTTTGAGATTCTGAGGTCTTTAGGTCAATAGTTATAAAAAACAAATGTGAGTATTAATTCGGTTGTGATAAATTTAAAAATTGGCTGTGACGATTTTTTTTATACTTTCCAAAAAAAAACATTTTCAAAATGTTTTTTTTTCTGGAGGATCTTAGATTCGAAATTCATGAAAAGTAAAATTTACCGTACTTTTTTACACATTGTTAAGCTTTAGGGTAAAAAATTTAAATTTCTTAATATATACTTCTCCTGGATGAGCAGAAGGATTCTACATGTCAAATTTTGAGATTCTGAAGTCCTTAGTTCAATAGTTTTAAAAAAGTACCAATTTTAAAAAAGTACCAATTTTCAAAAAGTACCCTCGAAAGTTTTAAAAGCCATTTTTGTGATTTTAAGATTTAAAAATCTTTAGTTCAATAGTTTTAAGATAGTAACAATTTTTCATTTGGATCCTTCTTTTGCCACCGATTTTTCTGAAAATCGAAATTTTCAAAAAACATTTCAAAAAAAAAATTTTCTGGAGGATGTTAGATTCGAAATTTCAAGTTTATAAGACCATTATTTCAGGAGATCAAATAAGTACTCAAATATACTTTCTAAAAAGTACTTTTGTCTAAATTTTTAAAATTTCAAGTTTCTAAAACAAATATGTCAGGAGATAGAAAAAACACCAATATTTTTTGAGATTCTGAGGTCTTTTTATACTCTCCGAAAAAAAAATCAAAATGTTTTTTTTTTTCTGGAGGATCATAGATACGAAATTTATTAAAAGTAAAATTTACAGTACTTTTTTACACATTATTAAGCTTTAGTAAAATTTACAGTACTTTTTTACACATTATTAAGCTTTAGAGTAAAAAATTAAAATGTCAAATTTTGAGAGTCTAAAGTCTTAAGTTCAATAATTTTCAAAAAGTACCATTTTTCAAAAAGTACCAATTTTCAAAAAGTACTAATTTTCAAAAAGTACCAATTTTCAAAAAGTACTAATTTTCAAAAAGTACCAATTTCAACAAAGTACCAATTTTCAAAAAGTACCAATTTCAACGAAGTACCAATTTACAAAAAGTACTAAAATTCAAAAAGTACCAATTTTCAAAAAAGTACTCTCGAAAGTTTTAAAAGCCATTTTTGTGATTCTGAAGTCAATAGTTTTAAAAAAGTATACATTTTTCATTTGGATCCTTTTTTTGCCACCGATTTTTTTTTTTAAGTCTAATTTTCCAAAACCATTCTTCAAAATGTTTTTTTTTTCTGGAGGATCTTAGATTCAAAATTTCAAGTTTAGACCATTATTTCAGGAGATCAAAAAAATACTAAAGTAATATTTCTAAAAAGTACTTTTGTCAGAATTTTTTTCGCTAGATTATCCAACATTCAAAATTTTAAATTTCTAAAACAATTATTTTAGGAGATAGAGTACCAATAATTTTTGAAGATTATGGGTCTTTAGTTCGGTTGTGGAAATTTTTTTTTATACCCGTGATTGTGAGTGAGTGTGGGTGGAGAATAATATTGCATGAGTGAGTGTGGGTGGAGAAATATTTTTACGTGAGTAAGATTTTTGCGTAAGTGACTGTGCGTGAGCCCATTTTTTTTGCGTGAGTTTGCGTGATTTATTTTCTCTTCATATTTCCTTTCGTACCAAAAAAGCAACAAAAAGTTTGTAAAACTTAACTTAAGATTTCATCGCGAAAAAAGCAAAAAAAAAAATTAAAATTTCGCTGAACTTTAAATTTTGCTAAAAATTTTAAAAGATTTTTGAAATTTTAGTTTTGGTAAAATTCTTTTCGGTTTTACCAATATTTTACAGACAATTCTGTAAATTTACAATTTTTTATAAAATCATTTTACAGAGTTTTCTTCGTAAAATAACAAAAAATCTTGCTGGTTGGAAATCTACGCTGGCTCAGCAGAGTATCTCTATAATTAAACAGAGTGATCATTTTGTGTGTAGGAAATAAACGCAGAAAACTGAAAAATTACCGTTTATTAACCCCTCCCCCCCCCCCCCTCCCCCTATTTGCGCACCCTAAATATAAATTTGGTCAATTAAAAAAAATAAGTGTTCCTTTATTTTCCCTGCTCTACAAAGTAAAACCAATTCGATAAAGGTCGGCGGGTGACACCAGGGAGACCTTCCCTTGTTAGAAAATTTTCTTAAGTTTCTTCAGGCAGATTTTTCTGCTTTCTCGACAGATTACTCTGCTGATTTCACCTAGATAATCAAGACAGATATTAAGCAAACCGAGTCTGTTAAAATTAGCAGATTTCTCATATGGCTCAAAATGGGTGTATTTTCAGCAGATTTTTCTGCTGATTGGACAGAAAATCCATTTTGAGTGTAGTAAAATTTATAGATTCACAGATCTCACCTAAAATGTCCTCGTCAATTTTTCCGATTTTTTTTTTATTTTTTAAAGAAAGATCTTTTAAAGTTATTGAACTTGATTGAAAAACTGACAGATTTTGAAAAAAATTGTCTACAAAAAATCCTGAACTGTTTTTCAGAGTGTAACTAAAATCCAAAAAAAAACAAATCATTTGAACTTATTTTTATGTTTTGCGAAAAAAAGAGATTATTATGAAGATGCATTTTGCTCGTAAATTAACAAAAAATCACGACTTTTACTTTAAACAGTAACAAAGCAGTTGTTATTATTTGCATTGAAATTTCAAATCAATATTAGTGTATTTAAAAATAAAAAATAATGACAGTTTTAATAAAAAGTTTTGTTTGTTACACAAAAAAATGAAAGTTACATTGAATATTCGGTTCAATTTGAAAATTTTTTTAGGAAATTTATTTAAAAATTTATTAAAATTTTTAAATGAAAATTCAAAGAAATATTTACTTAAATGGAAATAGATTTGTTGGTGGAATTAATACCGGCATTAATAAGAAACTTATAAATCGCGAGATTTTTCGTGAAATCGCTAAATTGACAACAGTGTTATTAACGTTTAGAGAAAACACAATTAAAGCATCAGGCAGTCAGTAGTAGTAACACACATGCTTAAAAAGATTTTGGTAATCAAACAAATATTTTACATGTTTCTGTCACTCAAAAAATTTGTACACTAAAAAAATACACTAAAAAAAAAATTTAATTAATTTTTTTTTTTTTACAAAAAAAAAGGTTTTTTACTCAAAATTAAATTTTTCTAAAGTTTGTATACAACTTTTTTTTTTAATTTAAATTACAAAAAATAGTTTTTCTACTTTAAATCATTTTTATTCAAAATATTTTGTGAATTGTGGAGGGTATTAATGGATTCGGTCAAGTCGAATTTTTTTTTTTTTATTTTCTTCAATAAAAAAAAAATAAATTTTTATCTTCCAACAGCTTTTAAAAAATTTAATTAAACAAAAAAAAAAAGTTTCTCCAAAATAATAAAAAAAAAATCTTGTTTTAAATTCCCACCATACTTATTGATTTTTAAGGTAATGATTACAAATTATTACCCAATCTTGTACGGTCTATCATATCTCTCATTAACGATCAATACATCTTCAAAACAATCATTAAAGATTAACGACAATGGGATCCCCTTTAACATCATTTTCTTTTAATTAAAAACCGTGTATGATCTTATTAAAAAATAAATTTTAAAATAAAACCAAACATAAGTATCATTTCTCAATGTTATAAAAAAATGTTATAAACAAATGAAAAAACAAACTGTAAATCTTTTTTATTTTTTATTAAGAGTATGTAAGACAAGCTTACATAATACGATCTTAAGATCTTCAGATTGTTAAAAAAAAATAAAAAAAAAATAGTGTGTAACACGATATCTTAACAAACATTCAATCGAATGTTTCATGCTCCAAATACTATTTTTATAGAAAAAAATCTTTAAAGCATGACATAGAATTTTTTTTTATAAATCATAACAAAAAATATTAGAACCAAAAATTTCATGGCAAATATAGAAAAACGTGGTTTAGGTAATTGTTTGTTGGTATTTTTGGGAACAAAAAACGGTATTAAGCAGTCTTGCTTAAATTAAGGTGCTAGATCAGAAAAACTAGGTTCTTTTTATACCCTCCAACCACAGTATGGGAGTATACTCACTTTGTCATTCCGTGTGTAACGCATCGAAATATATGTCTAGGACCCCATAAAGTATATATTTTATTGATCAGTGATCGATTCTAAGACATTCTAGCGATGTCCGTCCGTCCGTCCGTCCGTCCGTCTGTCCGTCTGTAGAGGACACGATACAGTCCAAAATAAAAGAGCTAGACTTCCGAAGTTTGGCACGAATATGTCTTATATTCCTAGGCAGGTTAAGTTTGGAATGGGCAAAATCGGACCAAGGGGAAAAAAGTTCCCCCTTGGAGAACTAAACCAACCCAAGAAAAACCGCATTTTTTGCAGAGTTTTTTGGACTTTTGGTAAGCAAATGCAACATTCTTATCTCAGAAGAAGTTCAAAATCGCAAGGGGAAGGTGCCCCCTAACGTCTCCCACCAACCCCCCCCCCCCAAAAAAAAGTACGCCCCTGGATTTTTTTGTTATATTTTTTTTTTTTACATTTTGGAGGGTATAAAAGATTCGGCACAGCCGAATGTAACACTCTCACTTGTTTTCTTCTAAAAAAATATTTTTTTTTTCTAAAAAGTACTCTTTTTTCCAAAAAAAGAAGTAGTTTTTTTTTAAAGTACTGTTTTTTCCAAAAAAAAAATATTTTTTTCTGTAAAGTATATTTTTTTGTACTTTTTTATAAAATATTACTTTTTTCTAAAAAAGTACTATTTTAGAAAAAAAATAAGTTTTGCTTTAGAATAAAAGTACTACTTTAGAAAAAAATTACTTTTTTAGAAAAAAAGGTACTTTTTCTAAAAAGTTACTTTTTTCTAAAAAGGTACTTTATTCTAAAAAGGTACTTTTTCATATTTTTTTTTCTAAAATAGTCATTATTTCCTAAAGAAGTACTTTTATTCTAAAACATAACTTCTTTTTTTCTAAAATAATACTTTTTTTGGAAAAAAGTAATATTTTATAAAAACGGACTATTTTCGAAAAAATATACTTAAAAGGAAAAAAATACTTTTCTAGAAAAAAAATATTTTTGAAAAAAACAGTACTTTTTAAAAAAAAATTACTTTTTGAAAAAACAGTACTTTTTAAGCAGAAAAAAGTACCTAGTTTTTCTGATTTCGCACTTTTTTGAAAAAGCACTTGTTTTTATAAAAAAGTGCTTCTATCTAAAAAGTTTTATTTATACCCTCTATCTATTTTGCAAAAATAGTACCTAGTTTTTATAAAAAGTACTTTTTTCTAAAAAGTTTTATTTATACCCTCTAACTATTTTGGATAAAAGTACTACATATTTAAAAAAAAAAGGATTTTTTAAGAAAAAAAAACCTTAGTAAAAAGACCTTTTAAAAATAGTACTTTTTTCTAAACTGGTACTTTTTTCTAAACAGGTACTTTTTTTAAATAGTACTTTTTTCCAAAAAGGTACTTTTTTCTAAAATAGTACTATTTTTATTAAAAAAGTACTTTTTTTCTAAAAAAAAAAACGTTTTTTCTAAAAAAAAAACGTTTTTTATACCTTCCCACCACAGTATAGGGGTACTCATTTTGTCATTCCATGTATAAAGCATCGAAATATCGGTCTAGGCCCCACAAAGTATGCATATGTTGATCACTAATCGATTCTAAGACATTCCAGTGATGTCCGTCTGTCTGTCCGTCTGTAGAAGACTCCATACAGAATAAAATAAAAGAGCTAGACATCTAAAAATTGTCACGAATATGTCTTTTGGTCACATGCAGCTTAGGTTCTTTAATAGGCAAAATCGGACAAGCGGGAAAAATTTTCCCCTTGAAGACCTAAAACGACCCCAAAAAATACCATTTTTTACCTGTTTTTTAGCATATTTTTTTAAAAAATGAAACGTTTTTATGCCATATGAAGTTCGTCGACCTGCACTTTGACCAAGGGGATTCAAAAATTCGATAATAATTTAAAAAAATTATAAAATTGTATTATATAAGCGTAAATATCATAATCAGGGACAGTACCTTCATGCTAAAAAAACGATGTTTTAAGCGTCTAAAACATGCACTATAAACTATAAAAATATGCGCTAAAACTTATAATTACAAAGTATGCATTTTCGGTAAATAATGCAAAAATATGCACTAACGAATCGATGCCATTTTCAAGAAAATTCTTTGATTCGCAAACATATTTGTTTTGTGCTGTTCTAAGACTAACACGAAAAAACATGCATTTGCAAAATATTACCTAAAAATATGCATTTATAGCAAAATATGCATTTTCAGTAAAAAAAAGCAAAAATATGCACTAAAGAATCGATACCATTTTCAAGCAAATTCTTTAGTTAGAAAAAGAGAAAAAGTTTTTTTTTGAAAAAAGTGCTATTTGAGAAAAAAGTACATTTTTAACAAAAAAAAATATTTTAGAAAAAAAAAATGCTTTTTAGAACAAATACTTTTTTTTAAAAATAGTACTTTTTGGAAAAGTTTATTTTTCAAAAAATATAAATTTTCCAAAAAAAAGTACTATTTTTAAAAAAGTATAAAAAGTACATTTTTATAAAAAAATTAGTATTTTAGACAAAAAAAAAAATTTTTTCTACTTTTTTATATAAAAATACTCCAAATAGTACTTTTTCCAAAAAGTATTGTTTTAGAAAAAAAGTGTTCTTTTTAGAAAAAAAATTACTTTTTCCGAAAAAAGTACTTTTTTAGAATTTTTTTTTTGTTAAAAGTACTTTTTTAGAATTTTTTTTTTTTTAAAGTACTTTTTTAGAAATTTTTTTTTTAAAGTACTTTTTAGAAAATTTAGAAAAAAGTGCATTTAAAAAATTTTACTTTTTTCAAAAGTAGTACTTTTTTCAGAAAAAAAGTATCTGTTTAGAAAAAAAGGTACCTTTTAAGAAAAAAGTACTTTTTTCTAAAATACCCTATAAAAATCGATTAGATATGATGTGATCTGTTAAGATCTGATTATATCAATTGTAACTGACAAGATCTATTATATCCCAAAATTGTCCCCATTTACGAGATCTGATCAGATACAATTTCTGATCAGATCTACTTTGATCACAAAATTGGGGACAAATATCGGATATTTTAGATCTGATTAGATACAATTGATATAATTAGATCTTAATAGATCAGACAGATCTAATCGATTTTTACATGGGTAGTACACTTTCCAAAAAGTACTCTATTTTTTTTAAAAAAAGTACTATTTTAAATTAAAAGTACCTTTTTTCAAAAAAGTACTTTTTTTTAAAAAAAGTACTATTTTAAAAAAAAATCTTTGGTTTCTATTTTTTTTTATAAAAAAAAAATACTTTTGTTTTTAAAAAAGTAACTTTGTTTTCAAAAAAGTACTTTTATTTTCAAAAAAGTACTTTTGTTTTCAAAAAAAACTTTTTTTTCTAAATTTAAGAAAAAATTACTACTTTAGAAAAGAAAACTTTTTAAAAGTAACACTTTCTAAAGGACAAAACCATAAAAAATATAGCATTCAAAGTGCTATAATGACTATCCTCGTATTAAATTATTAAAATCAGCTGTATCATAGAGTAATAATCTAGTAGAGACACCAATTTTCGTTCTTGTCTAAGTCTGTCCTCTTTACTTTCTACAAGGAGGATTCGATTAATCTCGAAAAAGATTTTAGATGAAAATTACGTAAACTTTTGATAAAAACACTTGTTGAAGACAAAATATTTTTAAAAAGTTCTTGGCTAATAAATTCGGTAACGATAGGTTTAAATATATATTAGCTCATTTCCAAACATTAATCTCCTTTTTTATGACAATTTTCTAAATGACTTGACCTCCGAAACATAATTTGGCATAAAACTTGAGGTCGTAAACAAAAAAATTCTCAAATAAATTCTCAACAAAAAAAAAATTAACAACAGAATTACTACATGAAAAATTAAACAATCAGAAATGTGATAATCTTCTTAAATAAGAAATAAGTATGTATGAAAAATGTCATGTGACACAAAAGAAAGAAGCACAGAATTTTGAAGTAAAAAGTCCCAAAAAAAACAATTTCTTATTATACTCCTCCTACAAGAATAAAAGTGTGGGTTGCTAAAAATAAAATGACAACAACACATTAAATGACATAAAAATGACAACATATGCTAGAATGACACTACAGCATACAGTACATAAGTGGTATGCAAACAAGGATATATTCGAGGTATTTTTTCTGTAAGTATAGATCGATCTCAGGCTTTAATTATATTTGTTATAAGGGTTTAAGTTGAAAAAATGCAGAAGTAAAATTAAATTTTTAAAAATTATATACATTTCTGGTATTCTCATACCGGATTCAAACACTCCAGTTAGTGTTATCGTCAGCAGGATTTTAATTTTGTAAAAATATTTTATTTAAGCCTGAATCACAACGGACTTCAGAGCTTATGTGTGCTGACGTAAAACGTCAGCAGCCACTTATAAAATAAATCTGAAAAAAAAATTCAAGTGGAAAATATAAAAAAGTAAAAAATGTTTTACATTTGGAACAATTCGCATTAGCAACAATGTGTTCTTTTCATTTTATTTTTACTTATTACACTTTTAGACTTCAAATTCCTCAAAAACTCGAATTGATCTAGAAAAACTAGGAGACTCGTGTATTTTATTTTCGGCCCTAATTTTACAACTTATCGGTCATGTCTATGTGTACAAAAGTGTGTCGAACGGTTGATAGTAAAAAAGCTCTTTTTAGTTCTTTTTTTTACTTATTTCTTGAGTATTTTCTTGTTGTTCTTCATTTTGTCTTGATATTTATAAGAAACGTCAAAAGTTACATCTTGTGCTGTCACAAATACTTATATACAGTCTATGTAACTCTGTTTGCATACTACTTTTGTACTGTGCTACAGCAGCAGCAACATTAAAATGAAATAAATTGAAATCAATTTTTAAGAATATAATAATGCTGGCAGGATGGATAAAGTGCTGGAATGGCTGGCTGTTAGTATCCAAAAAAAATTCTGACAAAAACTTTACAATCATATTAAACAAAGAAAATTTTCAAAGAGCAGCAGCAGCAGCAGTTAAATGAAAGATTTATGAAGAAGATGACTACACAATTTTCAATTTTATTGTTGATGTCTTTTGTTTTTGTGTAACACGGAATAACGGCGGCGAAAGGGCGGGTGGGCAGGCGGTTTGGTCGGTGTTGAAAATAGTGGTGGTAGTGTTAAAGCTGGGCATATTACATGATGTTATGCATTAAAATGCAATAAATTATAATATTAAAAAGACAAAGAAACATCTAAACGACAAAAGCAAACAAAAATTAAAGAAAGACAGACAGACATAAACAAAAAGTTCAATGTCAATTTTTGTGATTTTTTTTTTTTTTTTTTTTTTAAAGAAACATTAGGGAATTAAACATTAATTTTTGAGTGTACAGGACAGGAAGTGTAAAAATATAATTTTAAAGTTTAATTATAACATGAAAGCTTACATGAATCTTTAAATTAGAAACAACTGTTTTTAATTAGTTTATAAATGATTGACAAGGCAAAATTATGGGAATTGAAGAGGTATTTAAACTCAAAAAATAGGGAAGTTAATTTAAAAGCTATAAAAATTAATAAGAGGTTCTTGAAGAAAAATAATATTTAAAATATTTATTTTTTATTAACTACTGACATATTTGTGGCGTACTTTTAGAAAGACATAGAACTCGGGAAGTTGGAACATTTCGGGGCGATCTGGTAATATTACCAACGCAATAAGTATTTTTTGCAAGAGTTGCCAACTGAAGTGGGGATTGAGATGTCACTTTTAGTTGGCAATACTACACAGAAAAAAAATCTTTTGATGAAATAAAATATATAAATTTGTATGAAACAGTTTTTATATTTTAATGAATATCTTCACAAATACTATGAAGGATTTCACGATCTCAGAAGAGATTTCTGCAGAAAGCTCTTTAATAACACTCAGAAAATTATGTAAGTTACTACATGTTAGTTGTTTGTATATTTTACAGTAGTTAGTTGTTTTCAACTACAAAGTCAGTTGTTTTTGTATGAAAAATATCAAACAACTATTTCTGTTAGTTATTTTAAGTCGTTTTTTTTGAACAACTAACAAAATAGTACTGTGATGTAGTAACAGTTATTTAAAGTAGTTAATTTTATTTTTTTTTTTATCTCTGAAAAATGTTCAAAGTTTTTTTCCAAAAAAAAAAAATAAATTTCGTTTTTTTTTTATTTTTCACAACTTAAAAAAAAAATTGGGAAAAATTTGGTCAATGTTTTTGTTTGAAAAAAAAAAAAATATATACTGATTATTTTATTTTTACTACATTTTAGTTGTTTTGACTACAAATGTAAGTAGTTTTTACTACATAAGTCAGTTGTTTTTTTGTCAGTTAAAATAACTAACATTGTTAGTTGATTTAACTGAAAAAGTAGTTGACCCCAAAACAACTTACAAAGTAGTTATTTTAACTGACATTTTCAGTTGATTTTACTAACATAATTTTTTGAGTGAAGGCAAAGTCTTCAAGAGTGGAAAAGGGTTGGTCTCAATATAGGCTGCAACTTTAGAGTAATAAGAAGGTGATCAGAATTGCCAAATGTAATTCTTAAAAAAACTTTTGTGAAAACACAGCATCTAGGCTGCAAAAAGTTTTGTCTTCTTCTCCTTGCACCCTAGGATACCAGAAGGATCCTATTGGGGTGTGGCCTACCTTCAGTGGGGAGCCGCTGGATCTCCTTCTAAGCAAGCATTTTCCTGGCAATTCCATAACGCTGTTTCAAGCGTAGGAACGTTTTGACGCCCAAGCATCTAAAATTGCTTCGGAAATAATAAATATGCCAACATTAATCGGGGTGATTAAAAGCTTTAGGCCTTTGCTTTCGGTGGCCTTTCTTGATATAGAGGGGGATTTTAATAATGTCATTCCGGAATCGATAATTGTGGCCACAGGGAAGTGTTCTTTCGCCGCTTCTTTGGAACCATGCACTAAATTTAATCCTGATCTCTTGTGCACGTAGTTGTCCTGTTGTCGCGTATGCTGACGATGTCGCGATAGCTGTAAAGGGAAAGCACCTGCCAACATTAAGAGACATTTTTCAGTGTTCTCTGGAGGATCTGTCTAAATGGGCAAGAGACGGTTGTTTGAAAGTTAATCCAAGCAAAACAGAGATTGTTTAAGAGGAAAAATAAGATTCCTGCTTTTAATTTTACGCCTTTTCAGATGGAGGCAAGTATCTTGGAGTATTTCTAGATAGGAAGTTGAATTTCCGGCGTAATATTGAGGAAAGGGTGAGAAAAGCAACGATTGCTTTATATTCGTGTAAGAGGGCCACTGGAAAACGATGGGGCTTGGCCCTAAAGTCGTTCATTGGATTTTTACAACAGTGGTGCGTTCAATTCTGCTGTATGGAATCATTGTCTGAAGGCCTGTTTTAGAGACCAAAGGGAACTGTGTCTTTATCCCGAAGGTACAGAGAAATCGCCAGATCATTGCAGGGTTTACCAGGCTGAGATGATGGCAATAAAGGAAGTGGCTGAATGGTTAAGTTGCAATGTATTGTCTACAACCGCAGTCAACATATATTCTTACAGTCAAGCCGCGGTCAAGTCCCTGGAGTCTATGTTTCTGAAAACAAGATCTACACTTAACTGCCGCATGAGATGTCCAAGCAGTTTGACATACGACTCATATGGGTTTCAGGGCACAGAAACATTCCTGGGAATTGCAAAGCCGATGAGATTGAGACTGGGAGCTACCTTACATGATCCAACAGAATTGGAATGTATTGGTATGCCTCTAGAAGCTTATAAGCAAAATATAAGGCTTTGTTCCGCGACGGAGACTAATCAGAGCTGGGCACATGGATGGACGTGTGAGACAGATTTGGCCATTTCTTAACCAGAAGCTCACAAGTGAGCTGATATCGATTTCAAGAGGACAGATTTCGACGGTGGTTGCTGTAATTATAGAAAAGCACGCAGAGCAGTTAAATATGCCGTCAAATTACTTTTGCCGTAGTTGCATGGGTGAGGAGTTGAAAACTATTGAACACTTTATCTGCTATATCAGAGACTTGCTTCACTGGGATGTAGCGAGCTTCACGATCTTTCTGATTGGTCTGATGTCAAAATTCAATGTCTTAGAAGTTTCATAAGGAGCTCAAATTGGTTTAACGGCAGGGACTAGTAGCGGAACCTATTACGATCCCGTGGTATCACAAGGGACCTCAGAGTCTATGTATGTTTATGACGTTTTACGTCAGCAGCCCCTTACAACCATCACGATCTCTGCCATTTTATTGTGGTATTTGGCAAAATTGACAATTTTACTACACGCTACGGGGTTATCCGCTATGAATTGTCAAAAATATCCAAAACGGCGATTTTTTTAACTTTGACCTCAATTTTCTCAAAAACCTGATGTGATGGAAACGTTTGGACACCGGACTTGTGACCACTAGAAAATTGCAATGAACTGTATAAGGTCGCGTCCCAGTAGGATTTTGTTTTTTTTAATGTTCAGTAGTGTAATCTCTTTTTTTTAGGAAGAAAAAGAGCTTTTCTTATCAACCGAAATAAGGGTCATAAAGTCGGTTAAGAGATCCAAATTCTTGTAGAATAACTATTATTAAGTTTGCAGATCTTAAAAATAACAGAAAAATACCAAACGGCCAGTACTACGGATTAGGGTGAGCAAGTTTTTCTTTTTTTAATTTCAAAATCCTCTGGGTCGGAATAGTTGCATTAAAGTGTCAATATTAACACAGAAAAATATTGGACCTGTAAGGGAATGTCTTTGTGTTCCTTTTTTAACTTGAAAATCGAAAAGTTCAGAACAAAATGAAAAAAAATATTTTTTAGCTTAAAATAATAGTTAATATTTGGACATTACTGGAAATGTGTTTTTTGGTCTGGAAAATGTTTAATTTACTGTTTTTTTGTTGTGTTGTAGTATTATAAAAAATCAATGTTAATAAAAATGTTTTATACCGCACGAACTTATAAAAAATACAAAAAAAAAACAGTTACATAAGAGATTTCAGCATAAATTTCTATTATTTTTTTTATTTTTTCTTTAATTTTTCTTATATTTCAATAAGTCATTATGTTAATCAGTCACTAAAGCAGTAAAAATACAGCTAAAAGAAATAGGCATGGATGAGATAGACAAGAAAGACATGATAGACCTAATAGATAAACTTCAATGATTGACTGTTATGTAGGCTTGTAAACCAACTGCGAAGAAAGATGAAATTTGAAGAAGAAAAAAATGTCTAATGAAAATATACACAATTTCAAAACAATATTTTCCCATTTAACAAACCAAGACTAAAGTTTATGACTCGCATCTTCATCAACATTTTCTTTACCATCATAATAATCGAGTGTTTAACATAATAAAAATTACAAACTCAAAACGGTAAAAAAAAAGTTTTTTTTTTTAAACAACTTTTTTTAAACTTATATAACAATCTTTAACGTTTTTAACACACTTTTTTTGCTGTTGAACATTTTTTTTAAACCCTTTTTGAAATATGAGTGGATTTCATATACATTGTTAATTGGCACGCATTTGTTTAAATCTATCTATTGTTTGTTAAATCGTTCGTTTTACATCAATTGGTTTATAATCAATTTAAATCAAGAAAAAAAATTTATATATATTTTTTTTTTTTTTTTTTTTTGAAAACCACTTAATCAAATATTCATGATTATGATGATTAAAAATCATTAAATTTAGATTATTAGCATTTAACATACAAACATTTATGTTGGCAATACTTATTTTGATCGTTCGATAAAAAAAAAACTAACAAAATTGTTTTATTTATAGGCACATTTTTTTTTCGAGTGTGTTTATACAGCTGTTTAGCATAAACTACATCATAGACCGTTGTTGTGTGAATTTTATGTGTTGTGGTAGATAAGAAATATGTGTTGCCAAATTTATAACCGGTCCTGTGGCGCAATGGATAACGCGTCTGACTACGGATCAGAAGATTCCAGGTTCGACTCCTGGCAGGATCGAAGAAAATACTTTTTTTTTTTTTTTGATAAATTTTTAAAATGTTAAAAAAAAAATTATTAAAAAAAATATTTAATGAAAAAAATGAAATATTTTTTTGGATAAAAAAAAATATTTTTTTTGATAAAAAAAATATTTTTTTGATAAAAAAAAAATATTTTTTTGATAAAAAAAAATATTTTTTTTAATAAAAAAATTTGTTTTTTTGAAAAAAAAATTTTTTTTTATCAAAAAAAAAATATTTTTTTGATAATTTATGATAAATCAAGTAAGAAAATTATAGTCGGTCAAAACCGACCATATAATACCCTACGACAGTGTTTCCCGGAAAATGGGTCCCAAGTTCAAACATGGACCGATTAGATTTATCTTTTGTCAAATCTTTAATTAGTGTAAAAAACACTCACAAACTACATTTTGAAGAAATACGATTCTATTTGCTGCCAATAAACCAATTTAACTCAATACCGGGCGTAATTTCATATGGTTATTAAAGTACGCGTTCAAAACCAAGTTTTAATTAAATATTTTCTTTTTTCATAAAATTTAAGAGATTTATGTGAATATCGGGAAGGTGGTTTGTATGGGGGCTACAAGAACTGGTCGATTCCTTTAAATTTCAGAATTATGATTTGTAAATACAAAATACGTCTACCTGCCAAATTTCGAAAGGGTATCTTTTATAGTACGGTTACTAGAGTCATTTAAGTTAAAAATAAAGAGGACCTTTGTATGGGGGCTAGGTCTAAACATGGACCGATTTTTTCCAATTTCAACAGGCTCGTCCTTGGGCCAAGAGAGGCTTAAGTTTCAAATTTCAAGTAAATGGATTGAAAATTGCGACCTTTATCGTGCTCACAACGTTTAGATGCACAGACGGACGGACGGACATCGCTAAATCGTCTCAGAAAGTGATTCTAAGTCGATCGGTATAGTTGACGTTGGGTCAAACTCATTATACCCTGTACCACAGAGTGGTGTAGGGTAGAGATGGTCGCGTGAGTGATTTTTGACTCACACTCAATCACTCACGCTCACGACAGGAATTTTTGAATCACGCACACTCACGAGCATTTTTTTCTACTCACACTCACTCACAATCACGTGAGTAAATTTAATACAACTCACACTCACGTGCACTTACGCAAGCTTCACTCACACTCACGTTGACTCACACTCACGAAACACTTATTTATACAAAAAAAATTCAAAAACTAAAATTTGAAAAATCTATCAAAATTTTCAGCAAAATTTAAAGTTAAGCGAAATTTTACATTTTTTTTGCTTTTTCGGGACGAAATATGAAATTGAGCCATATTTTACAATTTTTTGTTGCTTTTTTATGTACAAAAGGAAATAAGAAAATAAATCACGCAATTGTCCTGAAACTTGCATAAAGAAAAGAGGGGAGCAAAATATGAGTTACCTGTTTTTTATAGCTGCCCAATCTCACATTTAGCGGGTCAAAGGGGAGGAGAAAACGGGATTTTTTCGTTTTTTGAGGATTTTTTCCCATTTCTTTAAAAGAAACTACATACACATTTTATACAGGTCGAAAGGTTTACCTTTTTTAAATTTGAGATTGGGAAGTTAAGAAAAAATAGGTAACTCTTATTTTTCCGTCCTAATTTCCATATTAAAGTTTCAGGACAATCGGTAGGTGCCCTGTGAGACTTTTTCCTTAAAAATATGCCTCAGAGTCTGAATAATTTTCTATTGAAAACATTGCTCAGAGTCTGAATCTTTTTCTCTAGAAAAAAGTAGTCAGAATCTTAAATAGTTTTTTTAAAAAATATGTCTTAGAATCGAAGACTTTTTCTATAGAACGAATATTTCAAATTCTGAAACTTTTTCTACAGAGCAAATTTCTTTTTTTCTACAGAAAAAAATCTTAAAATCTGATACTTTCGCTGTCGATTAAATTTTTAGGTGGCTATTCATAAAACCTGAAATATATTTAAAGTAGGTTTATTTGACAGATATTGCAGGAATAATTGTCAAATAAACCTACAATAAGTCTGTTATAAGTATTATGAATAAGAGCCTTAGCCTTTGAACCTTTTTATAAAGAAAAAAACGGAAATTTAAGATCATTAAAAAAAAAAATCCCTAGAATCCAATATTTTTTTTTAAAAAAAATGGCTATAAATCTGAGACATTTTTAACTATAAAATTTTTCAAAATTTGAAAATTGTTCAATCGATAAAATGTGTCAAAAACTTTTTATTAAGATTAATTAAAACGAGTAAAAAGTTAAATTCGGCCTTGCCGAATGCAGTGATACCCTCCACAAAAAACTTTTTTTTAAAGAAAAATTTCCGCGAAAAAAATAAATTTGGTAAAAAAAAAAATCCTTGATTTTTTTTCTATTTTTGTCAAAAAATATGTTCGTGCTTGTTTAAATACCATTTGGTGTTTAATTATGTTCACATAAGTCAACCAGCAGCCGAATTAAAGCATTTTGTATTTTGAGGTTATGTTGAATGTACTAAAATTTTTGATGTGTCCTTACATTTTCGTTCATAACTTTTGAACCGCTGAACCGATATCACTCAAATGCAATACCAAACTTCTCAGGAGAACTTCCAACAAATATGTTAAGTTTCAGTCACCTCCGTGTAATATTTTGGCCGTGATCACCATTTCCACAGACAGACGGACAGACAGACAGACGGACATCGCTAGAGTGTCTTAAAATCGATCGAGGATCATAAATATATATACTTTATGGGGTCCCAGACTGATATTTCGACGAGTTACAAACGGAATGACAAACTTATATATACCCTCTATCACTAGAGTGGAGGGTATAAAAATAATGAAATTAAAGTTATTTTAAAAGAGTGCGGTTAACCGCAGTTAATCTCCTGAATTTTAACCGTAACCGCGGTTAAGGGAAACTGCTGTTATTTGCAAACCCTAGTTTTAAGATATTCCCTTTTAAATTTTAATGTAAGTACTTACACCCGCATTCATAACAATGACCCGGTGGCTATCATCGCGCTGCTAACTGTTTTAAACACTATTTTCTGAAAGGGAATGCATGGCCCTCGATGTTAGGAACTTACATCTTCATTATAATAATAAAACGAGTGCCTTACACCAAGAATCTCACTTTCCTTTATTGAAAATTGGGAGAGAAAAATTTAGCAGCTCGATGATAGCCACTGGTTATGACTTTGTGTATTAGAATCTAAGAAGTTTCCAGAAATTTTTATTTTTTAAATATACCTTTGAGCTACGTATTTAAAAAACATTTTTTATCATTTAAAAAAAATGCCTTTTCAATTTTAATCTCCAGGGTCATATTAAAGAGGCGTACAAGTTTCAATTAGTCTGATGGAATAAATTTTACTTAACAATTACAAAAAAGAAAAAAAACTGAACAAAAAGTCATGTATCAAAAAAAAAACGTAATAAAAATATTAAAAATCCCCTGCGGACTTTATTGTTTTAAGAAAAAAATTAAACAAAATTCTTTAGTATAATTTGTTTTTAAAAACCCCTTTTAACAACAAACAAATAACAAACTAACTATAATATTATTTGTTTGTTTTATTAATACCACACCTAATACAGAAGTCGTCCACTCAGTCAGTTACCAATGGAACAAGGTAAATAAACACCAACTAACCTAACAAATTTGTGTTCACGAATATGTAAACGACAACGAATACAGGGAGAAAAAGGTAAAATAAACGACAAAAATCAAACAAATTGCGACAAACGACAAGCAAACGAGGCTACATAAAAACTTTGGGGGCTACAAAAGTAAATGACAAAAAATAGTGCACCATATACCGTTACAAAGGAAGAGGGGTAGGGATATAAAAAAAAAAACAAAGTAAAATGATACAATGTGAAAGGACAATAAGAGGAATCGCATGTATGTTTTTTGGAGATAACGGTAAAAAAACGATTTACTTTTGTATACCAAACATATGGTAGACACAAAAGAAGCAAAAAAACAAATGGATTACAAAATATAATCAAGAAAAGTAAATAAAAAGGAACTTACTGTAAGACCAGATTCACACTAGGCAATTTTAATTTCCGATATTCTTATTTTATAATGTATCGAAGGGAGAGGTAAGATAGGCAATACATGGTGTGAAACTGGTCTTAGAGATGGCATACAATGCGGCTGTAAAGCAGAGCTTCAGAGGATTTAATTCCTTAATTCAATTTGGCATTTAGAATGAAAATTTAGTGATTGCATTCCCCAACCACATTTTAACGAATTGAATGAATTCACTTTTCAATTTATAAATATCGAAGGCATTCGATTTTTTTTTTATTCGACTTTTAAAATTTAATTTTTTTATTCGACTTTTAAAAATCAAATGTATTCCATTGCGTGTGCAATCGTTTTTCTTTTCACTTACAAGGGAAGTCTCCCTAGTGTTACCCGCGGATCTTTATGGAATTGGTTTTAATTTGTGGAGCAGAAAAAATAAAGGGATACGTATTTTTTTTAGCGGCCCAAATTCATATTTAGGGGGTAAAAAGGAGGGGGGAAGACAAGGCCATTTTTCAGTTTTTCTCGTTTATCTCCTATATTATGCAAAGAAACCTAGTCATGTTACATACCAAATGATAGGTCGTTGGAAAACCTATCTACTTGTTCTAAGAACGTGTCCAAACATGCACAACTTTTCGTCATATTGAGTAAAATGCCAAAATTTTAGGACATTTTTGTTAATAAGTCGAAAAATATTTCTATGTCCCGTTGTTAGCACCACGAGATAGGTATTTTTAATACCTTTAATCTGATATCACACATGCCCATATTAATTTTGTTTAAATAGGCGTAAACCGTTAAAAACTGAAAAAGGAAAATGTCCCCCCATACAAATCGACCCCCCCAAAAAATGAGTTTGGGCCGCTAAAAAAAATACGTGTCGAACTAATTTTCGTTCTTAACAACATATCCAACATATTTTATGAAGATCTGAGGGTGACACCAGGGAGACTTCCCTTGTTAGTTTGAAAAATCGATTGTCTTATAAATTCATTGCATAAGAAACTTAAAATGGCGATTTCTCGAAAACTAGATAAGATACGAGCCAATTTTTATCCTTAGAATTTTGAATATAAAAAAATTGTTATTCCCGAAAATTTTGAAATGCGCATATCTTGCTAAATCCTACAGAAACGGCAAAAAATCCAAATCATTTTTGTAGCTCTGGGCTCGTATAATACGACCGTTACATACCTGAAAACTATCAGAGTTACAGTTTTTACAATTTTCACAACTTTTGAACAGCCAAACTAATATCGCTCAAATGCAGTACAAATCTTCTGGAAGCAACAACAAGTAAATATGTTGAGTATCATCATTATAAACGATCGCCATAATATTAAGGGATTGTCATTTCAGCAGAAAAACGGACATCGCTAGATAGTTTCAAAATCGATCACTGATCAATAAGAATGTACTTTATGGGATCTCAGACCTATCCCGATGAATCGGAATGAGAACAAATTTATCCTCCAAACACTTGCTTAAAAGAAATCTTTATTAAGTGCAGCCGTGAGAAATGCATGGAATAAGTAAAAAGTTGTTGGACTTTATAAACGTGAGATTTTGTTATATCAACCAACCAAGGGGTGTCCATGGCAAAAAAGTCAAAAAAAGCAAAAATAAATTTTAGTGGGCAAGTTCCCGTGTTTTACCATTCTTCAATTTTATTTCATTCTTAATACGAAAAACGTGATAGTATTAGTGATTCACCTGTAAATATTAGTGTCTATTAGTGAAATTAACGAATTTATCAAAGCAAACGACAAAAAATCTTTATCCACGGAATAAACTTTTTACACCTCCGCACTTACCACTCATATGACGTCTTCTATTAGTAGTGTTTGGAAGTACCAACAAATTATTGTTAAAAAAAAAATTTTTACACAGTTTCCAGTCAATGTCAATTATGATTGATCACACTCTAAGGAAGAGTCACGAAATAAGTCGCCAAGCCCTATACTGGAACCCACAATGCAGTAGAAGAAGAGGCCGGCCAAAGATAACTTGGAAAAGTAGCTTGCTTAAATTATGATTGATCACACTCTAAGGAAGGTCACACTCTAAGGAAGGTCACACTCTAAGGAAGAGTATCGAAATAAGTCGCCAAGCCCTATACTGGAACCCACAAGGCAGTAGAAGAAGAGGCCGTCCAAAGATCACTTAGAAAAGAAGCTTGCTTAAAGATATTGAACCCAGAGGAAAAAGCTGGAACGAGATCAAATTACTTGCGAATAACAGAACATATCGGAGAAATTTTGTAGAGGCCCTATGCTCCACAGGGAGTTAAGCGGAAACGAAGAAGCATTATGATTAAATTGACAAATTCCTTGCCCATCTTAATCATAGATGTCCGACAGTTAAGGTCAGTTAGAAGTTTCAGGAGCATCAATGACAGGGGTCAGATATCAGCCTGACTGACAAGGGAGGTCTTTTTGAGGGCAATCACCGAATGTACTGAATCTTGAATATAGGAATGAGCTGAGAAAAAAAAGAGTTACCTGGAGTTACCTGTTTTTTTTAAATGCCCAATCTCAAATTTAAAAAAAGGGTTAAAAAATATAAGCTTTCGGGAAATTCCGAAAAGCCGATTAATCAATTTTAATAGATATTATTATATATGATTTTGGCGGTCGTACGCATATACATCTCTACATGAACTACCACAACGTTTATACATTTTTTAAAAAGACGAATTTAACGCAGCAGAATTTGGACCGGTACGCCATTGAATAGGCCTTCAAAACACTTTTCGACCTGTATAAAATGTTCGTAGTTTCTTTTGGAGAAAGGAAAAAATCTTCAAAAAAAAACAACAAAAAAATCCAGTTTTCCCCTCCCCTTTGACCAGCAAAATGTGTTATTGGGCAGCTAAAAAAAAACAGATAACTCTTATTCTGCTCCAAACTTTCCCATATGCAAGTATTAGGACAATCGGTTGGTGCCCTGTGGAAGACCTCCATTGTGAGTAAATTTTAATGACAGTATAAGAAAAAGCATTTTAATCTCATCTACTTTGTATTTATTGCAGAGATCCTGTATTGGCGCCTCAGTCCATGCTCCTTTTATTAAACCTCGAAACCTGCTTACATAAAATGTCTTTTGATAGGCAACCAAGTCGTGGATGACAATCTTGTAGGCAATATAATTCACAAGAAATTGGGAAGTGTTATACACATATGAAGGCTATACTCTACTTTACTGGCATTTTTCCAAACGTCTTAAAACTAATACCATTGATAGATCTCATCAAGCAGATTCCAACAAAAAAAAATCAAGGATCGGCGAGAAATATTTCGCAAGATATATCGCTTTAAAGTTAAAAGCGAAATCGCTTATATCTCCCTTTGTAATGGTCCGATCGGAATAAATAGGGTATCGTTGGAAAGGTAATATTAATACCTATTGAACTATCCATATTTCATTAAAATCGGTTAACCCGTTCCGAGCCAAATCAAGTTTTTCTAAAAAAAAAAACGTTAAAAAAATTAAAATGTATGTATCTAAAAACAACACATATATAGTACCATAGTTTTTTTACATAGTAATAAAGCCAAGGAAATAAGCTTTCATTTGGAACCAGTCTCGACCCCGTAGCTCTTCTAGGAACGAAGTAATTAAGGTTCAAAGTTAAGCGGGATTTTTTTTTATTGTGTATTATTTTTTTAATGTATGTTAATTTATTTTATTTTTATTTAATTGCAATACATACAATAAATTCTTTATAATATTAACCAAAAAAAACTTAATTTTGCAAAGAGAGTGAGCCCCCCATAAAGTAGCGAATTTAGCACTGATTTTAACCGGTCATAAACCCCACTCATATTATGGGGACTAAGTCCAAAACAATTTCGGTCATAATCCCTTTATTTTGCGGAGAGGGTGGATTTAATGCATGGAGTTTGTAATCCCTAAGCCCGGCCGAAGGCCGGCAACGCAGAAAAACTTTTAAGACAAGAAAAAAATTTCACATAAAAATCTTCCTAACTTTGAACCTTAATAACTTTGTTTCTAGAAGAGCTACGGGGTCGAGACTGGTTTCAAATTAAAGTTTATTTCCTTGGCTTTAATACTATGTAAAAAAACTATGGTACTATATATGCGTTGTTTTTAGATATACACATTTTAAATTTTTTTTTTTTTTTCTTTTAGAAAAACTTGATTTGGCTTGCAACGGGTTAACCGATTTTAATAAGATTTGGAAAGTTTAATGGGTATTAAAATTACCTTTCTAACGATACCCTATTTATTCCAATCGGACCATTACAAGCCGAGATATAAGCGATTTCGCTTTTAACTTTATAGCGATATATCTCGCGAAATATTTCTCGCCGATCCTTGATTTTTTTTTTTGTTGGATTCTCCTTAAAAATGGCTACTTAAAAAAAAAAATTAAATAAATTTGGAGCAATGCCAGCCAAATAGAGTTGTTCCCATATGAAAGTAGAATTAGTTTACTTTTAATCAGAATCAAAAGAAAAAATTTAAATAGATAGTTACCTTATGCTACAGGAGGAAATTGTAATGAAAATTCATCTCCTAGAACCAGGACACAAATTAGTTGTTCTTGTTAAAAAAAAATACAGCTCCCCCACAAAGGGGCGTTTAATGTTTTCTTTCAAGTAAAAATTACAACAACAAAAAAATCCCAGATATTGGAGCACAACAGCATCAAATAACAAACACTACTTTTATTGCAATACACAAATGTGTTAAGTAAATTTTAACTTGAGATTTTTCACACTTTTTATTTCACTTCAATGACATTTTTTAATTTTTATTTTGTTTATTTTCTTAAAACAAAATCATACAAATTCATTCTTTTTTTCACAAGAAAAAGATACAATTTCTTTTTTTTTTTTGCTCAATAATAAAATGAAATAGAAACTCCACCAAAATTTGAGAGAGCCAATTTAATTCTCATTTTTTTTATTTTTTAATCAAAGGTTTTTTAAACAAACCCAATATATTTTTCTTTTAATAACTTCACTTTTAACTGTATTTTTTTAATTTTATATCAATTCTTTTAAAAGAATTTATTAATTTAAAACAATTTGTATGGTTTGTAGAAAATATTGGCACAATTTCTTTTTTTTTTGTGTTTCTGTGAAAATCTATTTTCTTTGGGGGCCAAAACAATTGCAAATACGTAAAATAATAACCGCACTCCGATAAACAACCTTTTCACCGAAAAATTTTTCAACACTAAAATATTTTTTTCAATCCAAAAACCAACACTGTTTTTTCAACCACTGTTGCCAATTTGGAATATTTTTTCAATCCAACACCAGGGCTGTCAGATATGGCGATTTCTCGCCAAACGTGGCGATTTTGAAATGTGTTTGGCGACGAGTTTTTCGATTTGGCGACGTGGCGATTTTTTGGCGATTTACAAAATGATTGGCGATTTCTTTGGCGATTTTGTCAAATTATTTCCTGAATATTTTCAAAAGACTAGTAGAGCCATTATTTCAAATTATCAAATTTTATTTACTTTTGATGCGCTTAGACAGTTAAAACTTTTTTTTAACATTTTCGACAGACTTTTTACAAGTCTGCTCGTCTAAGTGGCTCTTTATGAATTAAAACAAATCAAAAAACATTTGGGAAATTTGTCCAGTGCCCAGGAGGGTCAAAAACTATAATACGAGAATCACAAAAAAATTAATTACTTTTTTTCTCCAATTTTACACTGTTGGAAACTGTTGTTGAGTAAAAATAGCGATAAGAAAATTAAGAAATATTCAAGACCGATTATCAGGATCGATTGGGGTATATGCATTAGTGCAGAAAACAAGCATAAATGAATATAGACAGATTTTAGAAGTAATTAGCAACATTTTTAAATGTAGTAATTTATAAATCACCGATTGAAGTAAAAAAATACAAAAACTAAAAAAAATTTACTTTTGGCGATTTTTATGTATTTTTCTAGGATTTTAGCGATTTTTGAGTATTATTATTTTCTAGCCATTATAAAGAAAACAAAATGTATTTTTTTTAAATAAAAATAATTATTTTTTTAACAAAAAGTGAACAAATTTGAGTTTTGGCGATTTCTGGCGATTTTTGACATCCGATTTGGCGATGAGCGTAAAAAAAATCTGACAACCCTGTCCAACACTGTTTTCTCAACCACTGCTGCCAGATCTGATGATTTCACTGCATTTTGACGATTTTTCTCCCCGAAATAGCAAAAGGATTTTTTTGACGTTTTTTGCCCAAAAAATTACGATTTTTAAAAATAACAAAAACTTGACATTTTTAAAATTTGTTAATAAAACTTTAGTATTCAATGAATAGTTTTTTGTTTATTGTTTGTTAAAAAAAAAAATATCCACAAATATTTTTGTACAAAAAAGGACAAAAGAGACATTCTATTTTTCCCTCCAAAATGTAAAAAAATTAAAGGGAGTTTTTTGGCGGAGGAACTTTCTTTTCGTGTTAATATTTACAAATTGGTTTATTATGATATTTATGCAATTTTATCATTATTATTTTTTTATAGAAGTGCCTACAAGAAAGGTGGACAGAAAAAAAAATACATTTTCCAATTAAATTGACTCAACTGCATGAGTCAAGGATAAATATACCTTTTTTATTTTGACGTATTTTGCAAATGGGTTGACGATTTTGACGTTTTTTTATAAAAATCGTAGATTTTTGACGATTTTGTACCCAACAATTCTGGCAACCCTGTTCTCAACACTGAATACCAGGGCTGGTCATATTTTTTTACAAAAGCTATCTGGCAGCTCTGTAAAGGGACAGTGCTGCCAGAACATATTTATTTCAGGGATGTTAAAGTTGGTACAATTATACTTTTTTTGGTACATTTTGACCTTCAAAAGTACCGTGGTACTACCGCGACTCATTTGGTACAATTTAAGAATTTCCAATTTCTTTATAACTCATCGAAATATCGGTAAAAGACCCCAGCTTTTTTTTCTTTACTTAAAAAAATTCTCACAAAGGTACTAATGCTAGACCGAAATCCTTGTTTTGAAACAGATTAAAGTAATTTTCAAATTAAATTTTTTAATTTTTTTTTTTTACAAAAAAAAGAAAAGATATCTGAATTAGACACTTGATAAAGAAAATTCTTACTCACTTTTATCGAACAAAAAGTTTCAGTATTTTCCACGGAAGTATCAGTCAGTTATTTATAGACAATTATTGAAGATAGTATTAATTGAAGACTACGAGACCTTTCATCTTTAAAATATATCTGAGATATTGATACATTTTTCTTGTTTACGCACTAAGATACATTTTTCCTGTCGAAAAACTCTAAAATCTTAGTTTTTCTGCAGAATAGATTTCAAGAAATTGTTCAAAAACGCCCCTGAAAAATGTTTCTAAATTTGTTTGCATTTTTTTGGGGGGAAGGGGGTATAGAAGAAACAGTAAAACCGAATTAACACTCATTTGTTTCAGTTAAGTTTTTATTAATTTAAAAAAATGGTACCGTGAGGGTCCAAAAAGTACAATTTTTTTTGAAAGTTGGTACAAAATTGAAAACGTCATTTAACATCCCTGATTTATTTACCTCTTGTCACCAATTTGAAAAATAAAATCCCAAAAATACTCTAGAACTTTTTTATAAAAGCCCCACAGATAATTTATTATTCTACATAGAGAAGTTTAAAAATTACAGCAAATCAAATTCTATTTTTAGCAATTCCACTTTTATTTTTTTATAAAAAATTAACAGTCAAAAGAATTGGAAAATCCCATTTTTGGACAAATTCCTTTATCTGGCAGCACTGCTTAAGGGCAATAACAAAATGAGTCCACTATTGTGAATGATTTTGTAAATGGAACCAGAAAAATACAACTCTGTGTGAAAAAAGTAGAATATACAGCGTAATTATTTTAAGTACTAAGACAAAGGTACCAGATGGTAAATTAATTTGCAGATTTTTCTGTGAAAATATGCAGTTTTTGATAAATGCAGATTTTCTAAAATTTAGAGGAATGATTACCAATTTTAAGACATTTTAGCTCTAGTAAAGCTATAAAATGCAAGTAGAGTATTGACATACTGGCGTTGCTTTAAATTTATTTTTGGGATTCTCCTCGAAATATGCTAGTCTTTTTTCGAGAGGAAGCACCCTGTCTAAACAATATTTTTCAAGGAAAACCAGAACAAAAATGCATATATATTTTTGGAAATTTCTATTAATGATCCCCTATTTCAGCTCTAGCACATCTAGTTAAGCTATATATGATCCCAAATGTCAGCTATTTTTGCTCTAGCTTAGCCAGAAAATGCAAGTAAAGTTTTCTAGAAAATTGCATATAAAAATGAATTTTAAGTTCAGGCATAAAAACATTTATATATCGTTTTTATTTATTTTTTATTCAAAACACAAAAAAGTTAATACAATTTCCATAGGATTACAAAATTCATTTTTAAATACATATTTTATAAAATACAATCTAAGAAAATATACCTGTATGTAAAACTACTACTCCAAAGTTTTAGAGATTTTTTTTTATTAAATTGGTTTTTAACCTTTTTTAAAAATAAATATAAATCTTAATAATATTCTTCACTTTCATTGGCACTATGATAATAATCGTCATCATCCTCATCGGTACCGGTTTTTTTAAATTCTTCCTCTGAACTATCCTCCTCATCATCCTCTGTTTTCGGTTGAGATTTCTTTAATATACGAGCCTTATAACGAGCATAAGCCATGCCATAACGATCGACATCACAACTGTCAACATCATTGCAAAATCCTTCCTCTTCGGGATCTATGGAATGTACATAGGGATCACGATAGGCATTACAATAACCATCATCGGATGAGGATGAAGAATCATCATAAATCTCAAGATCATTTTCTTCATCATCATCTTCTACAAAAGAATGATTTTTTTTATTCGAATTAATAAAACTTTTAAATATATATTTTTTTATATTACCGAATACAAATTTTGTTAATCCTTTTCTTAGATCTCGGGTTGTTTCGTCTTCATCATCAAATTCATCTTTATCCAGATCCCCGCGATCACTATTCATGGCTGCATCATCATCCTCATCGGGGTAATCATTACCAGCATTATTTTCTTGATTTGAATCTTCAGAATCGTATTCATCATCGTCGTCATTATTATAACGATCTTCATAAATTAAATTATCAAAAGCACGAACGCTGTAAAAAATTTGTTATATAATTTTTTTGTTTAAAAAAAAAAAATCTCTTGCAATTTATTTTTTTCTTTGTAAAGAAAAATTTTTGGATACTGCATTTCTTAATACCAGTAACCTTTTTTTCTGAAATTTTTGAAATTTTCTGAAATGTATTAAAAACTACATATTTGAAATATGTACATACATCCGTTCAGAAGTTTTTAAGTTTATTTAAAAATTTCTGAAGTACAATTGAAAAATTTTGAAAAAGAAAAATGTCAATTCAGTTTTTAATTAATTGGGGTTTTTCAAGATCTTGGGATTTTTAATATGGTAATTGGCAATTACTATTGGGAAATTCTGAAATATAAATGAAATATTCTGAAATGCAATGGAAAAATTTTAAACAAAAAATGTCTATTCAATTTTCAATTAATTAAGTTTTCACGATCTCGGGCTTTTTAATGTGGTAATTGGCAATTTTTTACACCGAAAAATTCAAAATTCGTCGTACAGAAAAATTTCCTAATTTAGAGGCATCATACGCATAGAAAACTTCTCAGGTCCTGAAATTTTTTTCTATTGAAAAATTTGCACAATCTTAACACTTTTTAGAAAAATACTCGAATTTAAGGCCTCTGTTCTGTCTTTCACAACTTTTCAATTCACATGAAAATTTCCGAATCACATGAAATCAAGTTTAGTGTTTTGTTTTGATCACGTTTTCATTCGAACTTGAAATCGAATAATTAAAATTTAAAAAATTATAAGGAAACAAGTAAAAAAAGTTAAATTCGTCCTTGCCGAATGTAGGGATACCCTCCACAATTTCAAAAAGATTATTGCAAAAACTTTATTTAAAAGGAAATTACTTTTGAAAAAATTAATTTTTTTTGGAAAAAAAATTTCCGCAAAAAAAAATTTTGTTAAAAAAAAATTCGCGATTTTTTTCTTTTTTTTGTCAAAAAATATGTTCGTACTTGTTTAAATACCGTTTGAAACGGTATTATAACGGTATTGGCCTATATAACTAAGGTAGAAACTCGAAGTGACACATTTAAAATACTAGAAATTTCATCAGCTTTCATAATCGCTTTTGAAAATGTCCATATCTTTATTGGTTGCGGAACAATAGCCAAATACCGTTATTCTAGGTGCGTATCGGTTGCCAACCCTGGTTGAATGTACTGAAATTTTTGAGGTGTGCTTACATTTTTGTCATAACTTTTGAACCGCTGAACCGATATCGCTCAAATGCAATACTAAACTTCTCGGGAGAACTTCCAATAAATATGTTAAGTTTCAGTCATCTCTGTGCAATATTTTGTCCGTGACAGCATTTTCTTAAAATCGATCGGGCATCATGAATATATATATTTTATGGGGTCCCAGATCGATGTTTCGATGAGTTACAAACGGAATGACAAACTTATATATACCCTCTATCACTAAGTGGAGGGTATAAAAACTGCACTCGTTTTACTTTTACCAAATTTTATTTATGTGAAACAAAACGAAAAAGAAATTCGGATGTGAAATCTAGAACACCAACAAAATTCGGAAGTTTTCATTTTCACATTTTTTATGTGAATTACTTTTTTTGGAACAGCGGCCAAGATTCTGATACAATTTTTTTATAGAAAAATTCTCAAATTTTTCCTATAGAACGATTCTCAAAGTTTTCCTTTAGAAAAATTCTGAAATGGAAAAATTAAAAAATTCCAAGACTTTTTCCTATAGAAACATTCTAAGATTCCAAGAAATATTGTTAGAAAAATTTTGTGATAAGGCATTTTTCTTAAAAAAAAATCTGAGATTATTTCCTTTTTTTTTTTAAAAAAATTCTAATTCCGAATCATTTTTCCAACAGATAATTTCTTTTCCAATTTCAAACAAAATACATTCAAATTTGTAACATTCGTCGTTCGTTCGTCATACATAAAATGGGGGGTCAAATAGTTTGCCAACTTGATAGTATGAACAGAGCAAGCACGGTACAATGGACACTTTCCAATTGGAATGAACTTTAAAAAATAAAACAAATTTTATTTCACAACAGTGTCGGCCATCGGTTTTAAAGAACGAACATAATAAGCACGGTACGGGGACGGTTTCTAATTAGAATAAGAATTATCAACTTCCTACTCTTATCCGTTAAATCGTATAAAAATGTTATGCTGTAATGCAGGAACAAAACAAACTCGCAAGGGGAACTGTTTCCAATTAGAACCAATTTTACCACTTTTAAAAATAGAACAAGTTTTATTTCACACCGGCGCCGTTTAACGGTTTTATCTGTCAAATCGTATGGAAAAAGTCGTGTCTGGGTTGTTCTGTTCCTGCACGTACTTGTCCTATTCAAACTCTGACTGTTGGCCGATCACGGTTTTTAACTTACAAATTATAATTTGACAATTATTTTATATCAAATCGTAAACAAAATGTCGTTCTGTGCTGCTGACTGATCACGGTTTTTAAATGTCAAATCTACAGAAAATTTTGTGCCGTGCCCAGATTCTAAAAAGTTAAAATTATTTTATTTTTAATAATAAAACTAAAAAAAAAACTTGGTTTAAAAATCAACTTATAATATTAAAACAACTTTTTTTTAATTTATGCAATATTTGTTTATTTTTAGATAATTCTGTTTATTAATTATAATAAAGGTTTTTACATTTATTTTTTTTTTTGTTTAAGAATTTGTTTATTTAACTTATTTTAATATATTTTTCATAGGATTTTCTTTAGCAAGTTTATTTTATATTTATTGGTTTTTAAACCAAGTATTCATTATTAAATGTAGGTATTATATAAAAAATTATTATAAACTTAAAACTAAAATTAAAAAAAAAAAAAATAAACTAACTTTTTAATTCAATCACAAATAATTGTTTTTTTCTTCTTTTTTTAAAAATAAGGAATTTAAAAAAAAATGGTAAGAGTGAATTAATAGATGATAAAAAAAATAATCAATTGGTAAAAAAAAGTTAACTAAATACTATAGAAAAACTAGTCGGTAGGAATATTTAGGAAACAAATTACAAAGCAACCAACAAAAGCACCCAAAAAAGACAAAAAAATATATAAAAGCAACAACAGCAAAAAAATGAATGTAATTTTTTTCTTAATGTACAGAAAGAAATTAATGTAAATTAAAAAATATTTTTATTTTCATGAAGAAACTAAAACAATAACATTTAAAATGATGAAAGAGAGACGAAAATAACCTGGATCCGGTGATGTCAGATGTAGGGAATTTAAAAAAAAATACCTAAAAACTCATGCATATTAAAATTAAACAATATTTCTCTTTCAGCAATAGTAAAATGTTTAAAATCCCTCAAAAATCTGAATTTATGTAAATTTTTAATTTAAAAAATTTCCTACATCTGACATCACTGCCTGGATCTATTCAACTGAAAAAAGTAACATTTTTGACCTTACCCCTTTTCGAATTTAATGAAACTTAGAAAATAGTTTGGCCCTTACAAAAATTGATAGTGTCAAAATTTAAGACTTCTGGTTATTTTTCTTTCCGAGATATAGGAAGATCGTATATATACAGCTGCGAAAGAAAAAATAGCACCAGTGGTATTTTCTTCAGTTTAATGATTGGGGTTGTAATGTTATAAATATCCAAAACAACAGTCCAACGGTTACCACAAAAACAAAAAATGTTTAGAAAACTATGCCAATAAAATACACTTTTGCATTTTGGTATGACGCCCTTCGTTTTTAGTGGGCGTGGTTTTTAGCTTAAATTGGGCAGATTTATCATCTCAGAAAATTCATGTCATATCTCAAAAACTACTCACCAGATCGGCATGAAATTCATAAAATTTGAAAGCTTATTAAAATTTGTTATAAAAAACATTCATAGCCCATTTAAATGCTCACCAGATTATCAGTAAGAGCATCAAATACAAAAACAAAATTTTCGTAATTTTTGATGTCGTTAAAATTTGGCTTATTTCTCAGAGTCTAAGTTATAAAAGGGTTCATAAAATACACTAAATTAAAGCTGTATTGGGGATGATAATAAATGGCAATATACTGCTATGCCTTCCCTTGTGAAACATCGGAGTTATTAACAAAATTTTATTTTTATTAAAAATTGTGTGATTTAAACTTTTGTTCCAAGCTAGGTCATTGTATATTCAGTGACAGACCACTGTGTACTGAGAATAGAAGCCATTTTTACAAGCTTTTGATTGCTTTTTATTTGGCTTAAGGTACCTACATACGACGCAATATTATGTACAATATTCAATTATATTGAAGGTGTGTGGGTAATATTGACGATTGTACAATGGTCAATCTTACCCATACACCATCAATATAATTGAATATTGTACATAATATTGCGTCGTCTGTATGCACCTTTAGATCGGATCAGTAACTTTGCAGATATGCTATGTTGTTTCAGAGGTGATGGATAAGGCAGATTTTGGCTTTAAAGCCTCGCCCACTATAAACAGAATACGGCATAGAAAAAACAGGATGGTATTTTTATTCTGTGTTATTTTTTTAACATATTCTTTTTTTGAAATGACCGTTAGGCACTTCTGTAAATGTTATCGGATACAACTCGAAAGGCATAAGATTAAGAAAATTCCCTTTGGTGCTATTTTTTCTTTCGCAACTGTATATATATTAGAGTGTCCCTTATTTTGGAAATGTTGAGACGATACCCGCTAATTTTTTCCTTTTGACTTAAAAATAACTGAGGAAAAATTTGACGCCTCTACGACCACGCCTTCCCTACACGACGGGGCCCTAAAGAGCGGGGCCAAAAAAATCATTTTTCCATACAAACCAAAATTTTTTTTTTATTTTTAATTTTTTTTGTATTAATCATTATATTAATTTGATTTTGGTGGGATAAGGCTTTCAGCTCTAAAAAAATTAAAAAAAAAAAAATTAGAGCCGTAGGGGTCCTACGGTAAAAATTTTTTAAAAAATATTTTTTTTTTTAGTTTTGACAAGCAACGGTTTTAGTTGCTATGTTGCTTTAAATGATATATATTCATAAAAAAATATTATTTGTATCTGTGACATCTGTATCGTGTTTAGAACACGAAGGGTAAAAAATGCATTTTTAAGTTTTTCGATACACGATAAAGATGTCACAGATATGAATAATATATTTTTTTTTGAATATATATCTTTTAAATCAAAAAATAAAAAAAATATATTTTTTTAAAAAAATTTTACCGTAGGACCCCAACGGCTCTAAATTTTTTTTTTCGAAAAAGATAAAGATGTCACAGATATGAATAATATTTTTTTTTGAATATATATCATTAAAAGCAACATAACAACTTAAACCGTTGCTTGTCAAAACAAAAAAAAAAATTTAAATTTTTTACCGTGGACCCTAACGGCCTAAAAATTTTTTAGAGGCTGAAAGCCTTATCCCACCAAAATCAAATTTTTTGTCGTGAATAAGCTAACCAAGAAATATACACCGAAAAAATTACCCAGTTAGATAGTTACGAAAATTCCCAGTTTATTTAAAATAAATTTAAAATAACTGGGGTAGTTTAAAACAACTGGATTTTTAGTTAAAAAAGTTGCTTACAAACTTCAAAAATAAACATAATTTTATAAAAACAAAAAGGAGTAAATAAAATAGATTTTTATTTTGTGGCCTGGTAAGTCTTTATTAGCTAATTTGGATTCATTTTTAAGTAAGAAAATAACTATTATTAATTTTTCAGATGGAGATATAAGATGTTTGTGGATTTGCAGCATGTAAAGAAGCTAAGAAGAAGTTGATGCTCTGACAAAAATGCAAAAATAGAACGGATAAGAAATCTGCCAATAATGTAATTTATATACAAATTTCAAATTTCAGTTTTCAAATAAAATATTAGTGATTAAGATAAAAAATGTTTCATTAAATGGAAGCATCAAACCAAAAATGTGCATTCCCAAATGACCATTTATATTTTGTTCCCAGTAACTACCAACTATTTAGAACAATTTTCAAATTTCAATTATTATTTGGTTTCCAGTAACTGGGCATTCAGTTGAATTTAAAATTTTTAAAAAAATTAGTTATCATCAACCAAGTCAAACAACTGGGGCCCAGTTAGGTGTATTTTAACTGGGACTTAGTTGATTTTTTAGTAGCCAGTAACTGGGAAATTTTTTGGGTGTAATAATAAATAACAAAAACTTAAAAATAAAAAAAAAAAATTTTTGGTTTGTATGGAAAAATGATTTTTAAGGCCCCGCTCTTTAAGGCCCCGTCGAGTAGGGAAGGAGTGGTCATTGGGGCGTAAAATTTTTCCAGAGTTATTTTTAAGTCAAATGGAAAAAAATGAGCGGGTACCGTCTCAACATTTCAAACATTTCCAAAATAAGGGACACTCTAATATATATATATATATTAGAGTTCGTTTAATGACTATATCACTTCATCTGTTTATCGGGTATCAACATTTTTTTAAAGGATTTAGGGGAGCTAAAGAGAATTCCGGCATTTTTTTTGGACAAATTTTTACTCCATGGGGTGGTTCAATGCATCTCAAAACGCGGATTTTGAGCTGGGTTTTCTGCAGAGAGAAAACGGCTGAATATATTGAAAATCTGATTTCACCAGTCGATTCTACAGCAAAAATTAATACAATGGCAGTTTTTTCAACTCTTAAAAAAAGTTTCAAAAACCCACAGCAGGGGCGAAATATCGATTTTTTTTTTAATTTAAATTATTTTTTATTCATGCACGATGAAGAGGCAGTGTTTGCTAAGAAAACTGATACAAAAAGCACCTTTCTATCACAACCCATTAAGAAGTTATAAGGCTTCAAAGTTTTTTTTCTAATGACAAAATTATAAAACACTGACCGACACTCGTTTTCGATTAATCTTTCAATGCTGATTCCAAATCTGGTTTTCAAAGTTTTTCATAGCGTCAGGTTTTTGAGGAATTTGAGGTCAAAGTTCATAAAAAACGCATTTTTGTGCAGCATTTTTTGTTATATTTTTTTATGATATTCTGGGATCGTACAAATCGTTTTCGATTAACATTTCGATACTGATTCTGAATCTGGTTTTAAAATTTTTTATCACGTCAGGTTTTCGAGAAAATTGATATCAAAGTTCTCAAAAAACGTGTTTTGTCCATTTTTGAGAGCTTATAACTTCTTAACGGGTTGTGATAGAACTGAAATTTTGGTACCATTTTGTTAAGCTGAAAATGCCTTTTAATCGTGCATATTTAAAAAATTAATTTTAAAAAAAAATGGAAAAACCTTATATTTCCGCTCGGTGGGTTTTGGAACTTTTTTGAAGAGTTTAAAAAACGTCCATTGTATTAATTTTTGCTGTAGAATCGATTGGTAAAATCAGATTTGCGATATATTCAGCCGTTTTTGCTTTTCAAAAAAATCAGCTTAAAATCCGCGATTTCAGATGCGTTGAACCACCCCAAGGAGCAAAAATTTTCAAAAAAAAAAAAACGAACGGCATTCTTTTTAGTTAATCTAAATCCTTCAAAAAAATGATGATACCCGCAGATCAAATTTTCAAAATTAACATTTTTACATTTTTTAACATTTTTACATTTTTCAACATTTTTAGGTTATGTAGAATGAACCAAAATGTTTGAGGTGTCTTTACATTTTAGTTAACAAATTTTTAGCTGCTAAACCGATATCGCTCAAATGCAAAACCAAACTTCTCGAAGCAACAAATATTATATATACTGTCATTGCTGAGTAATGTTTTAGGCGGTATCGCCATTTTAACAGTCATATAAGGATCACAAATATATATAAAAATTGAAAGTAACCAAATTTCGCTAATAAATCAAAATTAAACATGAACATATTTTCTTTAATTTAATGAAAGTCTAAAATAAGCAAAAACAAACAAAAACTATATAAAAATGCTATGAAAACCCAACATAAACATATGAACACATTTAAATATGATATCTAATTTGGTGAAATTACAATAAATCAATGTCTATGATATAAAATTATAAAAAATATTTTTGACTTTACATCTCCTTGTTGTTCATTTTAGTAGGAGTAGAATGCTGTTGATTAGCTTTGCTTTTTTAAGTGCTTTTTTTTGATGATAACAAGTATAACAAGAGGAGTAACTACCAAGAGTATTGTAAATGTACCTCGTTGTAATAATTAAATGGATATTGTAGCCTTTTTTTTAGGGGGAAAAAAAGAAAAATTTAAAACAAAATTAAATAATTGTTAAAAATTCAACAAAACAAAAAAAAAAGGAAACTAAGGAGAATGTGATGAAGAATATATTAAATGCAGATTTAGACGAAATCGTTTACTTTTGATTATTAAAATTAAAAACATTTAAAGTTTGGTCATATTCAAAGAAAAATTACTTATTTTTTTAGAAAAATTACTTATTTTTTATTGTTACAAAAACAATTTATATAAACGATTTATCAAATTTTTCATTATTTTTTAAAAAACATTTTTTTTCGTCCTATTAAGTTTTTCATGATTTTTTTCAAAATATTTTCTTTCTTCTAATTTTTTTTTAGATAGAAAATCTATGCAACATTTTACAAAATAAACTTTCATAAAATTTCTTTCTTTCATAGAATATAGGGAAGTTTCGTTTGTTTTATAAAAAATTATTTAATTTAGTAGCCAATTTCCACGAATCTAATATAAACGACATTCAATCTTCTTTGTAATCTGTTACGTGCTAATCTAGTTTAAACGACATTCAATATACTTTGTAATCTGTTTTTATTGGCATTTTTGACAGTTGGTTAAACAAAGATTCTTTTTATTATACATGTTTAAATCATTAGAATAAGATTTTCTCGATAATTAAAAAAAAAACTTAAAATATTTTTCGATATTATTTAAATAAGTAATTTCTAATTGCAACATATTGCTAGCAGAATTTGAATTTAAACAACCAAAAAGATATTATTTGGCCTGACGAGTATATTGATACCCTTGATTAAAAAAAAAATTATTAAAAACAAGTTAAACAAGTGAGTTTGTTAAATTCGGCTATATCAAATTTTTGATACCCTGCAAGTTGGAGGCTCTAACATATAAAAAAAGCTCAAAAAATATGGCAGGGGCGTTTTGGGGGGGGGGGGGTGTTTTGGAAGGAGACGTTGGGGGACATCTCTTCACTCGTGATCAATGTTGTCAAATATGGGGGTCGCCCGAAAAACGTTGTATATTCTGATGCCGTTGGATCAGAATCAATAAACTTCACATGGCATACAAATATTTATTTTATTAAACAAATATACAAAAACAAACATGTAAACAAATTGTGTTTTTCTGGGGCAATTTAAGTTCTTTAAGAGGGAAATTTTTCCCCTGTCCAGATTTTGTCATTGTTTTGCTCTTTTGGCCGGACTGCATCATGGTTTCTACAGACAGACGGACGGACATTCATAGAATAATAAAAATATATGTATTTTATAGGGTCCCCGACCGACATTTCGTAACGTTACATACGGAATGACTAAGTATAACCCATACCGTGGTGGGAGGGTATACAAATTTAAATTCGGCATTGTTAAATGTATGGATACTTAATACATACAATTTAAAAAATTTGTTTTTAGAAAAATTTTTTTTTTAAAATACAATTCTATGGCCTCTGTTCCAAAAAAAGTAATTCACATAAAAATGTGAAAATGAAAATTTCCGAGTTTTTTTGGTGTTCTAGATTTCACATCTGGTTTTTTTCGTTTTGTTTCACATAAATAAAATTTGGTGAAAGTAAAACGAATGCACTTTTTTCCTAATAATTTTTTAAATTTCAATTATTCGATTTCAACTACGAATGAAAACGTAATCAACAAAACATTAAACTTAATTTCATATGATTCGGAAATTTTCATGTGAATTGAAAAGTTGTGAAAGACAGAACAGAGGCCTATATCAAATTTACTTTGCATGTCGTAGACCCCCTGTATTAAATTCACTTCAAATGTTCCCACCCGCAGCCAAATTAAAGCATTTGGTATTTTTTAGGTTATGTGGAATGTTTAAAACTCTGGAAACAACAACAAGTGCATAATGCTTATTTATTACAATAGTGACATAACTCAAAAACCTGATTTTGCAGAAAATGTGTTTTTAAGTTTTCAATTGAAAATGGGTTTTTATTGGAAAACGCCGGTAACAATACAAAATCTTTTTTTTTCAGTAATTTCATAATATTAAAAAAAAAAATTGAAAATATATTTTTTCAATTTGTTTGGAGCTTTCCGATTTCAAGTCAAACAAGTAAAAAAGTTAAATTCGGCCTTGCCGAATGCAGTGATACCCTCCACAATTTCAAAAAGATTATTGCAAAAAACTTTATTTAAAAGGAAATTACTTTTGAAAAAAAAAAAATTTCCGCGAAAAAAAATTTTGGAAAAAAAAATCCGCGATTTTTTTTTTTTTTTGTCAAAAAATATGTTCGTACTTGTTTAAATACCATTTGGTGTTCAATTATGTTCACATATGTCAACCAGAAGCCGAATTAAAGCATTTTGTTTTTTTTAGGTTATGTTGAATGTACTGAAATTTTTGAGGTGTGCTTACATTTTCGTTCATAACTTTTGAACCGCTGAACCGATTTCGGTCAAATGCAATACCAAACTTTTCAGGAGAACTTCCAATAAATATGTTAAGTTTCAGTCATCTCTGTGCAATATTTTGTCCGCGACAGCATTTTCCACAGACAGACGGACATCGCTAGAATGTCTTAAAATCGATTGGGCATCATGAATATATATACTTTATGGGGTTCCAGACCGATATTTCGATGAGTTACAAACAGAATGAAAAACTTATATATACCCTCTATCACTAAGTGGAGGGTATAAAAATGATCCAAAGATATTCACCCACAGTTTTAATATTTTTTGTGTTTACTCCGATGAAGACTCAAAGCGAAAAAAAAAAAAAAAATGCTTCGAAATCATTCTTTTGGCAAAACAGATTTAGCAAACATTAACCCTCAAACGATTAAGGGTCTCTTCACAATACAGCAGCAAGCAGCAGACAGTAAAATTTTACCATGTATTTTGATGTTGCGCCAACAACAAAATACATGTAAAAATTTTGCTGTCTGCTGTTCGCTGCTGTATTGTAAAGAGACACTAAGGTTAACAAATTTCGTTGTCAACGTTATCGCTTCATTAATTGAAATGAAGACTAAAAACGAAATCAAAAAAAAAAGGCTTCGAAAACATTTTTTGGCAACACAAATTTAGCAAACATCAACCTTAAAATAATTAAGGCTACCACATTTTGTTAACTTTTTCGCATCATTGAAAAAAAAATAACTTTTCACGATATAAGTAACAAACTGTTTCGTAAATGTTGCATATTTTAAGCCATACTTCGAAAACTGTTGACGAGAAATAATTCAGGCATAAGAGGGTTAACATTTACACCTAGCAACATATTTCCTTAAAAATGTTTCATTAACATGTTTCCCATACATATTTAGCAACATTAATTTTTAATTTCTTTAAAGTATTTGAGAGAATCAAGAATCACCAAAAAAATGTAATTCAATTATAGAAAAATGTAATTTTAAATGATACCTAAACTAATTTACTAAACAAATTATGCATGAACATATCTAACAACATTTTTTTATATAAAACAATTTGTAAACATAAACGTATCGACATGTAACACCAACCTTAAATAATTGTCATCCATAAGATCAACATAATCGGCTTGTTGATCATTATCGGGTAAATACAAATCATAAACATAACCCGTATCAGAGTCTGAAGGCATGGTTAGGGCAGCAGCTGCTGCAGCAGCGGCAGCCGCAGATGATGTTGTGGCGACTTCTGATAAATTTCTATCTAGATTGGCTGTGGTGGTATTAGTAGTAGCTATTAACGATTTAACAGTCTTATCTTCACTTATAGTATGTTTTTCTATATCTACTATGGTAATTTCCTTAGATTTTGATTCATTGGCATTGTCTTCAGGCACATCCAAAGTGGTGCGTTGACAATTAACCACACGAAAACGTTGTTCGTGTTGATGTTGCCGCATTTCTTGACGTGCTTTATCAGTGGCATTTATAGGTTTTTGAGTTTTTTGTAATACCAACTCTTTGGCTTCCTCTTTGGTGAGACGGGCATATTGGGTAGTGGCAGAATCATCCTGAGTTTTAAAAACATGACATCATTTTTTGAATGGGTCCTATGGCAATTAGAAAAATGACTTACCTGTTCTTTTATAGTTCCAGCAAATTTCAACAATGTTGATAGTTCATCTTTATTGGAAAGGGCGGAGCTATCCTCCTCCAGACGACGCCGCTTTCCATTTAATACAAAGGCCGACAAAGGCTCTTCATCAATACGTCTTTTTACTCTTACAACAGCTGGCATTTTTTATAGATTTTTGTGTGTAAAATTTGTATTTTTTTTTAACTTTTCTTGGAATTTTTGCAATATTTTTACACTTTTTCTTAATTTTTTTCTTGCACGCTTTTTTTTTCTTTTCAACAAAAAAAGTTTACAAGCTGCAAAAACCAATCACACTAAATTGATAACACGAGTGCTGCCATATCTACGGGTTTTTAGTATTATTATCATTCACAATAGAGAATACCGTAATTTTTTTAACAGAGCTGCCAGAAAAGTATTGTCATATTCCCACTTCGGAAATTAAAATCACCAAATTTTAAAAATCCCCTTCTTTGGTCGCTGTTCCAAAAAAAGTATTTCACAAAAAATGTGAAAGTGAAAATTTCCGAATTTTTCTTGTGTTCATACATAACACATAAATAAAGTTTGGTGAAAGTAAAACGAATGCACTTTTTTCCTAATAATTTTTCAAATTTTTGTTATTTTATTTCAACTTTGAATGAAAACGTGAACAACCAAATACCAAACTCGATTTCATGTGATTCGGAAATTTTCATGTGAATTGAAAAGTTGTGAAAAACAGAACAGTGGCCTCTGTCCTATTTTTTTCTTAATAACACAAGTAAACATGGATTAGTTAAAAACAAAATTGAACTTTTTAAAATGTTTAATTAAAATTTTTTTCTCTAAAATTTCTTGTGTGTATATTGGAAGTTGTTTTCTCCTAAATGTATTTATTTTGTTTCCCTTAAGTTAACAAAACAACATAAGAATCTTTAAATATACATATATTAATTTTAAAAATTTTATTTTAAGCACATTGAAAGCAGTTTTAAAGAGATTAAAGTGAAGAAATCAAAAAAAAAAAAAATATATATAGAATTAGATCCAATTTTAAAAACTATCCCTAATTGCTATTAGCATTGAGTATACATTTGTAATGTATCTGTTGTTTAAATAAACTTTACATCCTGTCTTTTGCTTAATCAGGATATAAATAGTCTTGTAAAATATTTTGAAAAGCAATTTTTATTTTACCACGATCACGACCATTTAATTTCTGGATATCCGGTAATAAACTCATTAAAAACATGGCATCAGGATCAGTTTTACAATCACATAATTCTGGAGTAGACGGTGCTGGGGCCGTTAACAAAGTAGATGATGACGATGATGTTGAAGATTGTGTAGCTAAAGGATTTGTGGTTGCATTATTAGATGCAGAATTTATAGCCGATATTTCTAAACGTTGATGTTGATGATGTGAATGACTCATGCTAGAATAATGAGTGGAAGCATGATGATGATGATGTGAAGAAGTTGAAGAGTTTAAACGTGCTGTTGAATTTGTTACAGGTTCATTATCATTTGTTAAGGAGGTGGCAGAAGAATTGGATGCGTTTGAATTGTTACTGTTATTATGACTTTGTGTTGTTGTACTGACTACTTCTAAAGGTTTGGCAAAGGTTGGTCTTACAAATGATACATTATTTGTATGATTAGAAGAAGATGCCATTACAGAAGATGATGAAGACTGTGAACTAGAAATGTTATCATGAGATCTAGCGCGTTTATTACGAAAATCATCATAAAATACACGAGACTGTAATTTCTGCAAATGATGTAAACGCTGACGTTGTTGCTGCTGTTGTTGTTGGCGCTTCTCCAAGGAGTTAAACACAAAATTTCTCATATCAGCATCATCTACTTCATGATCATCCTCATCTATAATGGGACGTTCAATATTATCATATTCATCTTCACATTCCGATTTAATATCATTCACTAAGGTGGAATGTGCAAAATCTTGTGCAATTGCGGGTTCATCATCAATCATATCGTCTAATTCGGAAGCATTAGGTTCTGGATCATCAAAATATTCCAAATAATTATCCAATTGTGGTTGTGACGGTGATGCTGCGTTTGATGGCGGATTTATAGAATTTGCAGCAGATGATGCCGCTGCTGCTACAGCTCTTTCTCTCTGAAATCTATTGGAAAGAGAATTAATTTGAACCAATGCATCTTGGACTTGGGAATCTAAAGATTTTGATTGTTGATGTTTTCTGTAAGTGAAAGAAATTATTTTTAGTTCCAAAATGTCGGTTTGTAAAATACAAAACTCACTTCCTTAAGTAGGGGTGAAGAAAAAACATTCGATCAAAATATGTCCAACAGGGTGGAACTTTTTCTTCCAAATAATTCGTATACTCTCGTCTAAATGATATACGTAAATTTGTCCATTTAGCTAAACTGGCTCCAGCTTAAAGATATATAAAAAATATAATAAAATTTTAAACTTTTTATTACAATTTTTTGTTGGCAAAATACATATTGCTCAATTGACAACACTTTAGAATTTTTTTACGTTTTCCATTTTCTTTTTCGGTTTCGCTTAAGTTATACCGTTACATATTTAACTAAAATTATTGTTATCACAACCGATTTAAAATATTTCAAATATCGAAACTGTAATTTGCTTCAATTACCAACCCTGGTTAAAAGAAAAATGAACTACATAATTTTGAGCATGAATGTGCGTGTGTAAAATTTAATTTTCTTAGCGATTTGTCACTCACGCGCCCATCACTACGCATCTTTATGTCGCTTTCCGCTGACATTGTGTTTGTACTCTGAATTGTGTTAATAAAAACTTACGATTTTTTTCCAATTTCAAATCAACTTCACGCCAAAAATTCTCAACATAGGGTCGGCAAAAATAATACTTGTGCCGTGGATTATATATCGCTTCATTACGTTGCACTAAATCAATTAATGCAAATACTTCTTCAGTCAGCCATCTCGTAGAGGTACAGGAATTGTTGACTGTGGATGATGCCGTGTTGGAAGATCCAGTTATAGAACCAAAATATTCCGCTTTATAGTCAGACATTTCAAACAATTACATAATTTTAACACTGCATTTACAAATATTTTTCAATATTAAAGTTTTTTCTTAATGGTATTTCACTTTTTTATTGCAAAAATAATGATTGCAAAAAATTTTCACCATTCAAATAAAATTGAACAGCTGATGGCAATAAAAACAACATTTTACAGAGTTGTATTTTGATGAACACAAATAAATTTATTTTATAACGCCCTGTTACAGAAAAATGTTATGTTGATTTACGACCTACCCTGTGGAAAACTTGAAATTCCGTTTTTTTATATGCGGGGACTGTAAAAATTTAGTAATATCTTTTAATTTTAAACACAAAAGTAAAAAGATGTTTTAAACATTGTATGCGAATACGGTATAAGTCTATCTTGCTCTAGTCTTCTTTGAATTACTAATTAAATTATGAGGAATTTGTAAAAATATATTTACGGGGTCTGTAATAAATATTCATTATTATTTTGACTCACCCTGTTTAACAAAAATATTTCGTTACGCCCTCTAGCGTTCGCTAGCTATCATTAAAATCAGCTGACAAATGTAAACAAATTTATGCAGTTTAGGCGCGAAAATTCCATGTTTGTACAACATCTGTCACTTTAATCTTGGCGTGTTTTTTTTTGTGGGACTGGCTTCTAACAAAATATTTTTCTTTTTATTATTTTAATTCCAAAAAATCCTTAAAGGAGTCAAAATCTTAAAAAAAAATTATTAAGTATTTTTGTTTTATTGTTTATAAATATTTTTAAAACATGGATGTAGCTGATGCAAATGTTGGTCAATTGCGTGTTAAAGATGAAGTGGGCATAAGATGTCAGAAATTATTTCAAGATTTTTTGGAAGAGTAAGTGGATTTACATAAATTTTGTCAATTAAGTGTAATAAAAATATTGAATTACTTCCGAATTTCGTTAGATTCAAAGAGGATGGTGAGATTAAATATGTTAAGCCAGCAGCAGAATTGGAATCCCCAGATCGTTGCACTTTAGAGGTCAGCTTCGATGATGTGGAAAAGTATAATCAAAATTTGGCCACTACTATTATAGAGGAATATTACAGGTATGAAAATCAACGAAATATTTTTAAAATTATTTATTAAACCTTTTTATGCTCTTCAGAATCTTTCCTTATTTGTGTCAATCGGTTTCCAACTATGTTAAGGATCGTATTGGACTGAAAACCGACAAGGAGTGCTATGTCTCCTTCACCGAAGTACCTACCAGACATAAGGTACGTGACTTGACTACTTCTAAGATTGGCACACTTATTCGTATATCCGGTCAAGTTGTGCGCACACATCCGGTACATCCCGAACTGGTTTTGGGTGTGTTTATGTGTTTGGATTGTCAAACGGAAATACGCAATGTAGAACAACAATTTAAATTTACAAATCCAACTATATGCCGTAATCCGGTTTGCGCTAATCGTCGTCGTTTTATGTTGGATGTTGAAAAATCACTTTTTGTAGATTTTCAAAAGATTCGTATACAGGAAACCCAAGCTGAATTACCCAGAGGTTGTATTCCCCGGTCAGTGGAAATTATTTTACGTTCTGAATTGGTTGAAACTGTACAAGCTGGAGATCGTTATGATTTTACTGGCACCTTAATTGTTGTACCTGATGTGGGGGTTTTAAGCATGCCTGGAGCCAAAAATGATCAGGGTTCTCGTCATAAGCCCGGTGAGGGTCCTGAAGGTGTTACCGGTCTTAAGGCTTTGGGTATGCGTGAACTTAATTATCGCATGGCTTTTTTGGCCTGTAGTGTTCAGGCCACTAACGCTCGTTTTGGTGGCACTGATTTGCCCATGTCCGAAGTCACCGCTGAAGATATGAAAAAACAAATGACTGATGCGGAATGGAACAAGGTCTATGAGATGTCTAAAGATCGTAATTTATATTATAATTTGATAAGCTGTTTATTTCCTTCGGTATATGGTAATGATGAGGTGAAACGCGGTATTCTATTGCAATTATTTGGTGGTGTTGGCAAAACAACACATGAAAGTAAGTTCAGATCAAATTAAAACAAAAAAAAAATATTCCCAAATTAACTTCTAAAAGATTCAAGGATTTATAAACTGTTTTTAAATTGAAAAATATAAAGATTACAAGATTCATGACCAATTTTATAAGAAAATTTTTCTTTAATGGAGCCACTTCAATTTATAATTCGTTCCTAATCCGAACAATTATAAATTGAATTGATCAGATATAATCGGATCAACTTTTCTATAGAAAAACTTATCTGAATCCGATCAACTTTTCTTTAGAAAAGTTATATGGCTCAACTTTTAAATAGAAAAATTTCTTTAAATCAGATCAAGATATTGAAAAATTTATCTGAATCAAAACAACTTTTCCATATCAAAATTTATCTAGATCAGATGAACTTTTCCACTTCTATAGAACAATTTTTCTGAATCTGATCAACATTTATTAAGAAAAATTGATCTGAATCAGATCAACTTTCTTTAGAAAAATTTGTCTGAATCAGATCAAACTTTAGAAAAATTTGTCTGAATCAGATCAAACTTTCTTTAGAAAAATTTGTATGAGTCAGATCAAATTTTCTTTAGAAAGATTTGTCTGAATCAGATAAAAAATTTTTTAGAAAAATTTTTCTGAATCAGATCAAATTTTCTTTATAAAAATTTGTCTGAATCATATCAACTTTTCTATAAAAAAATTTATCGGAATCAGATCAACTTTTCCATAGAAAAATTTATCAGAATCAGATCAACTTTTCTATAGAAAAATTTATCTGAATCAGATCAACTTTTCTATAGAAAAATGTATCTGAATCAGATTAATTAAGATTATCTGAATCAAATCAGATAATCTTAATCAAATCAACTTTTGTATAGAAAAATTTATCTAAATCAGATCAAATTTTCTATAGAAAAATTTATCTGAATTAGATTAACATCTCAATAAATGAATTTATCTAAATCAGATCCACTTTTCAATAAAAAATTTCATATGAATCAGATCAAATTTTCTTTAGAAAAATTTGTCTGAATCATATCAAATTTTCTATAAAAAAAATTATCCGAATCTGATCAACTTTTCTATAGAAAAATTTATCTGAATTAGATCAAATTTTCAATAGAAAAATTTATATGAATCAAGTAAACTTTTCTATAGAAAAATTTATCTGAATTTATTTACTTTTCTATAGAAAAATTTCTCTGAATCAGATTAACTTTTTTATATAAAAATTTATCTAAATAAGATAAATGTTTCTATAAATGAATTTATCTGAATCTTATCAAATTTTATTTAGAAAAATTTATTTGAATCAGATTTCTTTATAAAAATTTATCTGAATCAGATCAACTTTTCTTTAGAAAAATTTATATGACAAACTTTTCAATAGAAAAATTTGTCCAAATCAGATCAAATTATTGAAAAATTTATCTAACCCAGATCAATTTTTTTATAGAAAAATTTATCTGAATCAAATCAACTTTTCCATATCAATATTTATCTGGATCATCAACTTTTTCATAGAAAAATTTATCTGAATCAGATCATCTTTTCTATAGAAAAATCTATCTGAGTCATATCAACTTTTCTATAGAAAAATGTATCTGAATTGGATTTACATCTCTATAGATGAATTTATCTGAATCAGATCAACTTTTTTATAAAACATTTCAAATTTCTATAAAAAAAAATTATTAAGATCCACTATAGAATCTGAATTTTTAATTGAATATTTTTTTTTTCAGAAACAACTTTACGTGGTGATATAAATGTTTGTATTGTTGGTGATCCAAGTACCGCTAAATCGCAACTTCTTAAACAAGTGGCCGATTTTTCGCCAAGAGCTGTTTATACTTCTGGTAAAGCATCCTCAGCAGCTGGTCTAACGGCTGCCGTAGTTAGAGATGAAGAAAGTTTTGATTTTGTTATAGAAGCCGGTGCTCTTATGTTGGCTGATAATGGTATATGTTGCATTGATGAATTCGACAAAATGGATCCTCGTGATCAGGTGGCTATTCATGAGGCCATGGAACAACAGACTATATCATTGGCTAAGGCTGGTGTAAGAGCTACTCTAAATGCTCGTACTTCTATATTGGCTGCTGCGAATCCTATTAATGGTCGTTATGATCGTTCTAAGAGTTTGCAACAGAATATTCAATTATCCGCTCCTATTATGTCAAGATTTGATTTGTTCTTTATTCTTGTGGATGAATGTAATGAGGTAGTAGACTATGCTATTGCCCGTAAAATTGTTGATTTACATTCAAATATTGAGGATAATATTGAAAGAGTTTATAGCAGAGAAGAGGTCTTGAGATATATAACATTTGCCAAGCAATTTAAACCAGTTATTAGTCATGAAGCTTCTCTACTTTTGGTAGAAAACTATGGCCACTTAAGACAACGTGATACAGGCTCCTCAGGACGTAGTACTTGGCGTATAACGGTTAGACAATTGGAATCGATGATACGTTTAAGTGAAGCCATGGCTAAATTGGAATGTATGAACGAAGTCCATGAAAGACACGTTAAAGAAGCTTTTCGTTTATTAAATAAATCTATTATACGTGTTGAACAACCAGACATTCACTTAGATGATGATGTAGATGAGGCCTTTACTGGTGACGTAGATATGGAAAAAAATGGTTCTAATGATAATGGAGATTCTACAGAGAACGGAGACAATGAAACAGAATTAAATACCTCTGGTGGTCAAACGGGTGGCTTGCAAAAGAAAAAGCTTACTTTATCCTTTGAAGATTATAAAAATCTTTCCACAATGTTGGTTCTTCACATGCGTAATGAAGAAGCTAGATGTGAGGCTGAAGCTAGCGATTCAGGCATGAAACGTAGTGATGTTGTTACTTGGTATTTGGAACAAGTTGCTGATCAAATTGAATCCGAAGATGAATTAATATCACGTAAAAACTTAATTGAAAAGGTAATAGATCGTTTAATTTATCATGATCAAGTTATTATACCTTTAAAAACCACTGAGCTAAAAAGACCTGGTAAAAGTCCAAAACGTACTGAAGAGGAAGAAGAACAAGAAGATCCTCTATTGGTGGTACATCCAAATTATATTATAGAATAAGTTGAAAAAATCATAATATTAAAAGTTCATTTTATTTTCGTTTAAAATTCCATTGTTAATTTTTATAAAAAAATAGAATATCTTTTTCAATTCATATTTTTTTTTTCATATTGACCATATTTTATAAGTTACCATCTATTTTATTAATTGGAAGTTAATTTTTTATGTATAGATTTTAAGAATCACAAATATTTTTGTAATTTTTTTAATAAAAAATATGCTAAAAATTTTGTGGGTAAAAAAAAAATCGTGTAATAAAGTCACTACACCATTTCCAATTGTATTTCAGAAATTATCAATTTAATTTCAGTAACATCAATTGAATTTCAGAAGTTATTAACTACATGTTAGAAATTATCAAATGTCTTTCAGAAATGGTCAATTATTGCCTCTGTCCTGTCTCTCACAACTTTTCAATCCACATGAAAATTTCCGAATGACATGAAATCAAGTTTAGGCCTCTGTTCTATCTTTCACAACTTTTCAATTCACATGAAAATTTCCGAATCACATCAAATCAAGTTTAGTGTTTTGTTGATCACGTTTTCATTTAAAGTGGAAATCGAATAATTAAAATTTAAAAAATTATAAGGAAAAAAGCGCATTCGTTTTACTTTCACCAAACTTTATTTATGTGAAACAAAACGAAAAAGAAATTCTGATGTGAAATCTAAAACACCAAAAAAATTCGGAAATTTTCATTTTCACATTTTTTATGTGAATTACTTTTTTTGGAACAGCGGCCTTAATCTTTTTTGGGCCGCTGTTCCAAAAAAAGTAATTCACATAAAAAATGTGAAAATGAAAATTTCCGATTTTTTTTTGGTGTTCTAGATTTCACATCCGAATTTCTTTTTCGTTTTGTTTCACATAAATAAAATTTAGTGAAAGTAAAATGAATGCACTTTTTTCCTTATAAGGGTCGAACCAGAATCAAATGCGTAGCGTAAGACGTAAAAAAAAAAAAAACAAACACATCAAATTTGAAATTTTTACGTCCGTTTGATTTAGGTAACTCACATTTAAATATTAGAAACGAAAAATTATTATTACGTCGCCTTACGCGACGTAATTTGATTCAGGTTGGACGCTAATATTTTAAATTTTAATTATTTGATTTCAACTTCGAATGAAAACGAGATTAACAAAACACTAAACTTGATTTCATGTGATTCGGAAATTTTCATGTGAATTGAAAAGTTGTGAAAGACAGAAAAGAGGCCTTGATCACGTTTCCATTCGAAGTTGAAATCAAATAATTAGAATTTATAAAATAATAAGGAAAAGTGTGCATTCGTTTTACTTTCACCAAATTTTATTTACGTGAAACAAAAAAATTCGGACGTGAAATCTAGAACACCAAAAAAATTCGGAAATTTTCATTTTCACATTTTTAATGTGAATTACTTTTTTGGAACAGCGGCCTATATTTCAAAAACTATCAATGTCTTTCGAATTATCAATTGAATTATAAAGGGTATAATGTCTTTGTGCTGATGTTTGTAACTACCTGAAATATTAGATCTAGATCCACCTTCAAGCATACCGATCAGAATAACTCTATTAGTCGACTTCGCGATGTACATCCAAGCTATCGTTGTGCGCATGATGCAGGTCAACATTTTTAGTCGATTTGTCTGAAATTAAAGCTCCTTTTGGCCCAAGGACGAAGACTATTGAAATTGGAAAATATCAGTCCCATATAATTGTAACCTTTAAATTTGGTTCAAATGCCTTAACAACCATATTTTGACAGCTATCATTTCGAAATTTGGCTATAGCCATATTTCGTATTCAACTCATGATTCCAAATAAGAAATCGGACCAGTCTATCTTGTAGTCCCTATAAAAACCACCCTCCCGATATTCACATAAATCTCTTAAAATTTATGAAAAATGGAAATGCTTTGTTAAAAATTTGTTTGTAGCTCTTAAACATGTACTTTGGTTTTCTAATCAAATCTGATTGTAATTGGACCATTTCTGGACTTAGTCCCAATGTAAAAAACCTCCTGATATTCAGTTAAATCGATTTATTGGCAAAAAAAAATGCATATTTCACCCAAATTTTGTCGTTTGCATGTGTTTTTACAATAATAAAAGATCTAAAAGAGATACATCCAATCGGTTCCATGTTTGGACTTGGGAACCATTTTTCGGAAAATTAGATAAAATTTATGGACATCTTTTACTCAAAAAGAATTTGTGTCTGGGATCATTTTTTTCGGAACTTCAAAAATTTGTTTTTCTAAGACCGACAAGCTTTTTCCTGCAGAGAAGGGAGTTGAGGGTTTGTTGCACAAGCCTAAAATAAGGGAAAATTTTAGACGATTCAATGGTGCTCAGACTTAAAAAGTCCACTTTTGAGGGTACGGTACAACGGAAAATAATGAAAAAGTGCTTGTTCAGAATTTCTTAGTTGCTTTCACAAACTTGAAAAAATCAGACAAAGAAAGTCCATGGACCATGTCCATTGACAGAATATCAGAATCCATTATTCGCAGTCTAGCCCTTAAGAACGCTGGAGAGTATTGTTTTGTTGTATCCTCCAGACAAGCTGCACATAAGGTGTCTGATAAGGCACATAATCTCGTCATATGACGAACACAGGCATTGTGAAATATCGTTCCCTAGTATTCCTTGGAATTTTAAACTTTTAAACAAATCCTGCAGCCAAATTAAAAATCTTCTATGTTTCAGAGGCAATTTCTAAGCAAATTTTTATAATATTAACAATTAAAATTTCGTTACATTTAAACGAGTTTGTTGTTAAGTTTTATTATTTTTTATAAAAAAAAGTTTTCCTTCTTCAACGAGATTAAACAAATTTTGGAAAATAATTTATAATATAGTGAAAGAAACCAAAGTCTCCGACTTAAAATTAAAGAATGTGTTTTTTTTTATCTGGTAGTGCCATTTCAAACGGAATTGGAATATATATATAAAAAAACATATTGGTTGGTTGTTGATGGTAAATAATGGGTATCAGCAGGCGTGGATTATGTAAAATGTTTGAGACACATACGTTTGTGTTTTTATACAATAAACTATCAACAGTTTAACTTTCATCATCTTCGATTTTAGGCGCCAAATAATACCTAATATAGCCTAATTCTTGTATACGATATTCAACCACCAACGGAACATCTGCTGACATTGACAACTGTACTTGGCCGGATAGGGGTGTGGCCTTTGTGAAGGCATTCAGGTAACGACAGGCGAAAGTAAGAGTAACCGGCTCTTGCATTTCGATAACAACAGCTTCCTCTTCTTTATCCACACTGGAAGTTTGTGCCAATTTAACATTAGCTGAACCAACATCACCGGAAGCTGAGAATTTTACTCCCTCCTTGGTGCAACATATCAACATGGATTCACTGAATTGTGCCAAATCACGACAAATGCGTGCAAATTCCATAGAGGGCATACGTACAACACAGGAATAATCTGTTTCTGGTATACCTAAATGTTCCTGATCGAGATTCATTAGTTTCATTTCATAATCCGAGACCTTTTCGTGATTGGGTGACTCAAACATAAATGTTACAGTATCGGCATTATCTTGAGCCTTAACGGTAACAGTATCATCATTGTTGGCACATTTTAAGATCTTAGCCATACTGCCTAAATTCATGCCCATGGAAATATTACGATCACAACGGAACTTATCAAAGCCATCAGAGCGTAAAGTCAATGAAACCAAGGAAACGTGAGAATTGTCCATAGCTTGTAGCTAAAAAAAATAACAAAAATTAGCTGGGAATAACAAAAGTGAATGAACATTTGCTTATCCTTACCTGTATTCCTGAATCACTACAATCGAAGGTGCCCTCATTTAGCAAATCTTTGATGGCATCCAAGATTTTCTTGAGAATGGTAGCACTGATTAAACGGGCTTCAAACATTTTGTTATTTTTATATATTTATTTACACAATTACTATTAAATTAATATTCTTTTTTGTTTTTCTGATGCTGTCCTTTCGACTTTTAATTATTAAATGTGGCTTTGCTTTGCGGCAGTAGTTGTGTGCAAATTTTTCGTTTGTGAAATTCGCACAATAATTTGACAGCAGAAGCTTGTTTTGGCGCGAACTGTCAAAATATATTAATATTGACATATTTTATTTAGAGCCATCTAGTGCCGAATAGTTTAACTAATGTTAATGACAGGGTGAATCAAAGATATTTATTATTTATATTTGGTTGCAGAGTTTCTAAGCATTTGATAATGTTTCTAATTAAAAAAAAAGTATTACACGCAAAAAAATATTTTGCCAAGCGCTTTGGAGGAATCACGTTAAACAATATTTTTTCGTATATTTTGCAAGAACTTATAACATTTTACCAAGCGTTTGCTTGTTTCATCTTAAAGTTAGTAAAATTATGCAAGCTCATGGAAAATTTCTTGAAACGTTTGCAAAGTTAGGTATAATTATGCAAGCGCTTGGTAAAATATTATAAGTTCTCGCACAATATACGCAAAAATCTTGTTTAATGTGATTCCTCCCAAGCGCTTGGTAAAACATTTTTTTGCGTGTAGGGTAGGAGCATTACAAGGATACTCCCAAAAAAACTGTATGGAAATGTTAAAGACTTTGAGAATTTTTCTGAAGAAAAAAATGTCTCAGAATCAAATAATTTTGAAAATGTCTCAGAATTTGAGAACTTCTCTGAACCTGAGAAGTTTTTAATAAGAAAATTGTTTCAGAATTTTTGAATTTTCCAACTTAAGTTTTTTTTTTTTTTAATTTTTCTGAAAATATAGAAAAAAAACTTATTTATTCCAAGACAAATTTTCTAAAGAAATATTCTCAAATTCTAAGACAATTTTTCTTTAGAAAATTCTCAGTTTCTTAAATAAATTTTCTACAGAAAAATTTTCAGATGCTGTGAGTTTTTTTTCAGAATCTAAAAACTTTACCAATAGAAAACTTCTCAGATGGAAAAATTTAATGTTTTTTTTAAATTTTTCTGAGAACTTTACAATATTCTTAGATTTTAGGAAAAAAATATTCTGAGACAATTTTTCTAAAGAAAAATTCTCAGATTCTGAGACATTTTTTTTTACATACAAAATTTCAGATTTTGAGGCACATAACTTGTCAGATTCAGAGACATTTATTCTTTAAAAAAAATTCTTTTTTTTACACACAAAATTTCAGATTCTGGGGCACACAACTTGTCAGATTCGGAGACATTTATTCTTTAAAAAAATTCTTTGATTCTGAAACATTTTTTTTTAGAGATGGGCGCGTAAGTGATTTTTAACCTCACTCACGCTCACGACTGGAATTTTTAAATCATGCACACTCACAGCCAAAAAACACTTACACTTATTTAACAAATTTGTGGTAAAAATTTAACTCACCAAGTACTTTTGCGTAATTTAGCAAAATTTTTTGAACAATAACTTGGTTAAATTACGCAAAAGCACTTCGTAAGTTCAATTTTTACCAAAAATTTGGTAAATAAGTGTAAGTGTTTTTTGGGTGCAGTTGCGAGCATATTTTTTCTACTCACACTTACTTAAAATCACGTGAGTAAGTTTAATACAACTCACACTCACGTGCACTCACGCAAGCTTCACTCACACTCACGATACTCTTATTTATACAAAAAAAAATCAAAAACTAAAATTTCAAAAATATTTAAAAATTTTTGCAAATTTTAAAGTTTAGCTAAAAAATTTAAATTTTATTTTTTTTTGCTTTTTTTGAGACGAAATCTTAAGTTAAGCCAAATTTTACAATTTTTTGTTGCTTTTTTTTGGTACGAAAGCAAATATGAAGAGAAAATAAATCACGCAAACTACTGCAAACAAATCGACTCACGCAAGAATCTTTCTCATGCACACACACTCACGCAAACTCACTTATGCAATTTTTTTTCCACTTACACTCACTCACAATCACGTGAGTAAAACTGAATTCATCCACACCTACGCGTGAATCACGCTCTAATCTGCTCATGTGCCCATCTTTAATTTTTTCAATTGAAATTTTTTTAAATTCTCAGACATTTTTTCGATTGAAAAATTTTCAAATTCTGAAACATTTTTTTAATAGAAAAATTTTCAGATTTTTAGATATTTTTTCTCTAGAAAAAAATCTCAGATTCTTAGACATTTTCAGATTCTGAGACATTTTTTCCACAGAAAAATTCTTAGGCTCTTATTCATAATACTAATAACAGACTTATTGTAGGTTTTTTTGACAATTATTCCTGCAATATCTGTCAAATAAACCTACTTTAAAAATATTTCAAGTTTTATGAATAACCACCTTAAATTTTAAAGAAATTTCTATGCCAAATCTTATGAATGGAATTTTTTCTAAGAATTTTTCTATAGAAAAAATTTTTTTTTCAAAAAAATTCTCGGATTCTAAGAATTTTTCTATAGAAAAAACGTTTCTCAGAATTTGGGAATTTTAAAAAAAGTGTCCCAGTATCTGAGAATTTTTCTGAATGCCCTAATATTTTTCTATACAAAAAAAATCTCAGAACTTGTGAATATTTTATAGAAAAAATGTAAATCTGGGAAATTTCCGACAGAAAAATTTTTCAAAATCTGTGAATCTATAGACGAAATTTCTCAGAATCTAAGAATTTTTCTATAAAAATAAATTTCTCAGAGTCTAAAAATTTTTTTAAAGAAAAAAATGTCGCGGAATCTAAGAATTCTTCTATAGAAAAAATGTCTCTGAATTTGAGAATTTTGAAAATTTAAAAAAAGTGTCCCAGTATCTGAGAATTTTTCTAAATGCCTTAATATTTTTCTATACCAAAAAATTCTCAGAATTTGAGAATATTTTATAGAAAAAATTTCTCAAAATCTGAGAAATTTCCTACAAAAAAATTTCTCAAAATCGGAGAATTTTTCTATAGAAAATTTTTTCTCAGAATCTGAGAATTATTCTATAGAAAAAATGTCAGAATCTAAGAATTTTTCTATAGAAAAAATGTCTCAGAATCTAAGAATTTTTCTATAAAAAAATGTCTCAGAATTTCAGAATTTTTCTATAGAGTAAATGTCTCATAATCTGTAAATTTTTCCATAGAAAAAATATGTCAGAATCTGGGAATTTTTCTATAAAAAAAATTATTCAAAAACTGAGAATTTTTGTATAGAAAAAAATGTCTCAAAATCTAAGAATTTTTGTACACAAAAAAAATGTCTCAGAATCTGAGAATTTTTCTAAAGTAAAAATGTCTCAGAATCTGAGATTTTTTCTATAGTAAAAATGTCTTAGAATCTGAAAATGTTTATATAGAATAAATTTTTTAGAATCTCAGAATTTTTTTATGGAAAAAATTACTCGGAATCTGAGAATTTTTTATCGAAAAATGTCCAACAAAAATTTTTGTTATATTTTTTTTTAAAGTTTTCATCGTAAAAAAATATGATAAATATTATTTGAATTTTTTTTTTTAAATAAAATCAGTGGCTATTTGATTAAGAATAAACTATAATTTATTTTCTTTTTATGTAATTAAACGTTGATTGTCTGTCATACGCGTTGAGTCCATATGTAAAGTGTAATTAATAACTGGCCTGGTGTGTAAATAAATCTGTTAAGTGATCATATAACAATTTAAGTGATTTTTAATGTTAAAGAAAGCTAATTAGTGGAAGTTATTAAAATAGATGATAATAATGGTGGTGGTAGTTAAATAAATTAGATTATTTATTTAAAATAGATAATGGAGACAGAATATGGAATTAATTATTATTTTTTTTCAAAAGAAGTATTGAAAAAAAAAAATTAAAGACAAATCTTTACATTTTAAATAAAAATAAATTTTATATAAAATAAAAAACATTTTTGATAGATAATAATTTAATAAAAACAACTACTTAAAATGACTGTTACTGCATTACAGCATTTGCGTGTGAGTAGTTCTAAAGAACGATTAAAAACAACGTATAAAAATAGTTGTTTAATATTTGTTATAGAAAATTTACTATGTTTGCAGTTGAAAACTACCAATATGGTTATATTTATGAAGAACTTACAAAAGTAGTTGTTTTAACCAGAGGTTTGGTAATTTAAATCAAATTTTAATTTTCTCAAAAAAATTTTAAATACTGACACAGTTAGAATTAGAATTTGAGCAATTTTCCTTCAAAAATATTTCAAATTCTGAGGAAATCAACTTAAAAAAAAACTCAGAGGGTATAAAAACAAGAAAAAATAAACAACAAAAAATTATTTAGGCCAAGACCGACCATATAATACCCTACACCAGTGCTTCCAGGAAAATGGGTCCCAAGTTCAAATATGGACCGATTGGAATTATCTTTTGTCAAATCGTTAATAAGTGTTAACAAGTAGAAAAGTTAAATTCGACTTGGCCGAATCTATATATACCTTCCACAATACCCTTTTTAAGTGATAGTAAATTTTCTAAAGTGAAAAATAACAATTTTGATTAGAAATATTTTATTTTGAGTAAAAAAATTTTTTTAGTTATTTTTTTTGAGTGTAAAATTTTTTTTAGTGTAAAAATATTTTTGAGTGACAAAACAAAAATATGTTGTTAAATATTTTTGTGACTTACCAACGTTTTTAAAACTTGTTCAACACGTGAATTTGGGGTGAAACTAATCTGAAATTCAAGGTTTTGCTAATAACTTTTGAACCGCTGGACCATTTTTTAACGAAATTCAACAAAAAATATATATGCCAAGCTTCAAAAGCCTCAGAAGTGTGTTTTTTATTTCGTTAATTCGCAAAAAAACCTTACCTTACTCTTTTGCATATAACTTTTAAATCACTGGACCGAATTCGCTTAATTGCAATACCAATCTGACCAGGTAAATGCCCAACATATATGCTAAACTTCAGTAGCCTCAGTGAAGTCTTTCAAAAGTACCCGAGTAAAAATTTGTATATGATGCAATACATAATGATATATAACACAATATATATTTACACGCAATTTAATCCGAATAATGGTGGATGTTTTTGCATTAAAAAAGATCAACTTGTATAAAATATGATTCGATTTCATCCGAGTTTTGACCAGACATTGCCATATTTCATTGGATCCAATTAGATCTAATTGTATAAAAACATAAAAAATCTTGGTGTGTTTTGGTTTGGGTGAGTTACACCACAGGTCAACGATACATTCACCAAACATATAATTTTCTAAAACAAAAAAATTTTTGGGTACGCTTCGAACCAGATAGGTGATATACATAACCCTAACACGGAAATGTTTAGGAACATTTTAAAAGTTCTTATACTTTGCTTAAAAAACTTAGAACATTTTTGGTTAATTGGAAACATTTAATTGGAAACATTTATACATGGAACAGAATAAGCTATATATAATTTTATATTAAATTATACAGAAAAACAAATTTTGTATTGGCCTTAATATTATTTCATATATTTATATCAACCGTATACCTTTTAATCCCAATCATGATTAAATTATATATTACAAGATATGGCTGCATTTAAAAAAATTAGAAAATACCTCACGGGATGTATAATCATATATGATTTATTATGTTTGTATCAAGTTATATATTGTTATATATGTTTATTTTTACTCGGGTAAGCGTTTTTTCAACAGACAGAGGCGTTACAAGCGGAATGACGATCTATAACTAGAGTGCCACTCAAAAAAATAAAACTGTAAAGTTAACAAACTTTTTTTTGTTAACTCGAGTTTACTGGCTTTTTAGCAAATTTTTAGTTAAAATCAGCGTTTTAACAACTTTTTTAGTTAAGTTCGATTTACGAAAATACTAGTTTTGTACAAATTTGGAATTAATTTTTTTTGTTGACTTTAAAACTGAGTTTACGAATTTTTACTAATTAATTTGCTGATTTTTTGTAACATTTTTGTCAAGTCGAAAATTTTAAACATTTCTTGTGTAGCCTCCTATGCAAATCTCATTAGTCCTACTTAAGCTGAACTTAACGCTGTGAAAAATATTTTTTTTTTTTTTATTTAAAAAAAAAGGTTAGCTGAATTCACCTAATAAAAAATGTTACGAAATTTTCAGCTGAATTTTTAGTTAAAATTACTGTTTTTTTGCTACATTCATTCTACGAAAAGTTAACTAAATATTTTTTGTTAAATTAACTAGAAATTTAGTAGGTTCAAAATCAGGTGTTTTTTTAGTTAAATTTAACTAAATTTTTTGCCAACTTTACAGTTTTTTTTTTTTTGAGTGTGGTATAAAAACACTCACTATTCAAATTTTAGTAAAATAGGCTTCTATTTGTTGCCAATAAACCGTTTTAACTAAATATCGAAAGAAATTTTCATATAGGGTCCAAGTCCAAAAATTATCCAATTTTAATCGGTTTTGATAACGTTATTAAATTACGCCTTAAACACACACAAACTAAATTTTAATAAAATGTTTTCTATTTTCATGAAATTTGATATATTTATTTGAATATTAAGAAGGTGGTTTGTATGGGGGCTACAACAAGAACTGGTCCGATTCCTTTAAAATTTGGAATGGTGATTTTTAAATACCATAAATTTAAATACCGAAATATTTATTATAATGCGGTTATTAAAGTCATTTAAGCTAAATTAAAATAGGACGTTTGTATAGGGGTTAGGTTAAAACATGGACCAATTTTTCCCAATTTCAATAGGCTTTGTCCTTGGGCCAAAAGAAGCTTAAGTTTTAAATTTTAGACAAATCGGCTGAAAATTGCGACCTGTGTCGTGTTTAAACCTTTACATGGACAAACATTCTGCCGACGTTATTTCTTATTGCAACCGAAGTTTATTGCAGTTGATGACGGGTTGTAAAACAAACATTTAAAGAATTCCAATGCTTTTTTAAACGAAATTTTTAAAGATTCTAATGTTTTTTTTTTTTTAAATCAAAGTAATTCGAGACTTTTTTCTTATACACACAGAAAAAAACTTTACCAAACATATTTATGTCTCAAAAACGTAGGAAAATTTTATAAAGACGATTACAAACTTTCATATACATACACAAAAAACTATAAACTAAACGAGAATTCAAAAAACTAAGAGAGTTAAAACAAATTAAAAAAAACTATTACATTTTTATTAAAGTATTAAATTGTTTTTAAAATGTTTAAGTAAATTTTTAATTGCGTCAATTAAAAAATTACTCAATTTTTGTTTTTAAATTTAAACAAGTGATTACTCAAATTTGTTTCCTCCATTATAGAAATATCTTTTAGACTTCAAGAAATTTAAAAAAATTTTCTTAAGAACAATTTGTAGGTTCTAGAAAATCCAAAATCAGAATGATCAGAGAGAACAGTTTTCTTAAAGAAAACTTCTCAGAAAAAAATGCCTGCGAATTTTGTACTTTTGCCCAAAACATTAAATCATGATATTGTTTTGCGGAAGATTTGGGTGTACTTGCCAAAGCAGTTTTTTTATAAAAAATAATGTTATATTTTTATATTTGCTATTCCATGCAAAACGAATTGAAATATCAGTCGAGGACCCCATTAAAAACCAAAAGAGCTGTACATTTCGTAAGTGAGTGTAAAAATAAGTGCAAAAAAGTGTTTTTACATTTTGGAGAGTATAAAAGATTATAACACTCTTACTTGTTTTATGTACATTTGATAAACAAATGGAAAATTTTTATGCGAAAAGCTTAGACTTGGTGAAAAAAGTAGTTTTGGTAAAAAAAAAATTATTTTTTTTTTACGAAAAACAAAATTATGTTAAACAAGTAAAAAAGTTAAATTCGGCCTTGCCGAATGTAGTGATACCCTCCACTACTTCAAAAAGATTATTGCAAAAAACTTTTTTTTTAAAAGAAATTACTTTTGAAAAAAAAAAAAAAAAATTTGAAAAAAATTCCGCGAAAAAAAAAAATTTTTTTGGTGAAAAAAAAAATTCCGCGATTTTTTTATTTTTTGTTAAAAAAACATGTTTGTACTTCTTAAATACCACTTGGTGTTAATTAATGTTCACATATGTCAACCAGCAGCCGAATTAAAGCTTTTTGTATTTTTAGGTTATGTTGAATGTACTAAAATTTTTGAGGTGTCCTTACATTTTCGTTCATAACTTTTGAACGGCTGAACGGATATCGCTCAAATGCAATACCAAACTTCTCGGGAGAACTTCCAACAAATATGTTAAGTTTCAGTCGTGTAATATTTTGGTCGGGACAACATTTTCCACAGACAGACAGACAGACGGACAGACGGACAGACGGACAGACGGACAGACGGACAGACGGACATCGCTAGAATGTCTTAAAATCGATCGGGGATTATAAATATATATACTTTATGGGGTCCCAGACCAATATTTCGATGAGTTACAAACGGAATAACAAACTTATATATACCCTCTATCACTAAGTGGAGGGTATAAAAAAAATTTAATGAACCTAAAATTTTTGGTGAAAAAAAATTTTGATTAAAAAAAGTTTTTGATGCATTTTTTTGATGTAAAAAAAATTGATGAAAAAAAAAATTTTTGGTTGAGGAAAAATTGATAATAAAAAATTTCATAAAAAATTTGATGAAAAAATATGATAAAAAAATTTATGAAAAAAAATTTTTTGATGAAAAAAAAAAAATTAATGAAAAAAAAAAATTGATGAAAAAAAAAAAATTTAATGAAAACAAAATTTTGTGAAAAAAAAATTTATAAAAAAAAAAAATTATAAAAAAAAAGTTTGATGAAAAAAAAAATTTATGGAAAAAAAATTGAAGAAAAAAAAAATTTGATGAAAAATAAAAAATTTTATGAAAAAAATTTTTTTTTGTTGAAAAATAATTATGTTACTTTTTATTCACCAGCTGGTGAAAAACGGTTTTATTCACCACGAGGTGAATTATTATCCAAGTTACAAACCAGTGTTGCCACCAGTGAACCAAAAAATTATCCAGGAGTTTGTCCGAAATTATCCAAAATCCCAAAAATTATCCAAAAAAATCAAAAACGATTTTTTAACGAAACAAAAGTGGATTATCAAATTCAATTTTAAGAAAACATAAATTTTTTTTAATAAAAATCATACATTTTGTAATGTTCAGAATGAAAAATATTTTATAATAGTTTTCCAGTTATTTTAATATTTTTTTGTGAACTCAAAATTTGTATCCCCATTTCTTTCAATGCCTCCTTTTGTAAAAAGAATTGAACCAACAGTATTTGAAGATAATTCATTTCGTAAATCGGGTTTTTTATCTTAATTTACTAAAACTCTTTCTACTGATGAATTAGAAAATGGAAGAATCATAAGAAATTAAAAAACAACTTCTAAATTTAAAAAAGATTTTCATCAGCACAATTTGTAATTTTAAAATCATTTGCCCAATAAGTTTGGACATCCAATAATCAAACAGACCATATTTGTTGTGGTCCAATAAGGCTTATAGATTGATATAATTTGAACAACTCCAAATTTACAAGGTATTGTCAAAACTAAAAACAAATAAAGTGCTGTTTAATAAGAAGTAACTGAAAAAAACACCAAATTAAATTAAAATAGAAAACAAAATAAATTTTGTCCATTTAAAACTTTAAATTGTAAATGATAAAATTATCCATAAATTATCCAAATACGTAATTATCCAAAGAGCATCCAAAAAATTTTAAATTATCCATTTTTTGGATAATTATCCAAGAAGTGGCAACACTGTTACAAACCCAAGTTATTAAAATTTTTGGTTTTAAGAAAATGAAAATAGTAATTCTTGTTTTCTTTTTCGTTAATTGTTAGCTTATATAGTCAAACTGAGATGGCGTCCTGCAACTTTTTTAAAATTAGACACCAGCCTAAAAACATTATCATGTTAAAAATCTTTGGTAATTCTAAAAAAATGTTCACCTTAGATATTTCTCTATAGAACAATTTTCCAGTTGTAAAAAAAAAAATTACATACGGAATAAGTATGTCTCTTGTAAAACATTTGTTAGACTCGGAGACATTCTCAAAATCTAAAACATTTTTCGTATCAAAATTTTTTACGAAAAAATTGTAAATTCTCGAAAATTTAAAAGCAGATTTGTTAGAGAGATCTAAAAACATTTTTTCATTTAGAAAAATTTTTAGATTTCCAAAAAATCAAATTTTTGGAAATATTTTTAGATTCCATTACATTATTTCCAAAAAATCTTCAACATTGATAAAAAAAAACATCATATGCTAAAAAAATCTCCGATTTAAATGAAAAGCTCTAAAAGAATCAATGTTATTTTTGATGTAGGAAAATTCTTAAAGTCGAAATATGTTTCTACAAGAAAGTTATCAGATTCTCAGGCAAATATCAGTTTTTTTGGATGCTGAATTTTTTCTCACTGTAAAAAAGCTAAAAAAAATTAAAAATGTTTTTTTGTTCGGAACTTTCCGATTTTCAAGTCAAAAAAGGAACCCCTCACCTTAATTGATATGTGTTAATTTTTATAAAAAAATATATTTTTTTTATTTGACCTTTAAAATATTATATTTTGAGTAGGTTTATTCTAGCTCGAGGTCATTATTTCCTTTACCAATTAAAACTATGATATTCTCATAGAATAATTTTTAAGAAAATTATTTTTCTGTTTTAAATTTATTTATGTTGGTAATTTTTGCAAGACTTAATCGAAACATTTTTCGGAATTTGTTTAAAAAATACTTGATATAAAATTAAAAAAAAAAAAAATTCAAAATATTCATAAGGGTCGAACCTGAATCAAATTGCGTCGCGCAAGACGTAAAAAAAAACAAAAACAAACACATCAAATTTTAAATTTTTACGTCCGTTTGATTTAGGTACGTCACATTTAAATATTAGAAACGAAAAATTATTGGGCGTTACGCCTTACGCGACGCAATTTGATTCAGGTTGGACGCTAAAGCATTTGTTTTGTTATTTTTTAAGAATCAAACACTAAAAAAACATATTTTATATTTTCTTTTCATTGCAAAAATCTCAAAAGGTTGTTACCTTCTTAAAAACAAAAACGAAAAAAAAAAATTAAAAACTACCCCGAGTTATATAGACCTTAAGATAAAAACAAAAAAAAAGGAAGTTAACAAGACAGTGTTCTAGAGTGTAGGAGCACATATTATTTAAATCAAAAAGGTACAAGAAGACAGATGGAACACATGTGTGTGTTTGTACGTGTTATAAATTCGTATATATGTATGTATATGTTTAAGCACCGCCTACCAATACATATACAATACTCGTACAACAATATGCATGCAATATTTATGAGTATGAGTTATAAATGTACAACTGAGGTCCTTTCTAACTTTTATAAGCTTTAGGTGTAGGTGTTAAAAAACAAACAACAACAAAAAAAGGACGAAAACAACAGCAACAATATTGCCGTAAACAACAAAACTCAACAACAACGACATGCTTAGAAAAAACAACAATATGTATTTTAAACTATGACGAACGAAATATACCATTCACTTGACACCCATTGTACTCGTACCAAGCATATATCGAGGGCCTATATTCAAAACCCTCTATCTTCCATTTTCACGAAAATGACTTTTTGATGGCAAAATATTCAGTAAAACGGCCCTCATCTATGGTGTAAAATTCAGAACAAAAATATTTTTTTTTGCTATTTTATTTGCATTTTTGGTTTTCTCTATCTCTTACACAATTAATTTTTCTGAATGCAAAACCCTCTATCTTTTCAAATAATTAATTTATAAATATTTTTTTTTAATAATTTCATTATGCATTACATGTTTTAATACTAATTTTTGCATGCTGAACATGAATTTGTTAACAAAATTCCCGAATTAAGATTTTGGTCCACTGATGCTTATTTTTTTCTCAAAATTCTTGTTTGACTTTTTTAAAAAATATGGCTCAAAGTTTTGATGTCTTGTGTACATTATGAAACAAAAATTTTAATCTTAAAAATCGTGATGCTGATCAGCATCTGTGGACCAAAATCGCGTTTTTAATTTTTGACTATTTTTTACATAACATACTCAACAGTTTGTCATCTTTTAAGATGAATTCGGTAAAAAAATATTTTTTGTCTCAAAAATCCGCACCTGTGGACCAAAACCGCGACTTCGGAATTCTTTATAAGCCGTTATCATTAATAAATCACGTTAAAAATTTACCGATGTCGTAAATGAAATCATAATAATTCATTATTATTAAAATGCAAAACCCTCTATCTGATCATTTTCATTCATATACTTAATATTTTTGAGAAACAAAACCCTCTATCTTTCATAATATCCCCAATAGTGCGAAATTTTAAAAACTAATTATATGTGAGATTCAGTAGTTGATTTAAAAAAATATTGTAGAATATCGAATTTTAATTACTCTTACAATACGCGAAATAAACAGTTTTTTGGCTCTCCTGAAAAGTTGTGTTTTTTAAGATAGAGGGTTTTGAATATAGGCCCTCGATATGCTATAAAAACATTTTTTTTTGAAAAAAAGCTTTTAAAATTAATGACGTCATATGCCTTCCAGAAAAGTTTTAATACACTTAAAAAAATTTGTTGGTAAAATTAACGGAAAATTTTTAGTAAACACAACTTAAACAAAAAAAAACAATTTGGCCGAATCCATTAATAGGTTTTGTAAAAAAAATGTTAAAGGAATTAATTTTGAAAAATTTTTTTTTTTTTTTTTAAAAAGTTTCCGGGTGAAAAAAAAAATCTTTTTGGTGACAAAAAAAAACAATTTGAAAAAAAAAAAAAACAATTTGGCCGAATCCATTATAGGTTTTTTTTTATTATAGGTTTTGTAAAAAAAATGTTAAAGGAATTAATTTTGAAAAAATTTTTTTTTTTTTTAAAAAAGTTTCCGGGCGAAAAAAAAAATCTTTTTGGTGACAAAAAAAATCGGCGAAAAAATGTTATGTGCTAAAAAATTTTTTGTATTTGTTTAAATATCATATATTTTCTGTAGAAAAATAAGATATTTAAAAAAAATATTTTCTTCTGAGTAGGTTTATTCTAGCTCGAGGTCATTATTTCCTTTACTTTTTTCATATACACTCAAAAAATTATGTTAGTAAAATCAACTGAAAATGTCAGTTAAAATAACTACTTTGTAAGTTGTTTTGGGGTCAACTACTTTTTCAGTTAAATCAACTAACAAAGTTAGTTATTTTAACTGACAAAAAACAACTGACTTATGTAGTAAAAACTACTTACATTTGTAGTTAAAACAACTAAAGTGTAGTAAAAATAATATAATCAATATATAATTTTCTTTTTCAATAAAAAATTTCAGAAAAAAAATTGAAGACCAAATTTTTTCCAAGTTTTTTTTTTTTTTTAAAAAGTTGTGAAAAATAAAAAACTTATTTTTTTTTTATTTTTTTTAAAAAAACTTTGAAAATTTTTCAGAGATAAATAAAATAAAATTAACTACTTTAAATAACTGCTACTACATCACAGTACTTTTTTGTTATTTGTTCAAAAAATCGACTTAAAATAACTAACAGAAATAGTTGTTTGATATTTTTCACACAGAAACAACTGACTTTGTAGTTGAAAACAACTAACTACTGTAAAATATACAAATAACTAACATGTAGTAACTTACTTAATTTTCTGAGTGTAGGGTTTTTATATTTGCTAAATAATCTTGACAATGGAATCTGACAAAATTCCGAAACACGTGTCGATTAAGTCTTGCAAAAATTTAAAAACATAAAAATAATTTTCTTGAAAATTATTCTATGAGAATATCATAGTTTTAATTAGTAAAGGAAATAATGACCTCAAGCCTACTAAAAAAAAATATTTTTTTAAATATCTTATTTTTCTATAGAAAATATTTGGAGTTTAAACAAATTTAAACATTTTTTAACAAATAACATTTTTTTGCGGACTTTTTTTTTCGCCAAAAAATTTTTTTTTCCCGGATTTTTTTTTTCAAAAAATATTTATTCAAAATTATTTTTTTTTTTATTTTTTATTTTTTTACAAAACCTATTAATGGATTCGGCCAAATTGTGTTTTTTGTTGTTGTTTAAGTTGTGTTTACTATAATACTTATTTTTCTATAATATAATTTTCTTCAAAATTATTCTATGTGAATATCATAGTTTTAATTAGTAAAGGAAATAATAACCTCGAGCTTGAATAAACCTACTCAAAATATAATATTTTAAAGGTCGAATAAAACAATTTTTATTTTTGAATAAAAATTAATCAGAATTTGAAAAACATTTTCTTTAAGAAAATATTTCAGATTCTTCGTTTTTTTCTAAAAAAAAAAATAAACTGAGGTATTTTTTCTATTTCCAAATTCATATGAAAACTCCGAAATAATTCTCATATTTTAAAGTAATTCCAAATTCTGAGAAATTTTAGCAAACAAAAATCCCCAGATCCAGAAATATTTTTCATAAAAGAAATTTCTCAGATTTAAAAAATTTATAGGTTTCTGAAACATTTTTAATATAAAATATTTTTTATACACATTTCTAAAAACAAAATCTTAAATTTTATTGCATTTTTCGATAGAAATTATTTGGAAATAGAAACATTTTACGGATTTAATACCTTCCAATGTTTTCTAAGGCGATTTCAAAAATGTTTTTTCAAATTTTTTTTTTATAATTTTTTCTTTTTTTCTTTAAATTTTTTTTTTAAAGAAATTTTTTATTAATTTTTTTCCGTTAATTTTTTTTTCCATCAATTTTTTATTTTTATCAACATTTTTTTTCATTAATTTTTTTTTTTCATCAATTTTTTTTTCCATCAAATTTTTTTTTACATGAAATTTTGTTTTTCATCAATTTTTTTTATCAAATTTTTTTATTATCAAATTTTTTTTAGCATTTTTACTGTCCGTCTGTCCGTCTGTCCGTCTGTCCGTCTGTCCGTCTGTCCGTCTGTCCGTCTGTCCGTCTGTCCGTCTGTCCGTCTGTCCGTCTGTCCGTCTGTCCGTCTGTCCGTCTGTCCGTCTGTCCGTCTGTCCGTCTGTCCGTCTGTCCGTCTGTCCGTCTGTCCGTCTGTCCGTCTGTCCGTCTGTCCGTCTGTCCGTCTGTCCGTCTGTCCGTCTGTCCGTCTGTCCGTCTGTCCGTCTGTCCGTCTGTCCGTCTGTCCGTCTGTCCGTCTGTCCGTCTGTCCGTCTGTCCGTCTGTCCGTCTGTCCGTCTGTCCGTCTGTCCGTCTGTCCGTCTGTCCGTCTGTCCGTCTGTCCGTCTGTCCGTCTGTCCGTCTGTCCGTCTGTCCGTCTGTCCGTCTGTCCGTCTGTCCGTCTGTCCGTCTGTCCGTCTGTCCGTCTGTCCGTCTGTCCGTCTGTCCGTCTGTCCGTCTGTCTGTCTGTTGAAAACACGCTCACTTTTGAAAGACTTTACGGAAGCTCCTGAAGTTTGGCATATATGTTGGACATTTACCTGGTCAGGTTGGTATTGCAATCCAGCGAAATCGGTCTTGTGGTTCAAAAGTTATAAGCAAATGAGTGAATTTCGGCAAGGGTTTTTCTGGAATTTACGAGATAAAACACACGGTAAATTTCGAACGACATTTCTGAGGGTGCTGAAGTATGTCATATACATTTGCCGTTCCTCTGGTCCGGTTTCGTTTTAAATTTCAGCCAAATCGGTCCAGTGGTTCAAAAGTTATTAGCAAAACCGTAAATTTCAGATTAGTTTCACCTTAAATTTACGTGTTGAAAACCCGTTAAAAATGTTTGAAAAACATTTATAAGTCATAAAAATATTTTACAAGGTGTTTTTGTCACTCAAAAATATTTTTACACTAAAACAAAAAAATACACTCAAAAAAAACTTTACACTCAAAAAAAATTTTACATTCAAAAAAAAAAAAAAATTAGTAAATTATTTTTTATTTTTTTTTCAAAAATTACAAAAAAAAGTTTTTTTACACTAAATAAAATATTTCTAACCAAAAATGTTATTATTTTCACGTTAGAAAATTTACTATCACTTAAAAAGGGCATTGTGGAGGGTATTCATAGATTCTGCAAAGTCGAATTTAACTTTTCTACTTGTTTGTTATAGTTTTTTTTATCAATTATTTTCTTCAAAATTTTTTTTTTCATAAATTTTTTTTTCATAAATTTTTTTTACATAAAAAAATTTTTGTTTACCAAATTTTTTTTCATCAAAAAATTTTTTTAGGTTTTAAAAAAAAATATTTCCTAACTTTTTCTTCATCAAAAATTATTTTTCTTCATCAAAAACTTTTTTTTATTAAAAATTTTTTTTACCAAAAATTTTGTTATTGTCAAATTCGTGAAAAAAAAATATTTTTTTTTCATTTTTTTTTACCAAAAATACTTTTTTACCAAGTCTAAACTTTTGACATAAATCTGTTTATAAACAGACCGTTTTTGGACTTATTGTTAGTCAGCATAAAAATTCCGTCCGACAAATACTTAAATTTGTCTATACCCGGCTAAAAATGTTGTATATTATCATATATGATATCATATATGAGACCATATACAGTATCATATATAGTATCAAATATGGTCTCATATATAAACAAATATTAAAATTGGCGCTTATATAAGACACGATCATATATGATCCAATATATGTGATCATATATTGTATCATATATTGGGTCATATATTGGATCATATATGATATTGTTTTCAATTTGTTTTACATTATTTTTCTTATTTTTTAATTATTTTTTTATCTTAAACAATATGTAATAGATTATTATATTCACCAGAATTGCAAACGGTGTACATAAGTATAATTAAAAATAAAAAATATTTTTTTTTATTCATTATGGTGTTTTTCTATATTTCAATGAAAACCTTTAGTTTGATGATTTTGATTTTTTACTTACTCCGTTTGCATTTCTGGTAAAAACATTTTTGAAGTAAACATTTTGAAAGTAAAAAAAAATTTACATAAAGGATTTAAAATATCAAGAAGAGAGCAAAGGGCTTATTTAATAAAGGATGATTTCCTTGTTGTTTTCTTGTTTTATTGTTAATTTAGATTTTCTTCAGACTTAGCGTTTTTGTTATGCTATAAACCTCATTTTAGCATATTTAAAGTCAAAACCTATAAAAAAAGATATAAAATATTAATATATAAGGTATTTCTAGACATTTTATTATATTAAAGGGCATGCCACAGGCTTAATTGCTTTCGGAATTAAAATATGTAGTTTACTCGTAAAACGCAAAACGAATATTTTTTTTCGGAATGAAATCACTTTCAAAAATCAAAGTGGGATTGAATTGCATATGAGTGGATTTATTCCGAAAAAATATTTTGCTTTACGTTTTTAGAGGAAAACTTTCAAACCACTTCGGAACGGAATTGACTCTGCGACAGGCCCTTAAGTATTACCAACAATAGCATTTGGTGCTGATGCGTTTTAATGATAACACTGATATCATTTAAAGAAACAACCATGTGCCTTTAAATATTGACTATTTTGTTAAGACCATTGGATGTTTAAGACCATCGAATTCTTTTTACGGAATTCTAACTGAAAAAATATTAGAAATAATTCCACATTCCTTTTTTATTCCAGAAAAAAATAACTTGCTACTACTAAAAGCATTTTTTACTCATAATAAGCAAATGAGTACTTAAAACTTTTATTAAAAGCAATATATTTAGTTGTATATAAATTATCTTACTGGGTTATGTTTGTTAGGACATTTGAAGAAGAGGGATAAATAAACTATTAATACTTACATCATGCCGACAATATTTTCCATGTAGGTAAAGTGGCAGTCTTCTTGTGATTGTTAGTAAAAATGTTGTCCATCCCAAATCGTAACTCAACATCAAAACTGATTATACGTTCTTTTCATTTCCAACAGTAAGGGATGTCAAAAGTGTGTAGTGTTAAAATCGTAGTGATAACGTTATGGTGGTGCACATGATTTTTCCCCCAAGTTGAGTGAGCTGAACGTTGCTGCGCATGGTTGATTTTTCTGTAACTCGTAACTCGACCTTCAAACTGCATATATGTTCTTTCCATTTCCAATTTGCTATATGACAGTAAGGGATTTCAAAATAGTTTGTAGTGTTGAAATCGTAGTAATAACATTATGATGGCGCATATGTTCTCTCCTCCAAGTAGAAGAGCTTACTTAACATAGCTGCGTAAAGTTGAATTTCTTCAACTCGTAACTCGGTATCAAAATTACTTATATGATCTTTTTTTTTCAATTTAATATGGCGACATTAAGGGATTTGTAAAAAGTTTGTAATATTGGAATCGTAGTATTAACATTATGGTGGTGCATATGCCCTCTCCTCCAAGTTACGAAAGCTTAACGTCTTCAACATCAAAGTACTCAATAATATTGTTTTTTCTACATTTTGAATACGAAAATTTCCAGTTCATCTTGTTTTGGAATAAAATGCCCATGTTATGACGATGAACTGGAAAAAAAATGAAAACATGATTTTAAAATTATTTTTATATATTAATGAAAACTTACCTTTTCCAACATTTTTCTATGTAAAAGTAATTTTTTTTAAGCAGAATATATTGCAAGTAGGACAATATTTGTTAAATTATTTATATGCACCAGTATTGCAGTTATGTTTATGTCGGTAATCGATGGTAATAAAATATAATTTTATTCGTAAAACTCCTTTTTGAAATTCTGATTCAAATTTGCATACACATTAACTAAGATTTAACATTTTATGATAACATATATGGTTCCATATTTGATATCATATATGGTACATATTATACATACGACCTCATATATGGTATCGATTTTTGCATATATGGTCACATATATGTTTCCTTATATGTCATATATGATCATATAAAGATCAATACATAGCCATATATGAACATACACATTTATTTTTAGCCGGGTAGTCAATATTTTCACACTAATTTCACTAATATTTAATAATTTTTTTTTCACAAAACATTTTTTTTATTTAATTTGGAAAGTATTAAAAGTATTGGCAGTATTTTAATTTGGAAAGTATTAAAAGAATTCATCTCTTGTACTTTTTTTAAAATAATTTTTATATTTAACAACCCTAATTCGCTGTTTCAAAATAAATTTCCACTTGATTTTACCCACAAAATATTTTTAATGTATAAAATTTTCTGAGTGTAGTTTCATATAATTCAAAATTACCCTCTAAACCCCTTTAATCAAACAATTGAGTTCGCTTTTCAACTCCCCCATAAACACAAACAAATCCAAGACACCAACCTTTTCATATAACAGTCAAGTTTCAAACCTTTTTCAGAAAAAAAGCTTTTTTTATTATAACTGTTTTTACCACACAACCCAACTCTAAAGCAACAGGAATTATACGATTTTAGACGAAACAAAAAAAAAAACAATTTTTCCATTTTCACGAAGTTACACGAAGTGTTATTCGTAGTATTTGTCTAACTTTCATACAATATTTGTTAAAGCCATATAAATATACTGCTACCGTTATCAGTAAAAACATTCGTTACTTGTATGTTGCGGCAAACGTTTGGTAACTTATAAAATATTAAAAGAAAATTTTATTTCAAATAATAATTTTGTGTGTGTATTTTTAATTTGAATTCAAATACTAAAGTGTGGAAAATTTTGTAACGACTTTCTTAGTTTGAAAGTAAGAAAAAGTTAACTACTTTTAAGTAACATAACTAAACGAAATCTAATAAATATTTAAAAATAATTAAAAAAGAAAATTTTAAAGTTTTTAATTGCTAAATTGTGTAAAAAGATTTGTTTAACTTTTTTACTAACAATTGTGTGTTAAACAATTTGTGTTGAAAAACGAAACATTCAGAAATTTAAAATAATTAATTTATTCTTCATATTTAAAAAAGGGTAAGTACATTTTTTAAAAAATTTAAATGAAAATTTGTAAACCGTCAAATTGCAAACACAATTGTAATTAAGATTTTCATTTGTTTTCGATATTATTAAAATTTTGGAATTAGATTGAATCAACATTTTATTGAAAACTAGCTAAATAATAGTCTTGCAATTTGAGAAAAATTAAATAATATAATCGCGGGACAATATTCCGTCAAAGTTTTTGATTTTTCAAAAATTAAAAGTCGGCTGCAATACCAATATCAAATTTATTAATTTTTTGAACAGGAATATCAAAAAATCGTTAAATTCATTACCATGGGTAATGAACAGACTCACGTTTTCAACTGAAGACAGGTTCCATTTGAGCAATGAAACTGGTGTCATTAAAGTTCCATTCAATGAAAACTTACATGAAAATAATGAAAATATTCGTAGCAGTTGTATAAAACGTTTAATGAAGTTTTTCATTATATGTATAAAAGTATTCATTGATTAAATTTGGAATAGCAGTAGGAAATACCATATTCGTATTCATTTAAACTACACCATTTCCAATTGTATATAAAAAATTTCCAAATGTATTTTTAAATTGACCAAATATATTTTAAAATTGTCCAAATGTATTTTAAAATTTTCCAAATGTATTTTTAAATTGTCCAAATGTATTTTTAAATTGTCCAAATGTATTTTAAAATTGTAAAAATTAATTTGAAAATTGTCTAAATGTATTTTTTAAAATTTTCCAAATATAATTTAAAATTGTCCAAATGTATTTTAAAATTGTCCAAATGTATTTTAAAATTGTCCTAATGTAGTCTAAAATTTTGAAAATGTATTTTAAAAGTTTCCAAATGTATTTTAAAATTGTCCAATTGTTGTTTTTTACTAAACAGACTCGACAGATGTCAAAAACCAACAAGTTTTATAAACAAAATATAATGAAATTTTTTAATGAAACTATGAAATCTAATGTAGCAAATTTTATGAAAGTTGTTCCCAATATGCATGATATTTTATTAAGCTTTTGAATTCCTTCATTGGTGAAATGAAAACAAAATAGTGAATCCGTTTCATTTATATCACGAAGGTTTTTTTCAGTATACTTATTGGGTCCTAGACCAATATTTCGAGGTGTTACAAACGGAATAACAAACTTATGTATACACAGAAATTTTTTTTTCCAATGAACGACTTTCATAGTATTTATGAACAAATTCATACAATTTATTAACTTTTTCATAATACTTATAAACTTTTTCATATTATTTATGAAAAATGTTAAATAGTTCTTAAATTTCACATATTATGATTTATTCATACTATGAACAAGTTTATAAGTATTATGAAAAAGTTAATAAATTGTATGAATTTGTTCATAAATACTAACAAGGGAAGTCTCCCTGACGTCACCCTCCGATCTTCATAAAATTTGGATATGTTGTTAAGAACGAAAATTAATTTGACACGTATTTTTTTTTAGCGGCCCAAACTCATTTTTAGGGGTGGTCGATTTGTATGGGGGGAAATTGACCTTTTTCAGTTTTTTACGATTAACGCCTATTTAAACAAAATTAATATAGGCATGTGTGGTATCAGATTAAAGGTATTAAAAATACCTATATAGTGGTACTAACAACGGGCCAAAGAAGTTAATATTTTTTTACTTATTAACAAAAATGTCCTAAAATTTTGGTATTTTACTCAATATGACGAAAAGTTGTGCATGTTTGGACACGTTCTTAGCACACATAGATAGGTTTTGAAAATACCTTTCATTTGGTATGTAACATGACTGGGGTTTTTTGCATAATATAGGAGATAAACGAAAAAAAACTGAAAAATGGCCTTGTCTTCCCCACTCCTTTTTACCCCCTAAATATGAATTTGGGCCGCTAAAAAAAATACGTGTCCCTTTATTTTTTCTGATCTACAAAATAAAACCAATTCCATAAAGATCCGCGGTTGACACTAGAAAGACTTCCCTTGTAAGTCGGTTATTGGAAAAAAAAATTATTCGGTGTACCCTCTATCACTAGAGTGGAGGGTATAACAACCTAAAGAAAAAGTGTGTCTCTCTATCCGAAATCACCTATCTCGTGACTGGTGAAAACGGGACATATAACATGACAGATGATAATTGGACTTATTAATAAACTGTCTCAAAAAAAACTTACAATAGACAAAACCAACCTTTATAATTTTTACCAAGTCTCAAAAAAAAATTTAAAAATGTTCTTAGTCCACACACAAAAAAACCTTTCAAATTACTAGAAAAAGTCTTGTAATCCCACTTTACCAATATTTGACAGTTATACTTGTTTTTTGATCAAAAAATTTTCGATCGATTTTTTTTTTTTTGTAATTTTAGGTTTTTTTTACAAAAATAAATTCGCGAGAATAAAACTTACAAGAAATTCTCGCTCAAAAAAGTTGTAAATTTACAATTTTATTGGTAAAAAGGTTGCACTCAGAAAATTATGTAAGTTCCCAGTCAGAAAAATACAAACGGGCCAACATTGGAATGAAGTTGGCGGCGACGGTACCAACGTTGGCAAATCATACCCGTTTCTAAGTCTACGACGTTATTCTGAAGTTGAAATGATAACAGTGGCCAACGATCCCTCGACTTTTGTTTTGACGTTGGGTTAACATTGATTTTACAAATTTACAACATTGGATTGACCTCCTGCTTAGGGATGTATTGAAAATCTCGATGTAGTGCTTTTTAGTTACCATTTTGTACAAATTGGTTGAAATAGCATTTACTTAAGTGTTCACTTAGATTAAAGTATTGAGGTCTTTGTAAATCAAAAACTTTTTAAAAAAAATAAAAATGTTGAACTTTTAAATTATAATCTATAGTGTAGTGTGTTATGTAAACACAAAGTTGAGCCAACACAATATTTTTAGTAAAACTGTTTTACATTATACAATGTTGTATTTTTCGTTAGCCCGATATTGTACCAACACAAAATTTTTGGTACGGTTGGCAATTTCTGACTGGGTTACTACATGTTAGTTGTTTGTATATTTTACAGTAGTTAGTTGTTTTTAACTACAAAGTCAGTTGTTTTTGTATGAAAAATATCAAACAACTATTTATGTTAGTTATTTTAAGTAGTTTTTTTTTAATAACTAACAAAAAAGTACTGTGATGTAGTAACAGTTATTTAAAATAGTTAATTTTTTTTTATCTCTGAAAAATTTTCAAAGTTTTTTTTCCAAAAAATAAAAATAAATTTTCGTTTTTTTGTTTTTCACAATTAAAAAAAAAAAAAAAACTTAAAAAAAAATTTGGTCTTAAGTAGTTTTTACTACATAAGTCAGTTGTTTTTTGTCAGTTAAAATAACTAACATTGTTAGTTGATTTAACTGAAAAAGTAGTTGACCCCAAAACAACTTACAAAGTAGTTATTTTAACTGACATTTTCAGTTGATTTTACAAACATCATTTTTTGAGTGTGTAAAGTTACAAAAAGCTCGTAGTTTTTACTAGAAATTCCCGTAAAATAGGAGGTAGCTAAAAATCTAGTAAAGTTACGAAATCTACTTGTAAGTTCTATCGCGTCAAAAAAACTGTAAATTTACAATTTTATTGATAAAAAGCTTGTAAAATTACAAGGAATTCTTGTCAAATAGGAGGTAGCAAAATAAAAATGTTACAAACTTCTCTTGTCATTTTACCAGTTTTTTTTTGAGTCTAGACACATTTTTTTGCGTTTTGTAGTAAAAAATTCATGATTTTAGAATAATTTTCAAAAATTTTCCAAGTCCCGAAAATTTTTGAAAATTTTAAAAGTCGCGGACAAAATTTTTTTGTACAATTTTTTTGCGTTTTAACAATTATTTTAAAGGAGAAAAAATGTTTCTAAGATTCGTTCACAAAAATGTTTTGGCAATTTTATTTGCGTTTTGGAGTAAAAAATTCATTAAAAACGTTTTTAGAATTTTTATTACAAAATTTTTAAGTTCCGAAAAATGGTAGGTACATCTTTGATTGTACTAATAAAATTAGTTGATTGTGTATTTTCCTAAATGTCATAATTCTTATACTATTCAAATGATTTTCCGGCTCATAACTAAAACTTTTTCTAACTTAATTGTCTTGTTTTTATTACTGTTGGTTAAAAAAAAAACTTTTTTTGTTTTTAATTGTTATTAACAAAATCAAAGTTATCCTAAACATAAATTAAACTGACCCCAGGGGGGTAGTAACAAACAAAAATCCTTTTCTAAAATTAAGTGTTTTAGAAATGAAGTGTTTTAGCAAATATTTGTATTTTATTTGTATTAATTGACAGTTTGCCTATTTCCCACACAATTAACAAAATATTATCAAAAAAAACCTATGTATTTAAAAGTGTATGTGTGTGTGTTTTTATTGTACAATATTGACACAGACAATCAAAATTTAAGTACGTACTTATCTAAACAATTGGTTAGTCATTCTCATGAATTTCTACATCAGACCACAACCTACCTTACCATTAAAAAAATAAAGACAACACAGCAAAAAGTTTATATTTCTATGACAGATCATATTAACTTTAAAGAATATTACAGTTACTACATGTAAGTAGTAACTGTAATACTTTTAAGACGATCTGGCAATGTCTGTCCATCTGTCTGTCTTTTAAAAACACTATAACTTTAACTGTATACCAGAGCTCTCTATTACTAAAGTACTCGAGCTACTAGAGAGCTCGTTTTCAGATGCGTTGAACCACTCCGAGAAGCGAAAATTTAAATACCGGCGTTCTTTTTAGCTCCCCTAAATCCTTCAAAAAAATTACGATACCCGCAGATAAAGTAACTCTAATATTTATATAATTGTCTGTTAATTTAGTTTTAAAATGTTAATTTCCTTGAAAATTTTAATATCCTTAATTGTGGTAAATTATTTCCACATAAATTCAAGGTATTTGTCTTTTATAGTTTCAGGAGGTTTTATTTTGTTAATCAATGTTGCTGTTTAACTATTATAATGAAAACGGGAAGATCTTAATTAACTTTAAAGTGAAGAAATAAAGATAAAAGTACACTATGACAATTTTTGTAAGTAAAATCAACTGAAAATGACAATTTAAAAACAAAGATTATTACAGTTACTACTAATATAATATTATTACAGTTACTACTACATGTTAGTTGTTTTTAAATGAAACTGTATTAGTTGTTATCAACTACGAATGTAATAATTTTTCTATGGTATCTTTTTTTGTGTGCCAAAAAAGTTTTTCTTCCGATTTTGAACATCCGGGCAAATTTTTATGTGGTACAAATTTGAGGACAATCGGATTAAATTACCCCAATGATGCGCTGAGGATTTATTAATTATGATGCACTGAACATGAGTATCAAACAATTTTTAAAATCCGTCTAACGGTTTTCGAGATATAACTATTTGGAATTTGCATAACAGCATGTTTTTTTATACTTTCAAGAACTTTTTTTAAAAAAATCTCAAAATTTCTTTTCCTTGCCCCTTTCATAGAGCTTGAGACAGTTTTTCATTTAAACTTAATTTGAGCCGAATCCGATCATTTTAACCAGTGGCGTTTTCGATTATTGGAAAACTTCCACAAGTATTTCGGATTTTTGACAAAAAAAAAAAAGTTGTGATCGATGTCCGGATAAGACTGAAACTTAACATATTTACTTGCTGTTGCCCCGAGAAGTTTGGTATTGCATTTGAGCGATATCGGCTCAGCGGTTCAAAAGTTATGAATGAAAATGTAAGGACACTTCAAAAATTTTGGAACATTCAACATAACCTAAAAACACAAAATGCTTTAATTCGGCTGCTGGTTGACATATTGAACACCGAATGGTATTTAAGCAAGTACGAACATATTGTTTTACAAATAAAAAAAAATCGCGGATTTTTTTTCACTAATTTTTTTTTTCGCTGATTTTTTTTAAATTTTTTTTTTTTAAATGCAAAATTTTTGCATTGTGGCGGGTATCAATACATTCAAAAAGGCCGAATTTAACTTTTTTACTGTTTTTTTTCAAAAATATCTGAAAATTGACAATTTTTTACAGAAGTTATCTAGCAGCTGCGGTTGAATAAAATAATTTGTCAAGGAAATAAAACATCGAAATTAGATTAAAAATGTAGGTTAACGCTGCGTATGAATAATATTAAATTGTTAATTTGATAATAAGTATACGCCCAGTTATTTGATGAATAAATGTATTTTGTTAAAACTAAATAAGACATTTTTATTAAATTTGTTTGAGTAAAAAAAAATTTACAAGTTTTTTTGTGTTGGCAATAGTAAAAAAATGCTTTCAAACTTTGCGTTCTTGTCCAAAACATTAAGGGCGGAATACTCAATGAAAAGTTAGCTGCTAACTGCCGTTTTCGCGTTTTATTACCAAATCAATATTTTGTATTTATATGAGTTTTAAATACTTGGGGAAGTAAGGATTACGCGCGCAAAAGTTAATAGTGATGGCTTATATTAAGCTGAAATACTTGCAAATAGTATCAGATAAAATTTGCGAAACATGAAGAAAATCGGTCCACGGATTTAAATTTGGATGTTTTTTCACATATTTTTATACCCTCTTTTAAATGATAGAGGGTTAAAAATACGCTAACTTTTGAAACAAATTTTGAGCTCCTAAAGTTTGGCATATATATTAGTTATTCCCCTGGTCAGGTTGGTATTGAATTTCGAGAAAATCGATCCAGTGTTTCAAAAGTTATGATCAAAACCGAGAATTTCGAATTGTTTTCATCTTGAATTCCCTCTTTCAAAAAAACTTTAAATGCTCTTTAAATAATATTGGTATGCCACAAAAATATTTTACAAAGTAATTTTATCGAAAAAAAATTTACACAGTAAAAAAAAATTTACACACAGAAAAGTACACTCAAAAAAATTTTACGCTCAAAAATTTTTGGCCATCCAAATTGTCTATAATGGCTACAAAAAGAAAATGTGTGCATTGCAAAAAGATGTTTAAAACTTTCTCAGAGTTACCACCATTCTCTTTAGAATTGCCACTAATAAACAACCAGAAAAGGTTAAAACGACTTGGCCGAACCCATTCATACCCTCCATTAGCCCCTTTTAAGAAATAATAATTTTTCTACCGTGAAAACACAACTGTTAGAAATGTTGACTTGACATTTTTTACTTGGATTAATAAACTCTTTTTATAATTTTTGAAAAAAAAAAAAGTTTGAGTGTAATATTTTTTTTTGAGTGTAAATTTTTTTCAGTGTAAATTTTTTTTTTTGATTGTAAACATTTTTTGGAGAGATAAAATCACTTTGTAAAATATATTTGTGGCATACCAATATTTTAAAAGAGTATTTGGGGTTTTTGAACGAGGGAATTCAAGATGAAACCAATCTGAAATTCACGGCTTTGATCATAACTTCTGAAACGCTGGATCGATTTCCTCAAATTCAATACCAATCTGGCCAGGTAAATATATGTGACAAACTTTAGAAGCATCCAAATTGTCTTTCAAAAGTTAGAGTATTTTGAACCCTATATCACTAAATAGAAGGAATTAAAACATGTAAAAAAACGTCCAAATTTGAGAAATTTCTTCATATCTTTTAAACCCGTGTACCGATCATCCTCACGTTTTGCACATTTTATCTGACACTATTTACAAATAAAATTTAAGCTATCACGATTAACTGTTGCGGGTGTAATCCTAACTTCCCGAAGTAACTGAAACTCGAATATATACAAAATATTAGTTTGCTTATAAAACGCGAAAACGATTTGATCTAGAAAAACTGGGAAACACGGGTATCTTTATTTTAGCTCCACTTTCAGAATTTTTTGGTCCCGATCATGGGTGCAACCAAAAGTGGAATTTGGTCGTACAGTGTTATTCGACCTTTCCAATTTAAATAAATAAAAACTCTTCGAGCTGCTCGAGGCCAGTTTTTTCTTGTAAATAAATATTCTTTTATTTCATTCCAATATTTCGATCTGCAATTTTAAATGTCGATATTTTTTAAGATTTTGTGTGTATAAAAATTCACTAAATCCCCTGATGATGATCCTCAAAGAGGATCGAAATATTGGAATGGAATAAACGAATATTTATTTACCAGAAAGAACTGGCCTCGAGCTTGAAGAATTTTTATTTATTTAAAAAAAAAATTGATTAAAAAAAACATGTTGATGAAAACAAATTTTAATAAAAAAAAAAATTTGATGAAAAAAAGTTTTTGATGAAGAAAAAAAAATCTTATGTAAAAAAAAATTATGAAAAAAAATTATTGATGAAAAAAAAAATAAAATTTGTCCTTTAGTTTGTATGAAAAAAAATTTATGCAAAAAATTAAGAATTTTTTTTTTTAAATAATTAATTTACATTTTATTCACCAGCTGGTGAAAGACGTTTTTATTACACTCAAAATAATTCTGCAGTAAAAATATTAGTAAGTGATTTGGTACCAAAATCTACTAATAAGTTACTAATTACCAGTAGTACAGTAGTTTTTTAGTATCTTCAAAGTACTAAAATTAGTAATTTTTACTGGTTTTGAAAAATATTAGTAAAAAATTTTAGTATTGATTACCAAAGCCTGCACTAGATTTGTTTGGACTAAAAAATTAGTTCATTAGTTAAATTTTTAGTATTGAATACCCACGGTTTTTTTTTGGGTGTACTAACGTACTTAAAACCAATAACGTTAAACCTTAAGAAAATGCAAACAGTAATTCTTATTTTCTTTTTTGTTACGCAGTACACTGATAGAAATTTATACATGACAACAATAATATTGGAATGGAATAAAAGAATATTTATTTACAAGAAAAAACTGGCCTCGAGCTCGAAGAATTTTTATTTATTTAAAAAAAAAAAATTGATAAAAAAATAAAACATGTTGATGAAAAAAATTTGAAAAAAAAATTTGCACGAAAAAAAAAAAATGATGAAAAAAAAATTTATGAAAAAAAAAAAAATTCCCAAAAAATTATGAAAAAACATTGTTTTTGAAAAATAATTATGGCCGCTGTTCCAAAAAAAGAAATTCACATAAAAAATGTGAAAATGAAAATTTCCGAATTTTTGTGGTGTTCTAGATTTCACATCCGAATCTCTTTTTTGTTTTGTTTCACATAAATAAAATTTGGTGAAAGTAAAACCAATGCACTTTTTTTCTTGTAATTTTTTAAATTTTAATTATTTGATTTCAACTTTGAATGAAAACGTGATCAATAAAACACTAAACTTGAATTCATGTCATTCGGAAATTTTCATGTGAATTGAAAAGTTGTGAAAGACAGAACAGAGGCCTATGTTACATTTTATTCACCAGCTGGTGACGGTTTTATACGGTTTTATTCGCCAGCAGGTGAATTATAGCCAAGTTACAAATCGAAGTAAAAAACCTTCTTGGTTTTAAGAAAATGCAAACAGTAATTCTTATTTTAATTTTTGTTAAAATTAGACACCAACCTGAAAACATTATGTTGAAAAAAATATTAAATACCATTGTTTTACTCTCTTTTATTTTCAAAATCATATTTAATACTAAATGCCTAAAATTATGCTACAACAACACCTAATTTTTTCATGGAAACTATTGAAAATAAAACCACTCACAATCAGTTTACATCATATGATGTAAACACACCTTTTGACTCTGAGTTTTTTTCTGAAATATATCAAGAAAAATTCCCAAAAATTATTTTTGATGAATCAAAGGATACTGAAAAAATTTGCAGGAATTAAAAAAAATATTTTTTTTGGCGCCAAAGCTTTGAATGTTCCCCATAAACTGCAATTTTTTTGTCAACTTATTAATTTTTTTTTTTAAATCTAGATTAATTTTTAAAGATTTTTATTTTTTTTTCAAACTTACTTTCCATTTTTTTCAACTCACACAAAAACCCACTGAAGATCTCATTGTCAGTGATTTCTAAGTAAATAAAAGTTTTATTTTGTCTAACTTTTTCTTAGAAAAAAAAAAAACAAATTAGTTTGTTTACTAGAATTTCCATGTACCACATGGTCACTTTAACAATATACTGCAAATTGGCTTATTATGTGGTTGTTTATTTATTTATTTACCATTGTGTGTGTCAAAAATTAACCAGTTGTGTGTATATTTTCTTTCATAGAATGAAAATAATCTACAAAAGGGAAGGAAGGGAAGGAAAGAAAAATATTGTGTTAGTACTTTGTAGTCTCAGTAGTATCCAGTATCCTTTTTTTCATAATTCTTAAGTTGTCTTATTTGAAGTTTGAGGTTTCAACAGTTTTTTGTCTGTCTAGTTTTACAGAAATAATGTTATGGCAAGAAATTTTCTCAACAAAAAAATAAAACAAGTCTTAACTAAAAGTTGTGTAAAATAAATTTATGCTTATATAATGTAGTAAATACCCTAGGATTTTAATGACCATAATTTCTTTTTGCATACAAAAAAAAAAGATGAGAAAAATTCTTTTGTGTTGCAAAAGTTTCATATTATAAACACGTTTTTATTTTGTTTGTGTTTAAAAATGTGTTATGAGAAATTTTTTTATTAATAATCATTTTAATATTTTATATGGATTTCTGGAAAAAATATTCAATTTTTTTTTTTTAAAAGGCAGAAATAGGCCAAACAATAGGCCAAACGAACGATCTGTTCTATTAACAACTGTAAGCAGACAAAACTATGATCCTGAAAATATAGCATACACTTAGGCAATTTTTAGGATTTATAATATTGACTACAATTTGGGAAATTCTGAAAATCTGTAGAAAATACAGAAAATTAAGAAAAATTCTAAAAAGCTGAAAAACTTTGGAATTAATATAAAAATTTGGAAAAATATTAATTCTGTTTTATTTATTGTTGGACTTTATTTTTTATAACTGAAGTTTTATTTATTTCGGTTTTAGTCCATATTAATTATTTCTGAGAAATAATTATTTTTGTTGTACAATGAGAAAATCTGAAAAAAATTAATTGACAACACAGGCTAAGTGGAGATGTCGACAGCTTTCGGAAGAAGCCACCCTTCCTTCGTCAGCACTCTTCGATTGTCACTGTAGGTGTGTAAGATTAAAATCAGCTATTTAAACGTACATTAAGGTGAAAAATTTTAAAATGTCAAAAACATTTAAAAAAAATTTAAAATATTTTAAAAAATTGTTAAAAACTTGAAAAATACTACACTCAAAATATTTTGTAGGCAAAAACAAATGAAAAACACGCTTAAAACCAGTGAATAAACAATTGAAAACCATTCCAGTAATTATTCATTTGTTTTAACAAACCTCAACATTTATTTTTTACTGTTGACAAAATTTTCTAAAATAGATAACATTAGACATTAAAAAATAACGTTTTTTTCACTCTTTTTTACCAACAAATTCGAAAAAAAAAATAACCAACGAAAACATTAAAAATTAATGATAGTTCTGTTATTTTTACCAACAAATTTCCAAAAAATAACCTACGAAAACAATAAAAATTAAAGATTTCGTACACTCAAAATAATTACTCTGTTAAAAACTCTGTAAAATGACTGTAATCTCAATTCGACAGACATTTTACAAAGTTATCTGTCGAAATACAGATTTTAAGCATATACTTTGTATTTTCTTGTAACCGAAAAACAAAATCTTATCTGTAATTTTACTTTTTACTTTGTAATCTCTATTTTACAGATAATAAACAGAGTTTTTTTTGTTAAAATACAGATTTTATACATTTTCTCGTAACCAAAATGCTAAACTTCAACTGTAATTTTACTTATTGCTCTGTAATACAGTTTTTAAATAAAAAACTCTTCAAAAAACTCCCAAATATTTCAACCGCTCTTTAAAAAGCGTCTTAAATTACAATAAAACCTGGTAAATTTTACAAGGATGTCGGGTAAAATTGGAGGTACTCGTAAAATACATCGTAATTTTCACAAAAATAAAAAAGAAAATTTACAATTTGGAAGCATTAAAGCGGGCAAATTTACGCGGTGGCATTTTCCAATTGTCAACACTACTTGCACATTAAGGAAAGAGAAATTGATCAGAAATCAAATAGTAAATAAAATAGTAAAATTCTGTTCGCTTTTATCAATATTTTACAGAAAATTCTGTAAATTTACAGGTTTTTTTTTATCAAAATCATTTTACAGAGTTTTCTTCGTAAAATAACAAAAAATCTTGCTGGTTGGAAATCTATGGTATTTTCTGCTGGCTCAGCAGAGTATCTCTGTAATTTAACAGAGTGATTATTTTGAGTGTAGGTAATTTTTTACAATTTTTTATTGAAATATTTTTTTTTAAATTTTTAATAAAATTTTTGGGGAATCGATCCTGCAATCAACTACATTCTGGCCAGACACTCTACCCATTGTGCCAAAGTCACTTGATACAAACATGTTTTTATATTTCTATAAATAATTTTTTGATTTTTTTTTTTCTACAAAAAAATAACTGACTTGTGTAGGTAAAAACTAATGATATTTCATTAAAAAATACCAACAATTAAAAAAAAATTACTTACACAAATCATTAAAAATCAAAAGAATAATCAGTAGTTTTACTTACAGAACAAAAATAAATGACTTTAAAAATTAAATGTTAATGAAAGTCTTTATTTTTTAGTGTGTTATTTCTGAAACAAAGGACAGAAGTAGTCATTAATAAAAACTGAAGACCAAACAAACGTTTTTTCTTCAAAAATCCACTAAACGTAAAACTTTTTAAATAAATTACAAACAGTTAATGACATAATTTTTTGAGTGCATGAAAATTTTATCAAAATTTTTAACAAATCAGAAAAATTCTCCAAATAATTTTTTAATATATATATTTATGAAAATCAGGAATATTCAGAAAAATTAAAAAAAAAAAAATAGAAAATTTAGTAAAAATCTGAAAAATTCAGAATAAATCAAGGAAACCTTAACAAATTCGGGAAAACAGGAAAATTACAAAAAAAAACATTCGGCTGTGCCGAATCTTTTATACCCTTCAAAATGTAAAAAAAAAATATAAAAAAAATCCAGGGGCGTCTTTTTTTTTTGGGGGGGGGGGGTTGGTCGGAGACGTTAGGGAGCACCTTCCCCTTGCGATTTTGAACTTCATCTGAGATAAGAATGTTGCATTTGCTTAGCAAAAGTAAAAAAAACCCTGCAAAAAATGCGGTTTTTCTTAGGTTGGTTTAGTTCTCCAAGGGGGAACTTTTTTCCCCTTGATTCGATTTTGCCCATTTCCGAACTTAACCTGCCTAGGAATATAAGACATATTAGTGCCAAACTTCGGAAGTCTAGCTCTTTTATTTTGGACTGTATCGTGTCCTCTACAGACGGACAGACAGACGGATGGACATCGCTAGAATGTCTTAGAATCGGTCACTGATCAATAAATTATACACTATGGGGTCCTAGACCGATATTTCGATGCGTTACACACGGAATGACAAAGTGAGTATACCCCCAAACTGTGGTTGGAGGGTATAAAAACACTGAAAAGTTAGGTATGATTGCGTCGGTATAACAGAATACTGCATTCTAACCAGATTATATATATCAGATCTTAAAATTGTAGAGGGATTTCAGATTTAATTCAGATTTAATAAGAAATAAGTGCTTTATATAGTGAAACCTTATGTAAATGAAAAATTATTTAAATTTTAGTTGTAAAATTAATTACTTAAACTCATCAATTCTTTTCATATTAGTAAAATATTTTATACCTTAAGTGATGAAAGTTTTTTTATCACCATAAAATGTAAATATAATTTCTATAATTAATTACACAGGCGAACAAAATAAAACAAATGTTTTTGGATTCGAAACTTTGTTTAGGTTTTAACATATAAATAGTTGTACTACTTCGGTAAAAAAATTTTAAAGCATAAGTAAAGGCAGGCCGGAAAACATATATTTTACTGTATTTATTTTTTTATTTTTTTAAATTTGAAAGTAATTACATTACATTTTCCATATGAGTCGAATTTTAAGAAACATTTTGAAATTTGTTGAAAGTCCTACGTAATTTAAATTTCTTCTTTATGCCTAAAGTTATGTTTTGAAAAATCCTTGCATTTCTACAGTATTATACAATTGACCTAAAGTGCATTCTCATATTATTTCTAAAATTATTTGTAAAAACCTAAGTTTTTTTAATGCATATATTTAGGCAGATCAAAAAAATATAAATTAGACCTTAAAGAAGTGGCCACTTAAAATCGGTACGTATTAAAGCGACCATAAATTTTAAATGAAACAACATATATTAACATGTTATACATTAAATTAAAGGTAATTTATTAACCTTTAAAAAAATATAATTGGAAGTTTATGGGTCCTTATTTAGTATAAATTTTCTGGCTTCTCTTTTAATGCCTCCTATCAACTTCTGCACAACTTTTCTTTTCACTCTCAAGCTAATTTATTCCACTTTGTTCTCCTCAAAATATGGTTATTTACTGTTCCTGAACACTTTTTCAATTTGCGTTTAAAAATTGCCCAATATTTCTTGATTGGACGAAGATTTGAGCAATTTGGTGGATTGATGTGTTTTCATCATCCATAACAATGCAGCTAGGGCTGTCAAACGGGATCGGTTTTTTAAAATCCCGGGATTCGGGATTAGAAAATCGAAATCCCGGGATCCCGGGATTTTACGGGATCACGGGATTTTTCGGGATCCCGGGATTTCGGGATTAAATTTCTTTGATTATAAAGTAAAAAAAATAGTAGACTCTTTATGTTTCGATTTTATTGTGCATATTAAGGGGACTACTGTGGGTTAGTTGGTAGCGTGCTAGCCTATTAAGCAGGAAGTCGAGGGTTCGATTCCCACGAAAACCCTAGGTCGATTTCGCTACAACGAAATTATTAAAATGATTTCTAATTATTCTGATTTTTATTTAAAGGCATTTAAAAAATTAAGTATACGCCACTTATGCAGTTTTCAAGTAATTAGTTTTATTAAATATTTAGCAATAAACTAAAAAAAGCCTTGAGGGGTTTGTTATGGAAAATGTCAACTTTTATTTGCTTTTGGTTTCATATGGGATATCCCATTACGATTTTCGTTGTTGCAATGTATAATTTTAAAACTTATTTAAAGAAGATTTTAAATAATAAAATCATTTAAAGGAGAAAAGTAATAATATAATACATTAGACTTGCATTTTTTTGTATAAAAAAGTTTTTCTTCCAATTTTGAACGCCCGGGAAAATTTTTATTCTCCTACGCCTAAACTAATGTGGCACAAATTAGAGGCCAGTCGGATTAAATTTACCCGTGGCGCCCTTCGATCAAAGTTTCGGATTTTTGGAAAATTTTCGCCAAAACCTGCAAACTTTGGTCAAAGGGCTCCGTGACTGTGGCTTAATGGTTAGTGAGTTGGACTATTATTCAGCAAGCCTGTGTAGAATTCTCAGGTCAGCCAAATTAGCTACGATCAAATTAAAAAAAGATTTAGTTTTAATTTGTTTATGTAAATGTAACAATAATTGAACAAAGTTGTATTTTTAAAAATAAATTCTCATACATTTTTAATATATCAAAAATCCCGGGATTTGAGCTTAAGAATCCCGGGATTCGGGATTCATTTTATGACAAAAATCCCGGGATTTCGGGATTCGGGATTTCGGGATTGACAGCCCTAAATGCAGCCCTAAAAATTGGTAAAATCCTGATCACACAGCAATCTGCTACACTTTTTTGCTACTGGTTCTTTATTTTCTGTTCTATTTGGATATTAATTAGCACGGTAGGACTTTAATCCAACATTTTTACTAATTCGACGTACAATACTTCTGCTAGTTTAATTTTTTTTTGCACGATTATTGTTTGATAAGCCTGGGTTTTTTTTTGAGAGACCTTAGCACTTTCTGCTTTAATTTTTTGTCTCGAGTTCCTGTTTTTTTTCACAATTTTGATCTTTATTTCAGTGTATAATTTATTATTGTACTTTTTTTAAAAATTTACACACTGTAGATGTAGCCATTTTAAGTGATTTTGCTATATTTGAACCCGCCACAGTCGGATTTTCTAGATATTTGTGCACAATTTTATTTATAGCTTCTTTTTCCATTGTGTCTACACTTTTTAAAATTAAACTTAATCACTCGCAATTAATTGTAGATTAACGGTAGATTTGTTGTTAAAAACGTATGTTAATGTTTTTCCATTTTGATAACAGGGGGCGTCGTTACGATTACAACAGTGCGTACCGATTTGAAGTGGCCACTTCTTTAAAAACTTACGAATTTTTAATTTTTTTGGCAATCAAAAGAAAATATCTTTCTTATAACACGAAGTTGAATGGTTTTCGACACTTTTAAGCTAATTTGTTTTATTTTCGACGATTTTTATAAAAAAAATAAGATTTTGCTGTAGCATAATTTTAGGCATTTTGTAAATATATGATCCGAAAATTAAATCCCAGCGCATACATTTTCTTTGCGCCTTAAAGTATGCACTTTTTACACAAAACATTGAAAACATTGAATCGAATAATTTTCAACATTTTTAGAAACATTAGTAAACATTATGAAAATAATTCGTAATATAATTGTTTGTAGCCTAAAAGTATGCACTCCTTTTAACACAAACCATCTAAACTCGTTTGACTCGGTTGAATCGTCACAAAGTGTAATTTATAAATTTTTTCAAGTAACAAAATTTTACTTTGTTTCAAATAATTTAATTAATTATTACTAGGGATGAGATTTCCATGCAAATGCATGTTTTTTGTCGATAGTTTAAAAGCGATATCGACCAATTATCTTTCCGAATCAAGAAATTTGCGTTAAAATAGCATCGATTTGTTTTTGCATATTTTGCTGAAAATGCATATTTTTGCATATTTTGGTTTTAAATGCATATTTTGTGCATATTTTCCACTTTTAAGTGCATATTTTTGCATATTTTGGCATAATTAAGTAAAAACACATGTTGAAATTTATTTATTTCAAACACTATTTTAAATTTTAAAAATTTATTTTAAAAATTAGAAAAAAAAAATTTATTTTTATTTTTTTTTTTAAAGATTGTCTTAATTAAAAAAAAAAAAAAATCTTGCTTACATAAAGTTTCAAATGTTACTTTTTAAACACGGAGTTAGTGTTTGCTTTTTAAGAAGTTTTTCGTATAAAAACAAAATTTTTATTGCAAACATTTTATTTTTTAGTGCATATTTTTAGGTTTTTTAGTGCATATTTTGAATTTTTTAGCGCATATTTTAAGCGCATATTTTCCATTTTTTAGTGCATGAAAATCTCATCCCTAATTATTACTTATACGCCTGAACAATTTCAACTATTACGAGGTAGTTCTTTTTCAATGTTTTTTTTTTATGTAATTCCAAAAAAAAAAACAGCGCAAACCATTTCACTAATAAAATTTTATTACAAAAGTTTTTTTGTCCCATCGAATTTGTAAATGGATATCTATAAATAAATTGTTGATGTATTTTTTTGTAAGGTATTCATTAATTTACTATTCTATAGATAGAATTGTTTTAATATAAAGATTGTCAGTGTTGATTAATATAATTATTCTATTTTAATAAATTTTAGTATTTCATCACAGTTATTCAATTACTTACTGATATTTTATTATTTTTTATGTGTTTTTTTTGTATAAGTATTATGTTTGAAAAATTATTAAATTAGTATACAAAAAAAAAAAAGGAAAATGTTAAAAATTACTTATACTTGACATCATCTTGTTAAAAGTATCATATATTTTTTTTTGTTTTTAAGTAAGAACACAATTAACCCATTAAGAAAGGGACATTTTTTAAATTGAAACAAGGAAAAACGGAAAATATAAAACCGTTAAAGACCAAATTTAGGCTCATTAAAAAAAAATAATGTGCTCGATTCTCGAATACGACTTCACCATTCACCCAATTTTTAAAAATTTGATATTCTTTCGAGTTTTAAGATTTTTAAATTTGTTTTTGTAATTATTAAACATATTAACTAGATCTTTTATTGTTATAAGAAAAAAAATTAAAATCGTATTCGAGAATCGAGCACATCAGTGGTATAAGAATACCATTTGCAAAAAAATTTTCAAAAATAAAATATATGATTTTTATGTCTGCCTAAATGTATGCCATAAAAATGCTTTTTTTACAAATAATTTCCAAAATAATATAGAAAATCTTATCGTGCACTCAAAATATTTTGTAGGCAAAAACAAATGAAAACACACTTAAAACCAGTGAATAAACAATTGAAAACCATCCCAGTAATTATTCACTTGTTTTAACAAACATCAACATTTATTTTTTACTGTTGACAAAATTTTCTAAAATAAATAACTTTAAACATTAAAAAATTACGTTTTTATCATTCATTTTTACCAACAAATTCGAAAAAAATAACCTACCAAAACATTAAAAATTAATGATAGTTCTGTTATTTTTACCAACAAATTCCAAAAAAATAACCTACGAAAACATTAAAAATTAATGATTTCGTAGGTTTTTTTTTTTTATAATTTTCTATTGAAATATTTTTTTAAAAATTTTTAATAAAATTTTGGAATCGATCCCGCAATCAACTACATTCTGGCCAGACACTCTACCCATCGTGCCAAAGTCACTTCATACAAACATGTTTTTATATGGGGGTTTTCGTGTCAACTGACACAACTTTTGAAACCGATGTCTTCCGATCGGGATGAAATTTGCACCAAGGTTAGTCCTATTGGATAGTAGTTCAGTCACAATTTTTCAGCGAGATCGGTCAAGGACTCTCTGAGTTAGAGGGGGTCGAAATTTGACATTTTGGCCAAAGAGGTGTTTATTCTCATCCATGTAACTTCTTACCTATTGTTTTTAGCAAAATGTGTCTCAAAGAGTTTAGATAGCTATTTCTTCAGTCTTTCGAAAAAAAATTATAAAAAAAATAAAAAAAAAATTTTTGATTTTTTTTCTTAAAAATCTAAAACTTTTTTGACTTTTTCCTCAAATTGGGCCCTTTTTTTTTTTTTTTTTTTTGATTTTTCGGTATTTTTCTTTAAGAGCTATGGGGTCGCTTAGTGGGATGCGAGTGGGATACCTATGAAAAAATTATTTTTTTAACTTTGGAACACAAAAAACGGTTCTTCAATTTGCACTATTAGGCGTGGGATAGCTAACCAGTTTTCGATGTCGATCCGCGATACCCTCTTATTTTTATAGGTTCAAAAAAGAAAGCACGAGCCAAAAAATGAGGGCGGTGGGGTTGGGCCATATGGCTCCTCATCGGGATCAAAATTGCGCGTAAAGAGGTTACAATCCTCAAAAAGCCCCACAACTGCCCTAGAACTGCCCACAGAGGGGTACAATGTGAGACCGACCTCTATTAATTTTCTGTCCTCAACATTTTTCTTGAATATACCTAACCTCTATTTCCACTTCCTAAGGGGGCTCCCATACAAAATGACATTTTTATAAAATTTGCTCCTACCGCTCTAACTGTCCATAGGGTGTCCCTAGAGAAGTAAAATATATGACCGACCCCCAATATTTTTTCATCTCCAATATTTTCTCAGAATATACCTACCCTTTATTTTCAACTCTTAAGGCGGTCCCCATACATTTTTTTTTATTTTTTTATTAGTTTTTAAAAATACATGTTTTTATAACATATGGGAGCCCCTTAAGGAGTGGAGATAGGGTGTTATTATGTTCGGACAAAATGTTGGTAACTAAAAAATAATGGGGGTTGGTCATAATTTTTGCCTCTCTAGGAGGCACGGTAGGGGCGGTAGGAGCTGGTTTAATAAAACAAATTTATAAAAAATAAAAGAAATGTATGGGGACCACCTTAAGGGTTAAAGATACATTGAAGGTGTGTTCGCAAAAAATGTTGGAATTAATAAAATAATGGGGGTCGGTCATACATTTGGCTCCACTTGGGGCACTTTAGGGTAAGTTAGAATGGTAGGATCTAATTTTTTAAAAATGTTTTGTATGGGAGCCCCCATAGGAAGTGGAAATAGGGGTAAGGTATGTTCAAGAAAAATGTTGGGGGCAGAAAATTATTGGAGGTTCGTCTCACATTGCACCCCTCCAGGGGCGTTTCTAGGGCAGTTTTGGGGCTTTTTGAGGATTTTACCTCGTTACGCCCAACTTTGACCCCGATGAGGGGCCATATGGCCCCACCTCACCGCCCTTATTTTTTGGCTCGTGCTTTCTTTTCCGAACCTATAAAAATTAGAGGGTATCGCGGATCGAAATCGAAAACTGGTTAGCTATCCCACGCCTAATAGTGCAAATTGAAGAACCGTTTTTTGTGTTCCAAAGTTAAAAAAATAATTTTTTCATAGATATCCCACTCGCATCCCACTAAGCGACCCCATAGCTCTTAAAGGAAAAGACCTAAGCTTTCTTTTAAATCAAAACAAAAAAAAAAAAAAAGGGCCCAATTTGAGGAAAAAGTCAAAAAAGTTTTAGATTTTTAAGAAAAAAAATCAAAAATTTTTTTTTTATTTTTTTTATAATTTTTTTTCGAAAGACTGAAAAAATAGCTATCTAAACTCTTTGGGACACATTTTGCTAAAAACAATAGGTAAGAAGTTACATGGATGAGAATAAACACCTCTTTGGCCAAAATGTCAAATTTCGACCCCCTCTAACTCAGAGAGTCCTTGACCGATCTCGCTGAAAAATTGTGTCTAAACTACTATCCAATAGGACTAACCTTGGTGCAAATTTCATCCCGATCGGAAGACATCGGTTTCAAAAGTTGTGTCAGTTGACACGAAAACCCCCATATTTCTATAAATAATTTTTTCTGCAAAAAAAAAATCTCATTAAAAAATACCAACAATTTAAAAAAAATTACTTACACAAATCATTAAAAATTTAAAAAATAATCAGTAGTTTTTACTTACAGAACAAAAAAAAATGAGTTTAAAAATTAAATGTTAATGAAAGTCTTTATATTTTAGTGTGTTATTTTTGAAACAAAGGACAGAAGTAGTCATTAATAAAAATTGAACATCAAATAAATGTTTTTATACCCTCCACTCTAGTGATAGAGGGTATATATAAGTTTGTCATTCCGTTTGTAACACATCGAAATATTGGTCTAGGACCCCATAAAGTATATATATTCATGATCCTTGATCGATTTTAAGTCGATCTAGCGATGTCCGTCCGTCCGTCCGTCTGTCTGTCTGTCTGTCCGTTGAAAACACGCTAACTTTTGAAAGACTTTATGGAGGCTCCTGAAGTTTGACATATATGTTGGGTATTTACCGGGTCAGGTTGGTATTGCAATCCAGCCAAATCGGTCCAGTGGTTCAAAAGTTATGAGCAAAAGAGTAAATTTCGGCAAGGGAATTTTGCGAACTTTGGAGATTAAAACCTCTCTAACTTTCTAAAGACAATTCTGAGGGTGCTGAAACGTGTTATATATCTTTATCGTTCCCCAAGTCTATTTGGTTTTGAATTTCAGCAAAATCGGTTCAGTGGTTCAAAAGTTATAAGCAAGGCTCTGAATTTCAGATTTTTTTTCACCTTAAACTGTTGAAAACTCGTTAAACAAGTTTTAAAAGCATGGTGAAATACCAGTTTTTTTTTAAACTTGTTGTTGTTTGTTTTCCTGCCGTGGGGTGCAGTTTAGTTGTTAGACAAGTAAATATTTGTTATTGTTTTTTTAACTGTATGTAACGGTGTATAGTAAGTATTTTTGGAAAAAAATCAAATATTAGTTTGTTTTTGGTTTTTAAAGACGAGGATGGTAAAATAAAATGAGGGAATATGTGAAATATTTTTTTTTAACATATACGTATAGGTATAAAACAACAAAAATATTTTACAAAGTAATTTTGTTACTCAAACAAATAGTACACTAAGAAAAATATTTACACTCAAAAAAATTTTACACTCAAAAAAAAAATGTGTTTTTTTTTTAATTTTTAATTTAATTATTTTTTTTAATGAAATTCACACTCAACAAAATGTTGACAGTCAAAAAAATTTTACACTCACAAAAAAATTTGATTGATTAAAAAAAGTTTTACTCAAAATAATATATTTCTAATAAAAATTTGTAATGCAATTCTTTTAGAAAATTACTATCAGATAACATTGTGGAGGGTATTCAGATTCGACAAAGTCGAATTTAATTTTTCTACTTGTTTCTTTTAAAAACTACTAAAAGTAAAATTTTTTAAATAAACTACAAACAGTTAATGACATAATTTTTTGAGTGAATATTTTTTTAAAAATTTTTAATAAAATTTTGGGGAATCCATCCCGCAATCAACTAAATTCTGGCCAGACACTCTACCCATCGTGCCAAAGTCACTTGATACAAACATGTTTTTGTATTTCTATAAATAATTTTTTGAATTTTTTTTCTACAAAAAAATAACCTACTTGTGTAGGTAAAAAGTAGTGAATAATTTTTTTTAAATTGTTGGTATTTTTTAATGAGATATCATTACTAATGATATCTCATTAAAAAATACCAACAATTAAAAAAAAATTACTTACACAATTCATTAAAAATTTAAAGAATAATCGGTAGTTTTTACTTACAGAACAAAAATTAATGACTTTAAAAATTAAATGTTAATGAAAGTCTTTATATTTTAGTGTGTTATTTTTGAAACAAAGGACAGAAGAAGTCATTAATAAAAACTGAACGTTAAATAAATGTTTTTTCTTTTAAAAACGACTAAACGTAACATTTTTAAAATAAACTACAAACAGTTAATGACATAATTTTTTGAGTGTGACAATTGGCTTTTAAGTTATGTTTACACCATGCCACTGAGTCATTTTATTTTCGACGATTTTTATAAAGAAGTAAGATTTTGCTGTAGTATGATTATAGGCATTTTGTAAATATATGATCCGAAAATTAAATCCCAGCAAAACAATGACATTTATGATTTTCTTTTTTAATATATCGAGTTAAGATTAAATAAGTTGTTAAATTTTTTTTATAAATTTAGCAATATGTAGTTTTTTCTCGCTTTTAAATAAAAATAATATATTTGCTACATGCCTAAAATTATGCTACAAAAAATCTTGATTTTTCTTATAAATCATGCGATTCAATTGTTAAGTTTATACAAAGCTTAAATATGTCGAAAAATCATATACTATATCAATTTATTCTTGAAGCCTAAAAGTATGCTCTCATTTCTTACACAAAACATGGAATACCGTTTGACTCACAATCAGTGCTACCGTGGTAATTGACTTTTAATGGGTTAATTAACATTCCCGTGTTGCTTTCAATGTTTGTTGTTTTTATTTTTGTATAATTTTTTTTTTTCTTCTCCTCTGTTAACCATAATTTACATAATTGCTGTTAAGTCCTTAATTATATAATTCTGTTACAAAAACAATTTATTTAACACAGTAGCTCCGGCAAAATAATACAAAAAAAAACAAAGACCCATGTACTTTCTCATGTTTTTCCCATAATGCTTAAAAAAAGGCGTTGATTATTTCATCTTCATTTTTATTAAAATCATAATACAAAAAAATGGTGAAAAGAAAATAAATACTTACAGTGAAATATAGAAGGCGTTGAGTGGTGGTATAATACAATCATATCATTTACAATTATACTTTAATTCATGACAAAAAAAATAAGAAAAAATGGACAAATGAGTCTTTTGTAAGAGATATGGAAATCTAACAAAAAAAGGGACAAAATTATTGAGTGTGAAGATAAAAACAACGTGAAACTATATTTCAAAGAATAAAAAAGTGGACAAATCATATTTTTTTTTTAAACTTTTTTAAAATATTTAAAACAAGTAAAAAAGTTAAATTCGGCCTTGCCGAATGTAGTGATACCCTCCACAATATCAAAAAGATTATTGAAAAAAACTTTATTTAAAAGAAAATCACTTTTGAAAAAAAAAAAATTTGTGAAAAAAAATTTCCGCGAAAAAAAAAAACAACTTCAGGGGTTTTTTTTTTTTTTTCAAAATATGTTGGTACTTGTTTAAATACCGATTGGTGTTCAATTATGTTCACATAAGTCAACCAGCAGCCGAATTAAAGCATTTTGTATTTTTAGGTTATGTTGAATGTACTAAAATTTTTGAGGTGTCCTTACATTTTCATTCATAACTTTTGAACCGCTGAACCGATATCGCTCAAGTGCAATACCAAACTTCTCAGGAGAACTTTGAATAAATATGTTAAGTTTCAGTCATCTCCGTGTAATATTTTGGGTCATTTCCACAGACAGACGGACAGACGGACCATTGCCACAGACAGACGGACATCGCTAGAATGTCTTAAAATCGATCGGGGATCATGAATATATATACTTTATGGGGTCCCAGACCAATATTTCGATGAGTTACAAATGGAATGACAAACTTATATATACCCTCTATCACTAGAGTGGAGGGTATAAACATGAGCATTTTGTGCAAGGCTTAGTTGGCACTGGTTTCGATTCGGGTCAAGGAATCAGTGTCAATACTGTTTAAGGTTAATTGTCACTATACTACTGACTTAACCGTTTTTCGATGCTTTTTGGAAAAATAGTGCATACTTTTAGGCTCAAATAAAATATTAAAATCGTATTATTTGCCAGATTTTAAGAAATGATGAAAATGTCAAAAATCATTCGACTAACAAGGGAATTACTGCAACAAAAATTAGAATCTAAATCGGTAAAAATGTGTACGAGTACTTTGATACTTTTTCTTTCTCCTGAAATTATGCTTCCAGAAACTTAAAATTTTAAATATAGGTTTTTCCAGCGAACAAAAAAATCAATAAAATGTACCTTTTTAAAATTCCGATTTTTAATGGGGTAAAAAATTATACTTTGGTACATTTTCAATACTCTGAAATAATGGTTCTAGAAATATGAAATGTAGAATTACACTGGGAAACAAATTCAGGTTAGCAAAAGTTAGTTCGATTCTGAGATTGAGGGGTGAAAATTGAGGCTAAATTAGAAGACCCGTATCGCGGCGTTTGTTTATGTTAGTTCGAGTTTTTTATAAATCGACCTTCGAACTTTGCAGTCACATGGCGATTTTCAGCATATTGTTTATATGGTTTCTCGGCTATAACTCATCGACTAATTGATATTTTTTCAATCTGTAAAAGCCAAATTATTGCTAGAGACCTGTCAAATAATTAAAATTTTTTAAAAAATTGATTTAGAAAATTTTTGTTGTGCTTATGAAGCAAAATGTTGGAAAATATTTTCAAAAATACATAATTTTTCCAACATTTTGCTTTATAAGCACCACAAAAATTTTCTAAATCAATTTTTTAAAAAATTTTAATCGTTGGACAGGTCTCTTGCAATAATTTGGCTTTTACAGATTAAAAAAATATCAATTAGTCGACGAGTTATAGCCAAAAAACCATATAAACAATATGCTGAAAATCGGCATTTGACTGCAAAGTTCGAAGTTCGATTAAAAAAAAATTCGAACTAACATAAACAAACGCCGCGATACAGGTCTTCTTATTTAGCCTCTATTTTCACCCCTCACTCTCAGAATCGACCTAACTTTTGCTAACCTGAATTTGTTCCACAGTGTTATCCAGCAAAAAAAAACATTCTGATCCTAGTACTTTTTAGAAATTTCGATTTAAAGGGGTACAACAGCGTAATCTGGTACTTTTTTTGATATTCTGAAATAATGGTCATACAAACCAAATATTTGGAGCGTAGCTAAACGAAATATTAAGAAATGAACATCTTAAAGAAATTATGATTTTAAGGGGGTAAAATCGGATAAAAATAGTACTAAAACGACGTTGTGTGTCTTCTCAGTTTTATAAGTATTATCCTTTTATTTATTTTCAACAATTTTCAAACAATTTATCTTTGATTTTAAATTTGTTTGTAAACTCAAAAACACACATTTTCTTATTGCCGGATATCTAGAACCCTGTGGCCACTGCCGAATCCTAAGAGGACAAAAAGTCTTCTTACTTTTGGCAAACGGACGGTTAGCCTATTAGTTGGAGTACTTACAGGACACTGTATGATTGGCCAAATGGTCGTGCGTATGGGAATTTCTGATAGGGACTATTGTAGGAGCTGTGGGGAAGTGGAGGAAGAGGAGTCAGTGAAGCACTTGCTATGCGAATGTCCGGGTCTAATGAGGAGCCGCCTTAAGCATTTAGGGCAAAGATTTTTCGATGACCTGGACTGCCTAAGCGGTGTCTCATTGACATCTCTAGCGGAATACTTCAGGGAAACGGGGTGGTTTAAAAAGTAGAACTTTGTATCAGAAAGGGAGAGGGGAAATATGATTAGGGGAATCACAATGGGCCTTATGGCCTCCGAGTGAACTCGCCAAATGGCGAGCGCCCATCCAACCTAACCTAACCTTATTGCCGCCCCACGTTGGGCTCCATTCTGATTTTATTTATTTTCAATTTACAAACAAATTTAAAATCAAAGATAAATTGTTTTTCCAAAATTTAAATAAACAGGAACTAATTATTATACCCTCCAACCACAGTATGGGAGTATACTCACTTTGTGATTCCGTTTGTAACGCATCGAAATATCGAATATAAAGTATATATATTATTGATCCATGATCGATTCTAAGACATTATGTGAATGTCCGTCCGTCCGTCTGTCCGTCCGTCCGTCTGTCCGTCCGTCCGTCCGTCTGTCCGTCCGTCTGTCTGTAGATGGCAAAAATAAAAGAGCTAGCCTCCTGCAATTTGGCACGAATATGTCTTATGGTCCTAGGCAGGTTTAGTTCGTAAATGGGCAAAATCGGCTCAGGGGGAAAAAAGTTCCCCTTGAAGAACTGAACCAACCTCTGAAAAAATACACTTTTTTATACCCTCCAACTACAGTATGGGGGTATACTCACTTTGTCATTCCGTTTGTAACGCATCGAAATAGCGGTCGGGGACCCCATAAAGTATATATATTATTGATCTATGATCGATTCTAAGACTTTTCTAGAATGTCCGTATGTCCGTCCGTCCGTCCGTCCGTCCGTCTGTATAAGACACGATGCAGTCCAAAATAAAAGAGATAGACTCGTTAAGTTTGGCAGGAATATGTCTTTTGGTCCTAGGCAGTTTAAGTTCGTAAATGGGTAAAATCGGACCAGGGGGAAAAAAGTTCCCCCTTGAAGAACTTAAATAACCTCTGACAAACGCCATATTTTCACAGTTTTTTTTTGTATTTTAGTTAAGCAAATGAAACAATTTGATGTCAGAAAAAGTTCAAGGTCCTGCACTTGGACTTAGGAAATAAAAAAAAAATGTTTTTTTTTTTCCCGCCCCCCTTTTGTGGGCGTGGATATTAAAAATGTTTTTAAATAATGATAAAATTGTATTACTTAAGTTCAAAAAGCATAATAACTGAATTTTTAAAAATTAACATCATGGGTTTATGTGTCCCCCAATGACCCCTACTGACCCCCCCCCCAAAAAAAAAAGCCCCTGCTATTTTTTTATTATTTTTCTTTTTTGAATATGTTGGAGGGTATTATAGATTCGGCACAGCCGAATTTAACACTCTTACTTGTTTTACATGTTTTTGTATTTTTGTTAAATAAATGAAACATTTGCTATATTTATCAGGATGGGAAGGTGCTCTCAACGTCCCTGACACTGCACTGACCCCCATCACCCCACCCCCCAAAAAAAACAAACGCCCCTGACAATTTTTTTTTTATTTTTTTTTACATTTTGGAGGGTATAAAAGATTCGGCACAGCCGAATTTAACACTCTCACTTGTTTTTTTTATAAAACTATATAGATAGGACTTCATAAATACAGGACTTCCACATACTTTGGTACTTTTTTGATGTATTAAAATAATGATTCAATAAACTTAAAATTTTATATTAAAGATTCTCCAATAAAAAAAACATTCTGAAAAATACAAGTTTCAGAAATTTAAATTCAAACGAGTAAAATGGTACTTTTTATTTCCTTAAACGCAATTTTTTTAATCAATCTCGTTAAATACTTTTTTTTAACAGTGCTCTGTTATGAACACTTTCCCATCTCTGTTAAATATATAGCTTCTTCTTTTTAACCCCAAATTCATTTGATTATGTCTAATTTCCCAATTATTTCATAATGAAAACCTGTTGCTTCTAATCTGATAATTATGTGGAAATTAACATTAAAATCGACAACAAATAAGCTTGAATATAAATTGTTTAATGTAAAACGAAAAAAAGCAGGCGTACGAGACCAGTTATTCATTTAAAATGTCATTTGTATAGTTTTGACTGTCATTATATCAAGATAATTATCACCAAATGCATTTATTGAAATACAAAAGCCTAACCGAAAATATAATAGAAAAAAAAATGTAATTATTTCCAAATCTAAATAAAAAGGTTTTTTATTCAAAAAAATACCCATAGCATATGATAAAGTTAATTTTACAATAATTTATTGTTTAGAAGAATTTAATTTGGAAAATACAAGTAATATTGAATTATCTAATAAATAATGCGGTTTTATTTAATTATTTATGTAGAGAAAAACAATTGAAAATAAATAAGAAATTTATGGTTGGTCAAGAGCGATCATATAATAGCCTACAAAAGGGTTAATGGGTTCCGAGTAAAAATATTGATTAAAAAATGTTAAGGTAAAAATTTTGAGAAAAAATATTGAGTGAACAAAATTTTAAATTAAAAAAGTTGAGTAAAAATTTATGTAAAAAAGTTTAAATAAAATAAATTTTAGTGAGATAAAAAATATTGAGTGAAAAAAGTTACAGTAACAAAGTTGTGAGAAATAATTTATCTATTTCATTCCCTGATCCATTCACCATTCCATTTCGTTTAGAAGAATTACGGCAAGAAATTTGTGAGAAACAATCAATCCATTTCATTCCCTGCTCCATTCTATTTCGTTCCCCATTCTATTTCATTTCGTTCCCAGTTCCATTTCGTTTTGAAGAATTACACTAATAAAATTGTAAAAAACAATCAATTCATTTCAATCCTTGATCCATTCCATTTCGTTCCCCGTTCTATTTCGTTTCGTTCTATACAGTTTTTATTTCTATTCCTATGACATGCATTAAAGAAATAAAAAAACTAATCTAAAGAATTTAAGAAATAAAAAAACAAATTTAAAAAAAAAATAATGTCACGATAAGACTGAATAGAACTATTTTCAATATTTTGTAAAAAAAAAGTGCATACTTTTAGGATTAAAGAACAAATTTATTATAGGTATGATTTGTGACGTTTTTTAAAATGTTTCTAAAAATGTCGTAAATTATTCGATTATTCGATGATTGTCCTAAAACTTGCATATGGAAATTAGGGTAGAAAAATAAGAGTTACCGGTTTTTTTTTAGCTGCCCAATCTCAAATTTAAAAAAGGTTTGCCACCTTATGAAAAATGTGGGCTTTTGCGAAAACCATAATAAAAGCCGAACTAGAAGGAATTTCGCCAAACGAAAAACTAAAACTACCCACAGTTTTTAAATTTTTGAAAGTAAGAATTTAACAAAGTCGAGTTTGGATCGATACGCCATTAAATAGGTCTTCAAAAAACCTTTCGATCTATAAAAAATGCTCATATAGTTTCTTTTAAAGAAATGTGAAAAATCCTCAAAAAACTAAAAAAAAAACGTTTTTCCCCCTCCCCTTTGACCCGCTAAATGTGAGATTGGACAGCTAAGAAAAACCGTCTAACTCTTTTTTTTTCTTCCGCTCTTTCACATATGTAAGTTTCAGAACAATCGGTGGGTGCCCTATGAAAGACCTCCCTTGTCAGTGGCATAAGAAAAGTTACGATTTTTACAAATAATTTAAAGAAAAATATAGAAAACCTCGTCGTGGTTATTGGCCTTTAAGGCAAATTGTCACGATTAGACTAAAAAACGATTTTAGATGTTTCGTTAAAAAAGCAGTGCGTACTTTTAGGATTTAAGCAAAAAAAACTATGTTATATATGATGTATGATTTTAAACATTTTGAGAAATGTTTCTAAAAATGTCGAAAACCATTGGAATTATTGCCAGTGGTATAAGAAAACTGTTTTCTCCGGATTCCGAAAAAAATGAAAAAGTTTAAAGCTTTTTAAAGTAAAATATATGATTGTTTGTCTCTGCCTAAATGTATGCGTTAAAAAAGCTTAGATTTTTACAAATAACTTCTAAAATGATATAGAAAATATTATCGTAACAATAGGCCTTCATTACCTACGATCTGTTAATAATAATGATCTACCTTGTTGTTTTACATCTCTTGGACTGATAACACCGCTCTACAAATCTGAGGTTTGTCACTGCGTTTTGGATGAAACCAACAAAAGTTGATAGGTTTTGGTGCCCCATTTCCAAAACGGTCACTCAAATTTTTCTATCACGTCACAATTTTGAGAAAACCGCGGTTAAAGTGTCAAAAAAGGCTCATTTTGGCCATTTTTGAACGCCTATAAAATAAGATCCTGACATGCAAATGACTTGGTATCAAACTCATTCGAAAGTGTGTAATTTTCTCTTTAAGACAAGATGAAATCTTCTTTGATTTTAATTTTCTAAAATGGTAAAAAAATTCTTAAGCCACAAGTGCTTTAAATCTAAAATTTACGTATGAATTTGTATGGAAATTTGTTAAAAAACACTGTGTAATAAACTAAATATTCAAAAAATGGAAGGTTGTTTGCTAATGATTTTTTTACCATTTTAGAAAATTAATTTTTTAGAATATTTTATCTTATCTTTAAGAGAAAATTACAGACTTTCGAATGAGCTTGATATCAAGTCATTCGCATGCCTGGATATTTTTTTTAAAAGCTTCTAAAATGGGTCAAAAATGTCCTTTTTCGGCACTTTAACCGCGAATTACTCAAAATCCTGACGTGATAGACAAATTTGGGCTCCGGACTACTACACACTATCCAAATCACTAACCAGATTCCAATACGCATTTTCTTGTAGAGCTGTGTAATTTAACATTTTACCATACATGTTAAATAAAATATAAAGTATGCTTTAAGGCGCGTTTAAATTTTTTTTTTTCGAAAATAATATTTTTTACGTATTTTAACAACACAAATGTTGTGTTTTTTTATTTTTTTTTGGATTTATTAAGCACATTTTCTAATATTATCCCTAAAGGGTGCTGTGAAAGTTCTTTAAAATATGTATAACAAAAGTTTCTAAAACAACACAAATGGTGGCACTATAACTCCCTGTATGATGTGATGGTGCAAGTTAATGTTCGCTCCTTAAGATATGCTTTAAGAATATTACAAAACTACTGTATAAAATATAAACAAAAATAGGAAGAGTCATAGAAGAATAAAACCATAATATGATTAATATATAATTTGTCCAAATTTTGTATAATAAATCCTAATTCAAGTGATAGCAAAACACAGCTAAAGTAACAAAAATAATTTAATTTAAAATTTAATTTTATTTAAATTTATTTTTTAATTTAAAATTTTTAGTTTAATTACAAGTAGATATGTATGTATTAAAATTAATTGACTTCCAAAGCCTTCCGGCTTTAATTCTAAAATAATTCTTAATAAATACCAGCATTTTCTTTGGGTAAAACCATAAAATTAATTGAAATTTTATGGTTTTCCTTTGCACATACTACTAATGCTATCAGATCTATGTAGCCAATGGTGATAATTATCATACATACAAACACACACGTACGTATCGCTTATTTACTACAATAGTGATATAACTAGAAAAACGTGATTTTTGAGCTAATGATATTATATTACATGCTTTGTTAAAAATTCGTATTAATATCTTTTGAATTCATCGCTTGAGAAGAGAATATTGTTGTGTTTTTTTAATTATTTAGATTAATTAAGTACATTTTCTAATATTATTCCTAAAGTGTGCATTGGAAATGCTTAAAAATATATATAACTCAATTTTAAAATAAAACACAAAAGATGGCGCTATTACTAGCTGTATGATGTAATGGGGTTAGTTATTGTTCACTCCTTAACGTATGCTTCAAGAATATTATATAAGTACTGTATAAAGTATACACAAAAAAGAGGAAGAGTCGTAGATAAGTAAAACCTTAATGCAAATAATATTTGTTAAATCCACATTTGGTATGATAAATCCTAATCAAAATGATTTCAAAACACAGCTAATGTCATTATTGCATTTTTTATGTAGCGGACTTTTTTAATGGAAAACCATTTTTAGTTGAAAACCTTAAACAAAATTTCTGTAAAATCTGGTTTTTTGAGTTATGTCACTATTATAGTAAATAAGCCATATGTTTTATTTCAAGTAATCAATTTAAAATGATAAATAGCGCCTCAAGCAAAAATACATATTTTCTTAAAAACATTAAAAAAAAATTAAATATGTTGCATAAGAAACTTTAAATTAATTTTAAGTAAATGTTATATAGATATTTTCCTTATGGAAAATATATATTCAATTTTATCTATAATCTAAAGCTTACATTTAGTTATTGCACTATTTGCATATGTTTAGGTGGCATTTTAAATTTTAAATTTAAAGTATACTTTTAGGTGTTGTAACAGTTTCGTGTGCACAATTTGTTTTTTATCATAACAACAATATTATTTTTCTATTATACGAGTTATAAAACTATTGCATACATTTTTGGATAACTTCTAATGTATGCATAAACATAAAAATATTTATGTTAGAAAAAAAAATTTTTGAAACAAAAGAAGAAATGACATTGAGTGGTTATACTTTTGAAAACGGAAACCAGTGAAAACAAGTAAAAAATTTAATACGACTTAACCGAATACACGAAAACCCTTCACAATGCCTAACCCATTTGAATACTTTTAAGGATAATTTTGTATAATAAATTTGATTAGAAAAATGCTATTTTGGTTAAAATATATTTTGTTAATTTTAATAATAAGCATTTTTTGACAGTAAACTTTTTTTTAGAGTATTTTTTTTTTGAATACCCTACACTGGGAACCCAGTGGTTTTGATTAAAATTGCCATTTTAAAAACAAACAACTCATAAAATGCAATATACCTTCCATTTCTTTGTAGTCCCACATTAAAAAAAATTCTTTCCTTACATATACGCTAAAGTTTGTTTCTTTCACATTACAACTACATACATACAAGATAAAATTTTAAAACAACTTTTTTACCATCTGTTTACCTTAGTAAAACATTCTTGTAATACAAAGTATGAAAAACATGTGTAAATATATTTCGTACATAATAAATTGTTAAATAATATTATTGAAATTTATTCAATTTAAATTTATTTATGCACAATTACATCTGTATAATGGTGGTTAATTAAATCAACATTAATAAAAATTTTAGTGTTAATAAATGTGTTCATTTATTGACATTATTATTTTTAAAAGCTCCACAAAGTGATAGAGATTATATATAAGTTTGTCATTTCGTTTGTAACACCCAGAAATATCGGTCTAGAATTCCAAAAAGTAAATATATATTCATGATCCTTGATTAATTTTAAGACTAAGTATATAACGATATCTCTCCATTTGTCGGTGACTAGAAAGCCAGACAACTTCCTAAAGACTGAGGCTGCTGAAGCTTGGCGTATATATTTGACGTTCTTCCGTTCAGGTTGGTATTAAATTTCAGCAAAATCGGTTCAGGGGCTCAAAAGTAATGAGGAAAATCATACATTTTGTGTGGTTTTTCCGCGAAAACACTTGATGAAAAACACACTAAACACGATTTGAAAGACATTGGTAAGCAACAAACATATTATAAAAAGTGTTTTTGTCATTCAAAACAATTTTAAGAATCAACAAGTAGAAAAGTTAAATTCATCTTAGCCGAATCCATGAATACCCTCCACAATGCCTTTTTAAAATGATAAAAGAATTTTATAACGTGAAAAAATTAAAAATTTCGATTTTTCAATGAAAAAGAGTTTATTCTGATTTGAGGCCTTTTCATGTTCCCCATTATGAATTAACATAACAAATACTTATGATAACTCTACTTTCTTTATTGGGATATTCTCCCATTAAATACTCATAGAGTTTCTTGCTTTCAAAAATTTTGGCAATTTTCAGGAATGAATTGACGATCGTTTCGGGGGGTTCCAATTCCCCCATCATCAGAAAAAATCTTTTGGATTTTTATTTGATTTTTGAATTTTATTTTAAAGAAAAGAATTTTTTTTGTCATTTGTGTAAAAATATTTTTGAGTAACAAAAATACGTTGTAAAATTTTTACTTAAAAATTTTGTGACTTCATAATTTAGTGTGTTTTCAACGGATAGACGGAGGACATCGCTAGATCGACTTAAAATCGATCAAGAATCGATCAAGAATTCATTTTATCAGAAATGATCAAAAAAAGTTTTAAACTCAAAAAAATAATTTATTAAAAAAGTTTTAAATTAAAAAAAAAAACAATTAATTAATTTTGATGCGCTGAACACAAACATAAAAATATTTTTAAAATCGGTCTAATGGTTTTCGAGATATCAATATTTGAAATTTGCAAAAATGGCGGCAAAAATTCTCGAACAGCTTTTGACACATACAAATTTGAAACTTGCCAAAAAATTTTCAAAAAATCGGGTTTCTTTTAAATAAAAAAGCTTAAACATTTTTTTCTTCAGCTCTTTCCTAGAGCTTGAGAACAATTTTCATTTAAACTTAATTTGAACCAAATCAGATATTTTTAACTTGTAAAGCCCATCCATCAAAGTTTTGATTTTTCTAAAAGTATTCCATAAATCCAAAATTTTGATCGAAGGTCGCCATGGGTTGAAATGCTTGGATTTTGCTCAAATTAAGTTTAAATGAAAGTTCGTCTTAAGCTCTATGGAACGGTCAAGGGAAAGAAATTTTTTTTTTTTTTTTAATTTCTCGAACGTGGGAAAAATGCTATATTTTGCAACGAATTTAAAAAAATGCCTGCGAATTTTGTACTCTTGCCCAAAACATTAAATCATGATAATGTTTTGCGGAAGATTTGGGTGTACTTGCCAAAGCAAAGTTTTTTAGAAAAATAATGTTATATTTCTGTGCTTTCCATGCAAAACGAATTGAAATATCAGTCGAGGATCCCATTAAGAAACCGAAAATGCTGTACACAGGGTTGCAAAAGTTGGTACAATTGTACTTTTTTTGGTACAATTCAAAGCTCAAAAGTACAATGGTACACCAATGCCTCATTTGGTACAATTTAAGAACTTTCTCAGCTGATGTTTTTTTCATGGAATTTTCCCAGTTTATAATTTTCAAGAAGTAATCTTCCTGAAAAATTTTTCACAACTAGACATTAAACTTCAAAAGTGACTGATTTTTTGTAGTAATGAGTTAAAATTTCGAGGAAGTATTCTTATCATGTATGCATAATTGGTTAAAAATTATTTCATGTTTTTTCAAAAGTTCAAAAGAAGGCTAATTTCATGCTTTCATACATTTTTATAGAAAGCAGACGATCTTTTTCGAGTAGTAGTTCACCAGTACTACATTTTTTGATGAATATCGAAAAACTATTCTTATCATACACACAAAAGATTATTGGCTAAAAATTTTTAATTAAAACAATTGATCAACAAAATTGTTTTCTTGATCAACATTATTGTTATTTTCTTTTACTGCTGAACTAACATTTTGTTATGAGCTTACAGTTAATTCATTCGTTAAATCGATCATTATTTTGATTGACTACAAATAAAAAAAATTATAAAATTTATGATCAAAATTAAAAAATTTTTGATTAAAAAAATATTTAATTAATCACCTATTCATTTGGTGATTGATTGAAATAACAATTTTCTTCATCGGAGGAATTTCAATCAAAAAATTGATTGAAATCGCGTTTTTCGCGATAATTGGCAAAAAATAATTGCACATTTTAAAAAAAAATCCCACAGATCGGTATTAAAGTCCAAATAGGTGGGAATTTTCATACATTTGTATGAAAATGGGACGATCTTTTTCGAGTAGTACGCTTATGCCACAATTTTTGTAGAAATGAGTTAAAATTTCAAGGAAGTATTCTCAAAATGTGAAATAAGTATAATTTTTTCCCAATTTTTTTTTTTTAATTTTGAATAAAAAAATTCGGATTTGGTACAATTGGGTTCAAAAAAGTACAATTTTATGAGCTCGTTGGTACAATTTTGATGTTCTCATTTTGCAACCCTGGCTGTACATTTCGTAAGTGAGTGCAAAAATAAGTGCAAAAAAGTGTTTTTACATTTTGGAGAGTATAAAAAATTCGGCACGAAAGAATATAACACTCTCACTTGTTTTATGTACATTTGATAAACAAATGAAACATTTTTATGCGAAAAGCTTAGACTTGGTGAAAAAGTAGTTTTGGTAAAAAAATGATTTCTTTTTCACGAAAAACAAAATTATGTTAAAAAAAATTTAATGAACCCAAAATTTTTGGTGAAAAAAAATTTTGATGAAAAAAAGTTTTTGATGAATTTTTTGATGAAAAGAAAAATTTTTTGATGTAAAAAAAATTGATGAAAAAAAAAATATAAAAAAAAAATTTTTTGGTGAGAAAAAATTGATAATAAAAAATTTGATAAAAAAATTTGATAAAAAAATTTGATGAAAAAATATGAAAAAAAAAAAATTTATGAAAAAAAAAAATTGATGAAAAAAAAAATTTGATGAAAAAAAAATTTGATGAATAAAAAAATTGATGAAAAAAAAAAATTTGACAAAAATTAAAGAATTGGTAAACAAAAAATTATGAAAGAAAAAAGTTTGATGAAAAAAAAAATTTTATGAAAAAAAATTTGATGAAAAAAAAGTTTGATGAAAAAAAATTGATGAAAAAAAAAATTGATGAAAAAAAAAAATTGATGAAAAAAAAATTTTTTTGATGAAAAAAAATATTTGATGAAATTTTTTTTTTTTTTGTTGAAAAATAATTATTTACCAGCTGGTGAAAAACGGGGTTATTCACCACGAGGTGAATTATTTTCCAAGTTACAAACCCAAGTTATTAAAATTTTTGGTTTTAAGAAAATGAAAATAGTAATTCTTGTTTTCTTTTTCGTTAATTGTTAGCTTATATAGTCAAACTGAGGTGGCGTCCTGCAACTTTTTTAAAATTAGACACCATCCTAAAAACATTATCATGTTAAAAAAAAATAAATTCTTTAAAATTTTAAAATGAAATCTTTTTTTTTTTCATTTACTATTTCAAATTAAAGAAATTTAATTCATAGCGCCCTTAGACCAAAGTTAAGAGATTTGATTGAAAATTTTTCAAAAAACCAAAACTTTGATCGTAGGGCGGGCGCCACGGTTTTAAATGATCGGATTTGGCTCAAATTTTAAATGGATGTTTGCCACAAAGTCTATAAAAAGGTAAATTAAATTTTTTGACCATGTGAAAAACCCCCAATTCATTCAAATACCGATATCTGGAAAACCATTATACCGATTTTTTTTTTGATAGTCGTGTTCAACTCACTCACAATTAGCTGGGGCTCTTTCGATTGGCCTACAATTTTTACCATAATTTTGAGGTCTAGTATTCAAAACTTTTTCGCATTGTGAAGGGTATTCATGAATTTTACTCGTTTTCTTAAAATTATTTTGTAAATACTTTGTATTGAAATAACTTTCATTTATGTTTAATTAACATTTAAAATGCCTGTGGGCAAAAAAATTAAATTTATATTAATATGTACTTATATTAATTGTTCATAAATACAATTTGTTAAAATATTTAAATGTAATGATTTAACTTGAAACTGTGGGAATAATAACAATAATAATTATAAAATTATTTAATTTTTTTTAATACTAACATGAGATAGAGTCAATTCATGTAAACTTTATCGGTTTTTTCAAAAGTATGTATGATCAAAGACCAATCGTCACAATTAGCCCTCTGTTTGACTCAGTGATAGTGTGACAATAGGCCTAAAGTTAAAAAACTGTTTTGTATAAGAACTAAAGCATAATTTTAGGCATAAAGAAAAAAATATTTTAAAGCATACTTTTAGGCACTGAAAAATAATAATGCACATTATACTCTTAAAAAGGTAAAAAAGGTAATAATCATAAATAAATTTAACAATTAATATAATTTTATGTTAAATATCTAGCATTAACACCTGTTAATTAATTTTTAAAACTCAACTAATAACAGCATATTATCTTTTGTATATCTTAATTAAAATATGACATCTTCACAAAAAAGGGTCCATACAAAATTAATTTATTTATTAAAAATATTTAACTATAAAAGACTAACATTGGAATTTCTAAAAGAAAAACCTCTATCATTATGACACTTTAATAAATGCTGATTTTTTTTTAAAGCTTAACGCCTTAATTTATTCCTCTGGCCTTCCTTTAGTCGAAAAGTGTGGGAGTTACTTTTTAACACTTTTTGGTTTTTGCTGTAATGCTGGTGTTAACAAAAAAATTATTAACATTTTGTTTTAAGGTCTACCGCATGTTTTTTGTTTAACATTATTTGTGGTGTTGTGTATTTAAAAATCCCAAGTGTATTGTTGTAAATGCGGATGATGTTTTCACTACACACATCCTAGTATACCCTTTTGTATTTGTTAACGATTTTTTTTTTGTTAATTAAATTAATGCCAACACATTTACACATATAAAGAGAATTTCTTAGCATTCTCGTATGTTAAAAAGAAGATTTTCCGAGGATTTTTTCATGTTCAGTGGTTAACAAGACAAAAGGTTTTTTTTTATTTTTTTTAGGAGAAGAGAAAAAAAAAATAAAACAAAATAAAGATCTGAATAGAGGGGATTTGTTTACTCAAAAAATTGCTTGACAAGGTTTGCAAAGGCATGTCAAGTTTATGACATTACCAAGGACAAAACGATGAACAAAGCCTTACTTAGAGTTAGAGCTGGAACAAACATTTACGAAAAAGTCAAAGTTATAGAAGCATCAGGAATAGAGTCCCCATACACAGAAAAATAATTTCCCTACCGAATTCTTTAGTTAAATCAACTCAAAATTTTGTTGCTGCTACTATATTTGGCTGTGACAATCGAATTTTGTGGTGGTTTAAATTAAATCTCTGTTTTATCAACCTTATTCAGTTGTGACTACCGATATTCAATTGTGACAATCAATATGTATGTGTTTTAACAGAATTTTTGTTGCATCAACTGACTTTCAGTTGGAAACAGGAAAATTTGTTTTCTGTGCACACAGAAAAACAAATTTTCAACTGAATTTTTCAGTTGCATCAATTTAAAATTTTGTTGCTGCTACTATATTCTTTGCTGCTACCAATATTCAATTGTGAAAATATATGTAAGTGTTTTTCATTTCAAAAATTTTGGCCTACGCAATCCTATTTTAATTTAACTTAATTGTGGACATTTAAGTCTTTCGAAAAAACTGTTTAGAATAATTTAAGCAATTAAATTAACCCCCCCAGTCAGATATTGCCAGCAGTACAAAAAATATAGTACTGGCAAAGTAGTTTTTTTTTTTCTGGAAAATAGAATAATTTTCAAGTGTTGGACATAACAAAAAAAATTAAAAAAATAAAATTTTGCGCGGAAAAAAATTTTTGAGAAAAAAAAATCCGCAAAAAACTTTTTTTTTGTAAAAAACATGTTTCTACTTATTAAAATAACATTTGGTGTCCAATTCTGTTCACATATGTCAACCAGCAGCCGAATTAAAGCATTTTGTATTTTTAGGTTATGTGGAATGTACCAAAATTTTCGAGCTGTCCTTACATTTTCGTTTATAACTTTTGAACCGCTGAATCGGAATAAAAATTTGTATTAAAAATGCTTTAAAACAAAAATGTTTGAAAAACTACCTTAGTTCCGAACATTTTTTTCCAGGACACAAATTTTTTTTTGCCAATTTAAAAATTAGTTTTTAACATGATAATGTTTTTAGGCTGCTGTCTAATTTTAAAAAAGTTGCAGGACGCCACCTCAGTTTGACTACATAAGCGAACAATTAACGAAAAAGAAAACAAGAATTACTATTTTCATTTTCTTAAAACCAAAAATTTTAATAACTTCGGTTTGTAACTTGGATAATAACACTGTGCTACAAAAATCACAAAATCGAATATACTTTTGAAAAGAGGTAGTTAAGGTTGTAGGTCTCGTTGAAAAGATCACAAAAATGTTGTAGGTCTCGTTGAAAAGATCACAAAAATGCCCATCAAACTTGCCAGACACCCTCAAATTTTAAAGTTATTGTCAAAAAACGATTTTTTGCACTTTTTTCACTAACTTAAACATTTTTCAACCGATTTTCAATTTTTCAACTGTTTTGGATAGAAGAAGGATAGGGCATTTTATGTGTGAGAATTGGTCTACACATATAAGAAAGATATGTATGGATTTTTTTAACAATATCTAATTTTTATGTTATTTTTTGAAAATTTTTTGAGTTTATCGATTTTTTTCTGCTATAGTTCGTTCAACAACATTTATATTTATAAACGTATTCTTAAAGAAAATTTAATTGTGAATACGATGAGCTTTATGCCGAGAAAATCGGATAACAATTGACAGAGTTGTGATAATTTTTCTGAAAAAGAAAATTAAGATTTTGCTTGAAATTGCCGTTCGGATAACCCAGGCAAAAAAAAAATAAAAAAATAAATGAACATACTAAGAGGTCGCGTATCATTATTTCAAAGGTTTTTTGCCTCCTGATTTCGAATTTGACCTTTAAATTGCGCTATCTTTTTTAGTTTTTGATATATCAGTTTATGTTAAATATCTCAAAAACATGACGAGATAGAGCAATTTAAAGGCCAGATTTGGATTCAGAGCGCCAAAAACCTTTAAAAATATTGTACATGACCTCTTATGATAAAATTATTTTTTTTGCCTGGGATATCTGAACGGCGATTTCCTGCAAAATCTTAATTTTCTTTTTTAGAAAAATTATCACAACTCTGTCAATTGTTATCCGATTTCTTCAGTATAAAGCTTATCGTATTCAGAATCAAATTTTCTTTAAAAATACTTTTATAAATATAAAGGTTGTTAAATGAACTATAGCAGAAAAAAATCGATAAACTCGAAAAATTTTCAAAAAATAACAAAAAAACTAGATTTTATAGAAAAAAATCAATAAATATTCTTTCTTATATGTATAGACAAATTCACACACATGGAAAGCCCCATCCTTCTTCTATCAAAAACAGTTAAAAAATTTAAAATTGGTTGAAAATTTTCTGAATTACAAAAGGTTTAGTGAGAAAAGTCCCAAAAAAACGTTTTTTGACCATAACTCTAAAATTTGAGGGTGTCTGGCAAGTTTAATGGGCATTTTTGTGATCTACTCGACAAGACCAACAACCTATACTATGTCACATCAGAAGTATTTTTTCACTGTAGTACAGTGTAATTCACCTAGTGGTGAATAAAATCTTTTTTCACCAGCTGGTGAATAAAAAGTAACATAATTATTTTTCAACAAAAAAAATTTTTTTTTCATATCTTTTTTTTATACCCTCCACTCTAGTGACAGAGGGTATATATAAGTTTGTCATTCCGTTTGTAACACCTCGAAATATTGGTCAAGGACCCCATAAAGTATATATATTCATGATCCTCGATCGATTTTAAGACGATCTAGCGATGTCCGTCCGTCCGTCCGTCCGTCCGTCCGTCCGTCCGTCTGTCCGTCTGTCTGTATGTCTGTTGAAAACACGCTAACTTTTGAAAGACTTTACGGAGGCTCCTGAAGTTTGGCATATATGTTGGGCATTTACCTGGTCAGGTTGGTATTGCAATCCAGCGAAATCGGTCCAGTGGTTCAAAAGTTATAAGCAAATGAGTGAATTTCGGCAAGGGTTTTTCTGGAATTTACGAGATAAAATACACGATAACTTTCGAACGGCAATTCTGAGGGTGCTGAAGTGTGGCATATATATTTGCAGTTCCTCTGGTCCGGTTCTTTTTAAATTTTAGCCAAATCGGTCCAGTGGTTCAAAAGTTATTAGCAAAACCGTAAATTTCAGATTCACCTCACCTTAAATTCACGTGTTGAAACCCCGTTAAACAGGTTTTAAAAACATTGGTAAGTCACAAAAATATTTTACAACGCATTTTTTTCACTCAAAAATATTTTTACACTAAAAGAAAAAAAAATAGACTCGAAAAAAATTTTACACTCAAAAAAAATTTTACACTCAAAAAAAAATTTTGTAAATTATTTTTTTTTTTTTTTCGAAAATTAGTTAAAAAAAAGTTTTCTTAAACAAAATAAAATATTTCTAATCAAAAATGTTATTTTTTCACTCTAGAAAATTTACTAAAACTTAAAAAGGGCATTGTGGAGGGTATTGATAGATTCGGCCAAGTCGAATTTAACTTCTCTACTTGTTTTTTTATTAATTTTTTTTTTTTTTCATAAATTTTTTTTTATCATAAATTTTTTTTTTATCAAACTTTTTTTTTCATCAAATTTTTTTTTTCATAATTTTTTTTTTTCATCAAATTTTTTTTGGATAATTTTTTATCATATTTTTTTTCATCAAATTTTTTATTATCAATTTTTGCCTCACCAAAAAAATTTTTTTTTTCATATATTTTTTTCACCAACAATTTTGGTTTCATAAAATTTTTTTTTTAACATAATTTTGGTTTTCGTGAAAAAAAAATATTTTTTTTACCAAAACTACTATTTCACCAAGTCTAAGCTTTTCGCATAAAAATTTTCCATTTGTTTCTCAAATGTACATAAAATAAGTGAGAGTGTTATGTTCTTTGGTGCTGAATCTTTTATACTCTCCAAAATGTAAAAACACTTTTTTACACTTATTTTTGCACTCACTTACGAAATGTACAGCTCTTTTGGTTATTTAATGGAGTCCTCGACTGATATTTCAATTCGTGTTGCATGGAATAGAAAATAATATAACATTATTTTTTCTAAAAAAAACTTTGCTTTGGCAAGTACACCCAAATCTTCCGCAAAACATTATCCTGATTTAATGTTTTGGGCAAGATTACAAAATTCGCAGGCATTTTTTAATGGGGTCCTTGACTGATATTTCAATTCGTTTTGCATGGCATAGCAGAGTAATATAACATTATTTTTTCTAAAAAAACGTTGCTTTGGTAATTACACCCAAATCTTCCGGGCCATTCCAGAAAATTTAGCTCAAATTTTAGTCATTTTTGGAAATGGTGTCTCAGATTAATTTGAAAATTGACACATAGATAGCCCTTATAAATATGATATATGTACCATATATCGTTTTTTTACATTTGGTGTATTTAACGAATTATGGCGGGTCAAAGATTGACTTTTTAAGCAAAAGTAAGAAAAATACATCACGTTTAAAGAGCTGTAACTTTTTAACCAATGACCCGATTTTCACAAATTTAGGCTCATGTGAAAGCTGGGGTTCTTCTTTTAGAAAATATTTTTAAAATAACACAGTTTTTTTTACAGAAATGATGCAAAAATGCAAAAACATTTTTTCTTTTCGAATATTTAAAAAAACACATCTTCGATTTTTTTTAAAAAAATTCTGGTGAAAAATAACAATGTTTTGTATAACATATTCAAAATTCAGAGTGGGATCTCCATGGGATCAAAAAATATTCTGTTTTAAGTACGATGTTCTCATATTTTTCCCTTAGAAAATTTAAATTTCTAATGTTTTGAATGTTTTTCAAAATTTTAATAGTATAATTTTTTTTGAAAATTTAAATTTTTATATTGAAGAAACATAAAATTTTAATTTTCTAAGGTAAAATTTAAAAACTTCGTACTAAAACCAGAATATTTTTTGATCCCATTGGGATCCCACTCTGAATTTTGGATATGTTGTACAAAACAGTATTGTTTATCACCAAACTTTTTTTTAAAAAAATCGAAGATGTGTTTTTTTAAATATTCGCAAAAAAAAAATGTTTTTGAATTTTTGCAACACTTTTGAAAAACAACCGTATGCTTTTGAAAATTTTTCCTAAAAGAAGAAGAATTAAGCTTTCATATGAGCCATTACTTGTGATAATCGGATTACTAGTTAAAAAGTTAGAGCACGTTAAACGTCATGTATTTTTCTGACTTTTCCTAAAAAAGTCGAACTTTGACCCGCGATAATTTGAAAACTACAGCAAATTTTGAAAATCCAAAAATGCAACATATCTCATATAAACGTGGATATATATGAGCCAAATTCTCAGTGGCGTCCAAAGGCATGTTTCCGAACAGTGGGGCGAAAATTTTTGGAAATACCCTTCCGCAAAACATTGTCATGATTTAATGTTTTGGGCAAGAGTACAAAATTCGTAGGCATTTTTTTCTTGAATGTTGTAAAATTCTGGTTAAGGTAGTTCAATAGTTATGAAAAATCACTCACCTAAGAATCAATGTTTCCAAAAAGTACTTTTTCAGAATCTTTTTTTTTACTAAAGGATTCTAGATTCTAAATATCAAGTTTTTAGGACCATTATTTGAGGACATCGAAAAAGTACCAAAGTACATTTTTTACCCCTTATTAAACTATAAATCAGAACTTCATAAAAACTTGTTTTTATTATTTTTCTTATGATGATGTTAATTCGGTTGGAAAAGTACAAAATTTCACTTTTTACCGCCCTCCCCTTTTGCTCTATAGAATCGATGGGTACGTTCAGCAGAGAAAGCTGCTACCCAACTGCTCCTCAACATTCTGCTGAACGGTTTAATTTTTGACATTTCAGTCAACATGTTGAGTAAGCGCTTCTCATCACTGGTAGCGTTAAAAAATTATGCTACATTTGATCACAAACTGATAAATAAGCCGTTTTATTGAAATTATTTCTTTTTTTTTACGTTATTTAAGGAAATAAACAAAAATATCATAAAAAAGTAATTTCCACAGATAAAATAAATGAAAATATAAAAAAAAACAATCATTTATTCCAATATTTTAAAACATTCATAAAAAATTGCGTTCAGCAGAATCAACTAATTAAAACATGCTACATCCCAACTGTTGAGTAGCAGGTTTCTCTGCTGAACACGCTCAATGTTTCCAAAAACGGCCTTTTTTAAATGTGTTTTTTTTACCTGGGGGATCCTAGATTTAAAAAATCAATTTTTTTTGTTTGAGGACATCGAAAAAGTACCAAAGTACATTTTTTAACCTTATTACCCTCTAAGAATCAGAACTTGAAAAAAACTGTTTTTAATATTTTTTCGTTGATGTTTATTCTGAATGAAGGATCTTCATAAGGTTTGAGATTTTGAGGTCAGTAGTTTAATATTTATAGAAAAGTACAAATTTTAAGTTTTTACCGCCCACCACTTTTTTCTCCCTTAGAATCAATGTTTTCGATAACAAATTGTTTCAAAATGTTTTTTTTACTGGAGAATCCTAGATTCAAAATGTCAAGTTTTTATTTTTATTATTTGAAGACATCGAAAAAGTACCAAAGTACTTTTTTTAACCCCTTATTGTCCTCTAAGAATCAAAACTTCGTAAAAGTCTGTTTTTTTAGATTTGTTTTACCCGCTATAGTATTCTACATTCTGCATTCAAAATATCAAATTTTTTTGAGCGTTATTTCAGGAGTTCAAAAAAGTACCGAAGTTCACTTTTTTGACCTTGAAGAATCAAAACTTTCTAAAAAAGTACTTTTGTCGGAATGTTATTTCCGCGTAATGATCCTACATTCTAAATTTTAAGAAGATAGAAAAATTTTAAGAAGATAGAAAAAGTACAAAGGTACCCGCATTAAAATCTGAATTTGCAAAAGGTATATTTTAATTTTTTTTTTCTTCGCTGGACGATCCTACATTTAAACTTTAAAGTTTCTATGGCCATTTTTTCAAAAAGTAGAATAGAATCAGCCAAATAGTAAATTTTTCAGAATATTTTTCGAAGTTTCAAGTTTATAGGATCATTTTTTCAGAAAACAGAAAATGTACAAAAGTACAATTTTACCACATTTAAATCGAAATTTGTTAATATTTAAGGCAACAGAAAAAGTACTAAAGTACAATTTAAAAATATTTGAAAATGTACTAAATAAATAAAAATAATTAAAAAAACACAGCATTTCTTAAAGATTAAAATATCAAAAAAAAAGAAGCATACTTTAAGGAGAACAAGGCATATTTGCGAGAAAAATTGTGAATGTTGATTTTAAAAATTTATATTTTTAAAATTAATAGCATCAATATTTTTTCTAAATTAATTAAGTTATTTAATATCTTAAAAATACTCCAGTAAAAATGTATCTGGAATATTTAATATTATTTTTTTCATATTTTTTATTAACTTTTAATGGAATTTTTATATTTAAAAATCTATGTTATTTAGCTAATACTTTCTATAATAAATATACATTTATGCATAATTTAATACACTTGTTTATATAGATTTATATTTATAGATTTTCCCATAAAAAAAAATAAGAATATTAGATTTAGATTTTTCTAGCATGGTCATAAAATGAAAAAGAAAATTTATTTTGTGAGAAAAACATTTTTCATATTTTTATATGTGCGTATTAAAGGGGCGAATATGATATGTCATAGATATATTCGCCTTCAAAATGCAAAAAAATATATTAATATTTTTTTATTGATATTTAAGCTTAAAAATATAAATTTATGTATAAATTACATAAATTAATAAACAAATGTACAGAATTTCAGTTTTATTACTAAAGCTGTGTTTACAGCATACCAATGAGTCGTTATATTTTCGACGATTTTTATAAAAAACGTAAGATTTTGCTGTAACATAATTTTAGGCATTTTGTAAATATATGATCCGAAAATTAAATCCCAGCAAAACAACGACATTTATGAATTTTTTTTAATAAATCGACTTAGTATTAAATAAATTGTTATATTTGTTTAAAAATTTTGCAATATGTAGAGTTTTTTGTCGCTTTTATATAACAATCAAATATTTACTACAAGCCTTAAAATATGCTATAAAAATCTTGCTTTTTCATAAAAATCATACGACTCAGTGGTATGGTGTAAATACAGCTTTAGGAAGAGTTTTATTTTTTTTTAAATAAAACATATTTCCCTTTAAAATTACGCATTGTTAAAAATATATTTTCATAGAATAAAATAATCCTTGAAAACACTTGTTTGTTAAAATTTAACATATGATAGGTGACACATTATCAGCTATTAATTATGTGTGAATAATTTAATAATAATAAAAAAAGAAAAAATAAAATGCCATTGAAATAAAAATAATTTAAGCATACATAATTTTGTAAATAATTTTATAAAATTTAAGCATACTTTAAGGCATTAACTAAATGTAATTTAACAAATTTCAAGTTAAATTCAACAAATCACACCTTAAGGTATGCTTTAAAAATACAATTTTCATAAAAGCAGGTTGATTCATATCAGTCTAACATAAACAGATGTTGTGTTTCTTAATTATTTGGATTTATAACATACATTTTCTAATATTATCCCTAAGGTATGCTTTAAAACTGCTTAAAATATAAATCTGAATCAGAGACTTTTTCTATAGAAAAACTGTCTCAGAATCTGAGACTTTTTTTCTATAGAAAAACTGTCTCAGAATCTGAGACTTTTTTTCTATAGAAAACTGTCTCAGAATCTGAGACTTTTTTTCTATAGAAAAACTGTCTCAGAATCTGAGACTTTTTTTCTATAGAAAAACTGTCTCAGAATCTGAGACTTTTTTTCTATAGAAAAACTGTCTCAGAATCTGAGACTTTTTTTCTATAGAAAAACTGTCTCAGAATCTGAGACTTTTTTTCTATAGAAAAACTGTCTCAGAATCTGAGACTTTTTTTCTATAGAAAAACTGTCTCAGAATCTGAGACTTTTTTTCTATAAAAAAACTGTCTCAGAATCTGAGACTTTTTTCCTATAGAAAAACTGTCTCAGAATCTGAGACTTTTTTTCTATAGAAAAACTGTCTCAGAATCTGAGACTTTTTTTCTATAGAAAAACTGTCTCAGAATCTGAGACTTTTTTCTATAGAAAAACTGTCTCAGAATCTGAGACTTTTTTCTATAGAAAAACTGTCTCAGAATCTGAGACTTTTTTTCTATAGAAAAACTGTCTCAGAATCTGAGACTTTTTTTCTATAGAAAAACTGTCTCAGAATCTGAGACTTTTTTTCTATAGAAAAACTGTTTCAGAATCTGAGACTTTTTTTCTATAGAAAAACTGTCTCAGAATCTGAGACTTTTTTTCTATAGAAAAACTGTCTCAGAATCTGAGACTTTTTTTCTATAGAAAAACTGTCTCAGAATCTGAGACTTTTTTTCTATAGAAAAAAAGTCTCAGATTCTTAGACAGTTTTTCTATAGAAAAAAAGTCTCAGATTCTGAGACAGTTTTCCTATAGAAAAAAAGTCTCAGATTCTGAGACAGTTTTTCTATAGAAAAAAGTCTCAGATTCTGAGACAGTTTTTCTATAGAAAAAAAGTCTCAGATTCTTAGACAGTTTTTCTATAGTTTTTCTCAGAATCTGAGACTTTTTTCTATAGAAAAACTGTCGCAGAATCTGAGACTTTTTTTCTATAGAAAAACTGTCTCAGAATCTTAGACTTTTTGTATAGACTTTTTTTCTATAGAAAAACTGTCTCAGAATCTGAGACTTTTTTTCAATAGAAAAACTGTCTCAGAATCTGAGACTTTTTTTCTATAGAAAAACTGTCTCAGAATCTGAGACTTTTTTTCTATAAAAAAACTGTCTCAGAATCTGAGACTTTTTTCCTATAGAAAAACTGTCTCAGAATCTGAGACTTTTTTTCTATAGAAAAACTGTCTCAGAATCTGAGACTTTTTTTCTATAGAAAAACTGTCTCAGAATCTGAGACTTTTTTTCTATAGAAAAACTGTCTCAGAATCTGAGACTTTTTTCTATAGAAAAACTGTCTCAGAATCTGAGACTTTTTTCTATAGAAAAACTGTCTCAGAATCTGAGACTTTTTTTCTATAGAAAAACTGTCTCAGAATCTGAGACTTTTTTTCTATAGAAAAACTGTCTCAGAATCTGAGACTTTTTTTCTATAGAAAAACTGTTTCAGAATCTGAGACTTTTTTTCTATAGAAAAACTGTCTCAGAATCTGAGACTTTTTTTCTATAGAAAAACTGTCTCAGAATCTGAGACTTTTTTTCTATAGAAAAACTGTCTCAGAATCTGAGACTTTTTTTCTATAGAAAAACTGTCTCAGAATCTGAGACTTTTTTTCTATAGAAAAACTGTCTCAGAATCTGAGACTTTTTTTCTATAGAAAAACTGTCTCAGAATCTGAGACTTTTTTTCTATAGAAAAACTGTCTCAGAATCTGAGACTTTTTTTCTATAGAAAAACTGTCTCAGAATCTGAGACTTTTTTTCTATAGGAAAACTGTCTCAGAATCTGAGACTTTTTTTCTATAGAAAAACTGTCTAAGAATCTGAGACTTTTTTTCTATAGAAAAACTGTCTCAGAATCTGAGACTTTTGCTTACAAAGGCTATTATAGTGGGACAGTAACAGTAAACATTGTTATGGATGGGTCAAAAATAAGATATCAAAGGTTGTAATACAATATTAAAAAATTTCAAAATCTCTAAAAAATTTCGTTACAACACTGTCATTGCTCAAAAATCATAATTTTGACTGAAAAACATTCATCTCAAAAAATAAAATTAAAGCACACTTTCAGGCAACTATTTAAAAGTCTACTTATTGGCATTTCTTAAAACCAAAACAAATTAATTACTTCTTAATAGATTTGAAAACTTTTTTTTAATACACGTGCTTTTTTTTATGCTACTCATTAAGTATTTATATGTTTAATAACACCCGCATATTATTATACATCATCCGGTTCTATTAGTAATAAAATCTAACTAATAAATATTCCCCAAATGTTACAAAGCTTTACAAATACTTATCAAAGGAAATACAGCAAAAGCTATTATAATGGGACAGGCACAAAATTGATGTGTATGTCATACTATTTATAAATAAAATCTAGAAAACATTGTACAAAACTTTAATAAATAAAAATACCGATTTTGTAGAAATCACATTTAAAATTTGAATTTTAAAAATATTTTCAATTACAACAGTAGTATTTCTGTCATCTTTTTAAAGCATACATTAAGGCGCGGTTGATAATTAAACCCATTATACCATACAGCTAGTAACAGCGCCCTCTCTTGTTGTTTTTTTTTTGTAAATTTCTGTTTTAATATATTTTAACATTTTTAAAGAATACTTTAAGGATAACTTTATAAATTTAACTATTTGAAATGCAAAGCATATGTGTTACTTTGTGAGAAAAATATTTAAAATTTAGTATTTTACTGTTTACTTCAAATGTCTTTTTATTAAAGATTCCACTGTATAATTAAGATTTCTTTTACCACATAGTTTAGTTCAAGTATAATGGGGAAAAAATTATAATAAGCATATTTAAGTGTTTTTATTAGCATTAAGTTTGAGGTATCAGGGTATGAGAGTGAAAAACAAGTAGAAAAGTTAAATTCGACTTGGCCGAATATATAAATACCCTCCACAATGCCCTTTTTAAGTGATAGTAAATTTTCTAACGTGAAAAAATATAATTTTTGATTAGAAGTATTTTATTTTGTGTAAAAAAATTTTGTTTTTAGTAATTTTTGAAGAAAAAATAATAATTAACTAAATTTTTTTTGAGTGTAAAATTTTTTTTGAGTGTAAATTTTTTTTTGAAATTCACGGTTTTGCTCATAACCACTGGACCGATTTCGCTGGATTGCAATACCAACCTGACCAGGTAAATGCCCAACATATATGCCAAACTTCAGGAGCCTCCGCCAAGCCTTTCAAAAGTTAGCGTGTTTTCAACAGACAGCCGGACGCGTCCGGAAGGACGGACATCGCTAGATCGCCTTAAAATCGATCGAGGATCATGAATATATATACTTGATGGGGTCCTTGCCCAATATTTCGAGGTGTTACAAACGGAATGACAAACATATATATGGGGCATTCCATGTGAAATCGGACACTTTGAAAAACTTTTTTTTTAGATTTTCCCAATTTGTTTACAGTTTTTAGTACCCTTCGAAAACTCCTTCGTGGTAAATTTTCAGATTTTTTTGATGATCCGTTCAAAAGATATCGAATTTTTAAAAATTGGTAGTTTGTTCCTTTACTCAAAATTCTTTTAATCATAACTTCTTCAATAATGGTCCAAATTTAAAATTTTTTTTTTCAAAATTTTTGTTCTTTTACGTACTTTCTAAAAAAAAATCCCAAAAAATTTTTAAAAGTGCTCTAGAATGCGATTTTTAAGTTTTAAAATTTAAATCACATTTTTGAAAATGTTTGTACTCTTCGATTTTTTTGAAATTTTTTTGTGTAAAACTTCTATCAATTCTACAATTTTTTTGCCCAGGAAGATCGTGGGATAACGATTATTACTATTTTTTAAAACTTTTTGAAAAAATTTTATTCTACTGCTCCAATGGTGCGTCATAGAGGGGTCCTTTATAAGACCGACCACCATTAATTTTTACGTCTTAACATTTCTTTGGAACAAACTAATACCCTATCTCCAATTTCTAAGGGGGCTTCCACACAAAACGACATTTTTTAAAATTTGTTCCAACCGCTCTAACTGCCCTAATAGTGCCCTTAGAGCAACAAAATGTATGACCGACCCACAATATTTTTTCAGTCCAAACTGTTTCTCTGAACACACCTACCCTCTATCTTTAACTGTTAAGGCGGTCCCCATACAATTTTTTTTTATTTTTTGTAAATTTGTTTTATTTAATCAGCTTCTACCGATCCAATGGTGCGTCCGAGAGGGGTCATTAGTGAGACCGACCCCCATTTATTTTTATCCTACAACATTTTTTCAAAACATACCTACGCCCTATCTCCACTCCCTAAGTAGGCTCCCATACAAAATTACATTTTTATAAAATTTGCTCCAACTGTTATTTGTATGGGAGCGTACTTAGGGAGTGGAGATAGGGCGTAGGTATGTTTTGAAAAAATGCTGTAGGATAAAAATAAATGGGGGTCGGTCTCACTAATGACCCCTCTCGGACGCACCATTGGACCGGTAGAAGCTGATTAAATAAAACAAATTTACAAAAAATAAAAAAAAATTGTATGGGGACCGCCTTAACAGTTAAAGATAGAGGGTAGGTGAGTTCAGAGAAAATGTTTGGAATGAAAAAATATTGTGGGTCTGTCATACATTTTGTTGCTCTAAGGGCACTACTAGGGCAGTTAGAGCGGTTGGAACAAATTTTAAAAAATGTCGTTTTGTGTGGGAGCCCCCTTAGAAATTGGAGATAGGGTATTAGTTTGTTTCAAAGAAATGTTAAGACGTAAAAATTAATGGGGGTCGGTCTTATAAAGGACCCCTCTATGACGCACCATTGCAGCAGTAGAAATGATTTTAAGATTGGAAAATTACAATAAAATTTTTTAAAAAAATTTTAAAAAATAGTAATTATCGTTATCCCACGATCTTCCTGGGCAAATAATTTGTAGAATTTATAGAAGTTTTACACAAAAAAATTTCAAAAAAATAAAAGAGTACAAACATTTTCAAAAATGAGATTTAAATTTTAAAACTTAAAAATCGCATACTAGAGCGCCTTTAAGAATTTTTTGGGTTTTTTTTTAGAAAGTACGTAAAAAAACAAAAATTTTGAAAAAAAAAATTGAAATTTGGACCATTATTGAAGAAGTAATCATTAAAAGAAGTTTGAGTAAAGGAACAAACTACAAATTTTTAAAAATTCGATATCTTTTGAACGGGTCATCAAAAAAGTCTGAAAATTTACCACGAAGGAGTTTTCGAAGGGTACTAAAAACTGTAAACAAATTGGGAAAATCTAAAAAAAAAGTTTTTCAAAGTGTCCGATTTCACATGGAATGCCCCATATATACCCTCTATCACTAGAGTGGATGGTATAAAAAAATCATAAACATTTAAATCCCTGTTAGACATTAATTGTTGTAAATGTTAAGATGATAATAAGGCTTAGAAGGAAAGAAAAATACCCTCAAAGAGAAGGAGGAACATAATTATTAATGTTTTTTTTAAGGGGTGTGAAAACGTATAAATATTTTGTTAATTTTGGGGGGGGATAAATTAAAATAAAAAAAAACTAAGAATTTCGTGTATTAATAAATAGGTTTATGCCTAGAAGCATGCTTTAATTTTGTTTGTAATTAGATAATAACACTAAAATGTAAACATATTTTTAAAGAGTTTTTTAAGAGATATTTTTAGACCTCAAAAAGTTGGATTCTAAAAAGAGTATAAGATTGCCGTGGTAACACCCTCCGACAGCCAATATTAAACATGAACCGGATGATATACGTCTAAAAGTAGAGATCAAATGGAGTAAAACTGCATTTACAGTTTTTCATTTTGTGATCCTGTTTTCTTTTAAAAGGACTTTAAAGTTTTGAAGGATACATTTTGCAAAATATTTTTGAAATTTTGTAATTGTCCTAAAATGATACTGGTGACGGCAAATGAAAGAGGAGGATCTCCCCTAATTTTTCCATTTTTATATTTTACCATATCAGGATAAAAGTCATTTGAAAACTTTATAAAAAAATTTTGTTGAAAATTTTGAATGATATTGAAGGACACATTTTTGAATGGACGTAACTTGTCTCCTTTTTCCTGGTATGTAAAAATAATAAAATATGGAAATTATGGAAGATCCTCCTCTTTAATTTGCTATCAATAGTGGCATCCTGGGACAAGTACAAATATTAAAAAAATATTTTATAAAATTTAATCCTCTAAAACTTTAAAGTCCTTTTAAAAGGAAACAGGATCACGAAATGAAAAACTGTAAATGCAGTTTTACTACATTTAGTCTCTAGTTTCAAACGTATATTATCCAGTTCGTGTTCAACGACTTTTTATACCCTCCACTCTAGTGATAGAGGGTACATATAAGTTTGTCATTCCGTTTGTAACACCTCGAAATATTGGTCTAGGACCCCATAAAGTATATATATTCATGATCCTCGATCGATTTTAAGACTATCTAGCGATGTCCGTCCGTCCGTCTGTCTGTCCGTCTGCCTGTCTGTCTGTTGAAAACACGCTAACTTTTGAAAGACTTTACGGAGGCTCCTGAAATTCGGCATATATGTTGGACATTTACCTGGTCAGGTTGGTATTGCAATCCAGCAAAATCGGTCCAATGGTTCAAAAGTTATAAGCAAATGAGTGAATTTCGGCAAGGGTTTTTCTGGAATTTACGAGATAAGACACACGGTAACTTTCGAACGGCAATTCTGAGGATGCTGAAGTACGGCATATATATTTGCCGTTCTTCTGGTCCGGTTCGTTTTAAATTTCAGCCAAATCGGTTCAGTGGTTCAAAAGTTATTGGCAAACCCGTAAATTTCAGATTAGTTTCACCTTAAATTCACGTGTTGAAAACCCGTTAAACATGTTTTGAAAACATTTGTAAGTCACAAAAATATTTTACAAGGTATTTTTGTCACTCAAAAATATTTGTACACTAAAACAAAAAATAAATACACTCAAAAAAATTTTACACTAAAAAAAAAAAAAATTTACACTCAAAAAAAAAATTAGTAAATTATTTTTTTTTTTCAAAAATTACTAAAAAAAAGTTTTTTTACTCAAAATAAAATATTTCTAATCAAAAATGTTATTTTTTTACGTTAGAAAATTTACTATCACTTAAAAAGGGCATTGTGGAGGGTAATCATAGATTCGGCCAAGTCGAATTTTACTTTTCTACTTGTTTTAATTTTTGTCGGACGGTGTTATAGACGTTTTATTTACCAGCTGGTGAATTTAAAAATCTTTTTGGTTTTAAAAAAATGAAAACAATAATTATTTTCTTTTTTTGTCGTTAGTGAACTGATTATACACCAGCCTAAAAACATCATGTTAAATTTTTTTTTTTATTTTGACGTGTTGGATTTTTAAAGGGGTTACTCACATTATAAATTTTATGATTTTTTTCTAATAAAATTAATATAATCAGTAAAATTGTTTTAAATAACATAATTAAATAAATATAACATTTGCATTTATTTCTTTCAATTGTTTTTGAAAATTATTGACATAAATTTAATGTTTACTTAATTTAATGTGGCATTTAATGGCATTAAAAGTTAGTCATACATATACTGACGTATAATAAAACATTGGAAAAATTTAATTTATAAATATTGAAAACGTTCAATATTTACTGCAGTCACTACCTTAACAATATGACAATGAAAATTTCCCTATGTATTATTACACAACAACAATAAAAAGGAGGCGTAACAAATAATCAATAGGTCAAAGCCATTAAATATTTTAATGGTTTATAATTTATTATAATATATATGTACATTTGTGGATAGACATATTAAAAATGCATGGTTATATTGATTAGAAAGTGCAGAAATGGTGTTAAATTAAATTTTTATTAAATTTTATAAATTAAATTTTTCTTGGAAAAATATATAAGTTTAAAATACTAATATTATTTAAGGTGTGTTTACACCATAACACTGAGTCGTATGATTTTTATAGCATAATTTTAGTCATGTAGTAAATATATGTTTGTTATTTAAAAGCGACAAAAAACTCTACATTTATAAACAAATTTAACAATTTATTTAAAAAGTAAATTTATTAAAAAAAATCTAAAATGTCATTGTTTTGCTGGGACTTTGCTACAGCAAATTCTATTTTTTTATAAAAATCGTCGAAAATAAAACGTCTCCCTAGTGTCACCCGCGGATCTTTATGGAATTGGTTTTATTTTGTAGAGCAGAAAAAAGGGGACACGTATTTTTTTTAGCGGCACAAATTCATATTTAGGGGGGTAAAAAGGAGGGGGAACCCAAGGCCATTTTTCAGTTTTTTTCGTTTATCTCCTATATTATTCAAAGAAACCTAGTCATGTTACGTGTGCTAAGAACGTGTCCAAACATGCGCAAATTTTCGTCATATTGAGTAAAATACCAAAAGTTTAGGACATTTTTGTTAATAAGTCGAAAAATGTTAACTTCTTTAGCCCGTTGTTAGCACCACGAGATAGGCCAATATTAATTTTGTTTAAATAGGCGTAAATCATAAAAAAACTGAAAAAGGTAAATTTTCCCCCATACAAATCGACCCCCCCTAAAAATGAGTTTGGGCCGCTAAAAAAAATACGTGTCGAATTAATTTCGTTCTTAACAACATGTCCAAATTTCATGAAGATCGGGGGGTGACACCAGGGAGACTCCCCTTGTTAGTTTTATGGTGTAAACCCAGCTTAAAAGCCATGTTATATTTTTTAAACTATTTGTAAAAAACTAATATTTATTAGTGCATACATTTAGGCTGAGAAAAAAAATCAAAAATTTTACTTTAAAAAGCTTTAAACTTGTTTTAATTTTTTTCAATCAAAAGAAAATTATTTTCCAAGGAAGGTCTTTCACAGGACACCCACCGATTGTCATGAAACTTGCACATAGGAAAGAGGGGATCAAAATAAGAGTTACCCTTTTTTATAGCTGCCAAATCTCACATTTATCGGGTCAAAGTGGAGGGGGAAAAACGGGACTTTTTTCGTTTTTTGAGGATTTTTCCCATTTCATCAAAAGAAACTATTGTTGTGTTTTTCAATTATTTGTACTTATTAAGTACATTTTCTAATATTACCCCAAAAGTGTGCTTATATGAACATTTTATACAGGCCTATCCAATGGTGTATCGGTCGTGTCCGATTTCGGCTTCGTTAAGTTTGTTATTGTCAAAAATGTATATTCGTTGGGGTAGTTTATATGGAGATGTATACACGTATACGACCACCAAAATCATATATAGTAATCTCTATCAAAATTAAGCTGACCCGTATTTTTTCGTTCGCCGAAATTGCTGCTAGTTCGGCTTTTATACGGATTTTCCCGAAAGCCCTTATTTTTTCATAAGGTGGCAATCCTTTTTTAAATTTGAGATTGGGCAGCTAAAAAAAACAGGTAACTCTTATTTTTTGCCCCTCATTCTCATATTCAAGTTTCAGGATAATCAGTGGGTGCCCTGTGAAAGACCTTCCTTGTGAGTCGAATGATTTTCGAAATTTTGAAACATTTTCGAAAATATCGAAAATTATACGTAATATAAATTTGTTCTTTAATCCTAAAAGTATGCACTTCTTTTTTACATAAAACATATTTTTTACAAAATCATGCCAATTAATCATAAGTCGAAAGCTAGCATTTATGAATTTATTTTGAGGCCTAAAACCTTGCTATACAAAATAAGTGTACCGTAGAATTAAATAGATGAAAGCAAATGCTTTTTGTTGAATTTACATATGCTAAAACCTTCAAGAGGAAGAAATCAGGACAATCCTTCATAATTCTTGATTGTTTTAAATCAGATTTCAATAAAATTATGTGTGTTTTCTGACTACTGTTTCAAATACGCTGTTGCATACTTTAAGGCTTCAAAATAAATAAAATGTTTTGTGTTAAAAAAGTAGTGCATACTTTTAGGCTTTAAGAAAAATTGATATAAGTTTCCGAAATTTTTAGAAATGTAATCTATTGGAAATCAATTTAAATTTACCACATCCCTGTTTTCTTTAATTTTAATTTTCTAGAATTTTTTGCTTTATTATTAAAATTTTCCTGAATTTTTCTTATTTTTATACCCTCCACTCTAGTGATAGAGGGTATATATAAGTTTGTCATTCCGTTTGTAACACCTCGAAATATTGGTCTAGGACCCCATAAAGTATATATATTCATCATCCTCGATCGATGTCCTAGCGATGTCCGTCCATCCGTCTGTCCGCCTGTCTGTCTGTCTGTCTGTTGAAAACACGCTAACTTTTGAAAGACTTCATGGAGGCTCCTGAAGTTTGGCATATATGTTGGGCATTTACCTGGTCAGGTTGGTATTGCAATCCAGCGAAATCGGTAAAGTGGTTCAAAAGTTATAAGCAAATGAGTGAATTTCGGCAAGGGTTTTTCTGGAATTTACGAGTTTAAACACACGGTAACTTTCGAACGACAATTCTGAGGGTGCTGACGTGTGACATATATATTTGCCGTTCCTCTGGTCCAATTCATTTTAAATTTTAGCCAAATCGGTCGAGTCGTTCAAAAGTTATTAGCAAAGCCGTGAATTTCAGATTAGTTTCACCTTAAATTCACGTGTTGAAAACCCGTTAAACATGTTTAAAAAACATTAGTAAGTCACAAAAATATTTTGCAAGGTGTTTTTGTCACTCAAAAATATTTTTACACTAAAACAAAAAAAAAAAAAAAAATACACTCGAAAAAAATTTTACACTCAAAAAAAATTTTACACTCAAAAAAAAAATTAGTAAATTATTTTTTTTTTTTTTTTAAATTACTAAAAAAAAGTTTTTTTACACAAAATAAAATATTTCTAACCAAAAATGTTATTTTTTTCACGTTAGAAAATTTGCTATCACTTAAAAAGGGCATTGTGGAGGGTATTCATAGATTCGAATTTAACTTTTCTACTTGTTTTTTTTGCAAAATTTGTAAAAAAAGTTTACAACAAATATTTCTAAAATTTTTTTCCAAACATTTCTAGAGTTGTCTGACTGTCTGTTAAATAGACTCCAAAAAAATATTTGCACATTTTTTTGTCAGTCGAAAGTATTTTCACATTAATAAAAAAATATATTTTGAGTTGGATTATGCAAGCTCGAGGTCATTATTTCCTTTACTAATTAAAACTAAGATATTCTCATAGAATAATGTTCAAGAAAATAATTTTTTCTGTTTTAAATTTATTTATGTTGATTCTTTTTAGAGTTTTTTATTTGCTTAATAGTCTTGACAATGGAATCTGACAAATTCTGGAACACGTGTAGGCTGATCAAAACAAAAAAATAATTTTCTTGAAAATTATTCTATGAGAATATCACAGTTTTAATTAGTAAAGAAAATAATGACCTCGAGCTAGAATAAACTCAAAATATAGTGTTTTAATAAATATCTTTTTTAAATTTTATTAAAACAATCTCGTAATAATTAAATATGCCAAAAATCAATAACCTAATTAAGTGTATTGAAATTCTCTTAAAAATAATAATATTTTAAATACAAATTGTATTTGTAGCCTGTAGTCAGCAACAGGTGTTTGCTAAATGTCTCTACAAAAAAAAAGACTCTATTAAGAAAATCAATATTTTAGATATCTAAATAAAAGTAAAAATATAACAACATTTTTAAATATGTGCTTAGTTTGTTGTTAACTTTAAAAAAAGTAAAATCGAAAATTTCAAAGCCAACACTAAAGTTATGATACTAAATTTAGTTTTTTTTTAAAGCAGTTTAGTTCTTAAGGGTCCTTAAAAAATACTCAATGTGTAAAAAAAAACGTATGCAGATGAGGATGATGAAAAATTTTCACTTGGCTGGTTTAATTTGTTATGATGATGATGACGATGACGATTATGATGAAAATAACGATAGGGGCAAGTAAAGTGTAATATGTTACATTAGACCGACATTTTCTTTTAATGGAAAATTTTTTTTTTCCGATTTTAAAAGGCCGGGAAAATTTTTATTTTTCAAGACCTACAACTTGTGTGGTACAAATTTGAGGGCAAGCAGATTAAATTTTGATGTGCTGAATACAAATGTCAAAAAAATTTTAAAATCGGTCGAAAGGTTTTCGAGATATCGCTATTCGAAATTTGCAAAAAATTCGACAAAAATTTTTTTTTTAAGAAAAATTTTCACCAAAAACTCTAAACTTAGATCGAAGGTCTTCAATGTTTTAGATTAAAATGTTGAAAGTTTGTTTCAAGCTCTATGAAAGGGTCGACAGAAAACAATTTTAGGATTTGTATACCCTCCACTTAGTGATAGAGGGTATATATAAGTTTGTCATTCCGTTTGTAACTCATCGAAATATCGGTCTGGGACCCCATAAAGTATATATTATTGATCAGTGATCGATTCTAAGACATTCTAGCGATGTCCGTCTGTGGAAATGGTGATCACGGAGCGAAATCGGTTCAGCGGTTCAAAAGTTATGAACTAAAATGTAAGAACACCTCGAAAATTTTGGTATATTCTACATAACCTAAAAGTACAAAATGCTTTAAATTGGCTGATGGTTGGCATATCTGAACAGAATTGGACACAGAATGACATTTTTACAAGTACAAAGCAATTTTTTTTTATAAAAAAAAAAATTTCGCAAAATTTTTTTTCACCAAAAATTTTTTTCCACTTTTTTTTTTTTCAAAAATTTGTTGTTTGCAAATAATCTTTTATTACATTGTGGATGATATCAATACATTCGGCAAAATCGAGTTTAACTTTTTACTTGTTTTTTTTCTAGTTTCTTAAACGTATGAAAAACAGCCATTTTTAAAAAATTTTAAGTCGCGATATCTCGAAAACCGCTCGACCGAATTGAAAAAAAATTTAATATTCATATTTAGCGTGCCAAAATTATTAAAAATAATGTTTCGCAAGGATTTCTTTTTATTTTTTAATTTTTCAAAAATCCATAACATTGGTGAACATTTCCCACAGATCCAAAACTTTGATCGAAGGGCGCCACGGGTTAAAATTATCGGCTTTGGCTGAAATGAAGTTTAAATTAAAGATTATCTCAAGCTCTATGAAATTGTCAACGGAAAGAAATTTTAAGATTTTTTTAAAAAAATTTTGATATTTTTTTTTTTAATTTTTTGAACGTAGAAAAAAATCACTAGTTTTTGCCAATTTTAAATAGCGATATCTCGAAAACCTTTCGACTAATTTTTTTTTTTTAATATCGTGTTCATCACATAATAATTAACAAATATGATGTGCGAAAGACATATTTTTTTTATTTTCTTTTTTAAATTTTAAAAAATCCAAAACATTTATCGCCGGGCCTAAAATTTTAACCACATTGGTTTTAGGCAGAGTAGAAGAAAAAAAATTGCCGGACTTTCAAAATCGGAAGAAAAAATACCACCCTAATGTTACATACACGAGTATCTATTTTTTATTTATTTTGCAGGTGAAGGTAAAAAATTTTTACTTAAAAAAAAAATTGGATAAATGTATCGTTAAGGTATAGGAAATGTGTATTAAAGAAAATTTTAAGTTGAGAATAAATATGGTGAAATTATAGTTTAAAAACTGATATTTCTATACCCTTTAATAGAGGGTACTAAAAAAAGTACAAAATATGGCGCTTTTAATCGCTGTATGCTGCAATAGTCTTAGTAATAATGTTGGCACCTTTAAGTATGCTTTAAAAATATTGCATAAATACAACAAAAAATTTACAAAAAAACAGAATCGATGGTAGATGTGTAAAACCTTAATGTGATTATGGTTTAATAAGTCACTCTTTTGGTACTTGTTTTAAATTAAAAATTAATAAAAAGTACTATTATGGTACTTTTATTAAAAAGTGCCAAATAATGTACTTCTTATTGAATGGATGGACCCAATTTTTTGTTTAACAAAACAAAAAAAATTGGGTCCATCCATTCAATAAAAAGTACATAATTTTGGCGCGTTTTAATAAAAGTAGCGAAATAGTACTTTTTATTAATTTTTATTTTAAAATAAGTACCGAAAGAGTGACTTATTTAAAGTGGAATTAAAAAAACGTATAAAAATTGATTTACAAAATATTTTGGCACTTTTTACAGAAAAGGGACTATTATAAACTTTTTATTAAAAAGTAAAATATTTTTACTTTTTACTAAAAAGTACTATATTTGTACTTTTTACTTACTCTTATATTGTGTCAAAATCACGAAGTTTAATAATTATAACCCGTAATGTAATATAATCCCAGCAGAAATTTTGCTGAACGTTCAGCAGCTTTTGGAAGGGGAACTTGAGTAAAGGAGCGCATCCAATTGCGCTGAATTCATGCATGATTCCCTAAGGCGATGTCCCACTTTAGAGCGCTAGTTGGATACACAGAAACAGCGCTCTTTAGATGCACTGAAATCACGTGTCTTTAGAGCGCTGATTTAAGCAGAATAAAAATGCTGTAAATTCATGTATCTTTTTAGCGCTGATTTAAGCAGATTAAAGATGCAGTGAATTCATGTATCTTTGTAGAGCTGATTTAAGTAGAATAAAGATGCTGTAAATTCAAAGTTGAAATCAAATAACTAAAATTTAAAAAAATATAACAAAAATTCATTTATTTATGTGAAACAAAATTAAAAAAAGAAAAACCGGAAGTGAACATCAAAAAAATATTGGAAATTTTCATTTTCACATTTTTTATGGGAACAGCGGTCAAAGATGCTATGATTGAAGCGCTCTTTGCAGCGCTGATTAATGCGCAATAATGATGCAGTCAAATCATGTGTCTTTGTCTAAAACTCATGTTTTTTTATTCAAAAAGTGTTAAAAATATTAAAATGGAAAGCAAGTGTGAAATTTTATCAAAAAATAATTACACATTATAAGTTTTATATTAAAAATCTTAAAAAAAAATTAAAATTTTTTCCCCTTCCTTTTACTGCATCCCTAAGAGCGCTCTTTGGATGCGCTACGGTATGCTATAAACAGATGCTGTGTCGCCAAAATCTCGATTTATTTCTGCTGGGATGTTATCCGCACGAACATTTTTTAATCAATCACCAATATTTTAAGAGAAGATTTTTGCATAAGTACTATTCTGGTACTTTTATTAAAATGTACCAAAACAAAGTATTTTTTTTTTTTGGATGGATTGACCCAATTTTTTTTAAGCAGAGTGTTGAAGTGAAGAAAGAAAAACGTTTGAAAATCAATAAACAAAATAGTTTGGTACTTTTTACAAAAAAGTACTATTTTGAAACTTTTTAATAAAAAGCTCTTTTCGTTGAATGGATGGACCCAATTTTTTTTAACAATGCAGAGAAGTGGACATAAAAAAATCGTATAAAAATTGATTTACAAAATGTTTTGGTACTTTTTACAAAAAAAGGGACTATTTTAAACTTTTTATTAAAAAGTACAATATTTGCAATTTTTGTTAAAAAGTACAATATTTGTACTTAATACTTATTCTTATATTGGTGACAAAAATCACCCGCAATGTAATTTAATGTTATCCGCCCGAACATTTTTCATTTTAAATGTCTTTACTGAAGAATAAATTAATCACCAATTTTTTAAAAGAAGATTTTTGCATAAGTTCTATTCTGGTACTTTTATTAAAATGCAACAAAACAAAGTATTTTTTTTTTTAACGGATTGACCCAATTTTTTTTAAGCAGAGTGTTGAAATGGAGATAGAAAAACGTATAAAAATCGATAAACAAAATATGTTGGTACTTCTTACAAAGAAGTGCTATTTTGAAACTTTTTGAGCAGAGTATTGAAGTGAAGATAGAAAAACATATGAAAATCGATAAACAAAAAAATTTGGTACTTTTTACAAAAAGGTACTATTTTGAAACACTTTTTGTTGAATGGATAGACCCATTTGTTTTTTTTTAACAAAGTAGAGAAGTGGAGATAAAAAAACGTATAAAAATTGATTTACAAAATATTTTGGTACTTTTTACAAAAAAAGGACTATTTTAAACTTTTTTATTAAAAAATACAATATTTTCACTTTTTATAAAAAGTACAATATTTTTACTTTTTACTTATTCTTATATTGGTGTTAACCATAGTGTTATAACATAGGGGCCCCGTAGGCTAGTTGGTAGCGTGCTAGCCTTTCAACGTGGGGGTCGTGGGTTCGATTCCCAACAGAACCCTTGGTTTTTTCGCTACAACGAGACGACGGTCATTGTTACCAGTTCTCGGTTAGGTGGAATTTATTAAAAATGAGTTGTAAATAATTAGAAAAAATAAATAAAAATAATTGATCATGTGATCAAAACTATTATTATTATTTATTTATTATTATACTATTGGTGTTATATTGGTGAGTGGCCCTATGTTCCTCCATGGAACCCCAGGAATAAATATATATATATATATTGGTGTCAAAAATCACAAAGTTTAATATTTATAACCCGCAATGTAATTTAATGTAATCCGCACGAACATTTTTCATTTTAAATGTCTTTACTGACGATTAAATCAATCACCAATTTTTAAGAGAAGATTTTTGCATAAGTACTATTCTGGTACTTTTATTAAAATGTACCAAAACAAAGTATTTTTTTTTGTTTGGAAGGATTGACCCAATATTTTTTTTTAAGCAGAGTGTTGAAGTAAAAATAGAAACACGTATGAAAATCGATAAACAAAATAGATTGGTACTTTTTACAAAAAAGTACTATTTTAAAACTCTTTAATAACAAGCTCTTTTTGTTGAATAGATAGATGTTATGTAATTTAATGTAATTTAATAATCCGTACGATTTTTTTCTGTTTTGAATGTCTTTACTGATGATTAAATCAATCAGCATTATTTGAGAGAAGATTTTTGCATAAGTACTATTCTGGTACTTTTATTAAAATGTACCAAAACAAAGTAATTTTTTTGGATGGATCGACCACATGTTTTCTTAAGCTGAGTGTTTTATTAAAAAGTGCAATATTTGTACTTTTTACTAAAAAGTACAACATTTTTACGTTTTAGGTACTTATTCTTATATTGGTGCCAGAAATCGCAAAGTTTAATATTTATAAACCGCAATGTAATTTAATGTAATCCACACGAACATTTTTCGTTTTAAATAAATTTACTGGCGATTGAATCAATCAACCTTATTTAGAGAGAAGATGTTTGCAAAAGTACTATTCTGGTACTTTTATTAAAATGTACCAAAACAAAGTATTTTTTTTTTTTTGGATGGATTGACCCATTTTTTTTTTAAGCAGAGTGTTGAAGTGAAGATAGAAAGACGTATGAAAATCGATAAACAAAATAGTTTGGTACTTTTTACAAAAAAGTACTATTTTAAAACTTTTTAATAACAAGCTCTTTTTGTTAAATGGATGGATCCATTTTTTTTATCAAAGTTGAGATGTGGAGATAAAAACCGTATACAAATTGATTTACAAAATATTTTGGTACTTTTTTTAAAAAATGGAATATTTTAAACTTTTTATTAAAAAGTTCAATATTTGTACTTTTTACTAAAAAGTACAATATTTGTACTTTTTACTTATTCTTATATTGGTGTCAATAATCACAAAGTTTAATATTTATAACCCGCGATGTAAGTTAATGTAATCCGCAAGAACATTTTTCGTTTTAAATGTCTTAACTGACGATTAAATCAATCAACATTATTTTAAGAGAAGATTTTTGCATAAGTACTATTCTGGTACTTTTATTAAAATGTACCAAAACAAAGTACTTTTTTGGAGGGATCGACCCAATTTTTTTAAGCAGGGTGTCGAAGTGGAGATAAAAAAACGTATAAAAATCGATAAACAGAATATTTTGGTACTATTTACAAAGAAGTATTATTTTGAAACTTTTTAATAACAAGCTCTGGTAAGGAACTATTTTGGTACTTTTTTTTTATTAAAAAGTACTGTTTTTATTCTTATGCTTATATTGGTGTCATATGTTAGTATGTACACGCAAAAAAAAACTTGTGTCGGAGTGAGCAAAAATCTGGCATAATTTTACCAAAAATATGCTAAAACTACAACCGACGAAGTAGTTTTCGTAATTCAGCCAAAACACTTATGTAAAAAATTTTGAAGAAAATGCTAATGCTATTTAAGTAAAAACTTGGTAAAATATACCAAAAGAGATATGGTGAAATATTCCAAAATTATTAGAAAAGGTGACTAAAAATAATGCTAAAAATTACCACATTTATGCTAAAATAAATTTTCAATAAATTTTTGTAAAAATTTGTATATTTGTTGAATTTAAAATGTTCACAGAATAAATCCATATTAATGTAATAAATGTTGTGTAGGATTTAATTTACCACCGACCAACTGACCCTTTTTGTACAATTTTCTCGAGTGACTGCTGCCTACGCTTCTTCTTGAAGTAAAGGATCCGCTATAGCTTCACGAATTTATTTAAAAGCATCCTGTAAAAATAGAAAATTATTACAAAACATAAATTTTTAATTTAAAAAATTGGTAAACCCCATTGGTCTCTTGGTAAGGAGGAACACTTACTTTGTCATTCCATTTGTAACTCAAAACAGGTATGGACTCCCTTGGCTTTGGGTTTTTAGGTTTTAATTTTATACCTAAAGGCAGGATTGGTGTCCACGCTCTTTATTGTAGTGAATGATTCGCCATAGCTTCAAAAATTTATTTAGCAGTACCCTGTAAAAATAGAAAATTATTACCAAACACTAATTTTTAACTAAAAATCTATTAAACCTTATTGGTGTCTTCGGAATGCGGGTATACTCACTTTATCATTCCATTTGTTATTCATCGAAACATACGTCTGGGACTCCATTGGTTTTTCTTAATGAATGGTGTTTTAAGTGATGAAAGCAAAATTAACTTTAACATTCTTTTATCTTACATTTATTTATCTTTTAGAAAACTAATTATTTATTTTTATTTATTAATTTATTTTTATTTTATTTATCAATTTCCTTTTTACGTTTTTATAACACAAAAAATAAACAAACAACGCACACAAAAAAAAATGAAAATGGCGGTCTGTATTTGTTTTTTTGTTGTTTTCTTTCGATAAATTTTTGTGCAGGTAATTTGCGTTATTGTGCAAGCTACTTGGTTATTTTACATAAAAAATGAATTATGTTACTTTAACATCGACAAGCATAATATTAGCAAAAATTTGGTAAAAATTTTTTTTTGGTATGAAAAAAGTTTTACCAAGTAGGATTGCTCAATCTTACACAGATTTTTTTTTTGCGTGTACTAAACAAAAGATAAAGTTTTTATACAACAAATTTCATATAGTGTGGCACCAACGCCAAAACATGTAAAAGTAATCCCAAAAACTATATAATGAATGCTTATCTTCTCGGAAATTTGTCGTTTTAAATGTCTTTACTGAAGATTAAATCAATCAATTTTATTTTGAGAAAAGATTTTTGCATAAGTACTGTTATGGTACATTTGTTAAAAAGTACCAAGCAAAAGTACTTTTTTGGATGGATCGAACCAATTTTGTCTTTAGAGAGATACAAAAAAATATTTTGGTACTTTTTATAAAAATTTTGGTACTTTTTTCTCGAAAATTTATTGTTTATGTCTTTACTGACGATTAAATCAATCACCAATTTTTTAAGAGATTTTGGTACATTTTAATAAAAGTATTTTGGTACTTTTATTAAAATGTACCAAAACAAAGTATTTTTTTTTGGATTGATCGATCCAATTTTTTTTAACAGAAAAAGGTATTAAAATCGATAAACAAAATATTTTGGTACTTTTTACACAAGTACTATTTTGAAACTTTTTAATAACAAGCTCTGGTAAGGAACTATTTTGGTACTTTTTTTATTAAACAGTACTGTTTTTATTCTTATTCTTATATTGGTGTCATATGTAAGTAACTAAACAAACGATACATTTTTACAGAATCAATTTAATATAGTGTGTAAAACTAATTCCTTAAACTATATAATGAATTTTAACTCTCTCAAAAATTTTTCGTTTTGAATGTCTTTACTGACTCTTAAAGCAATCACCAATTTTTAAGCGAAAATTTTTGCATGAGTACTATTCTGGTACTTTTATTAAAATGTACCAAAAAAAAGTACTTTTTTTTGGATAGATGACCCAATTTTTTTTAAGCAGAGTATTGAAGTGAAGATAGAAAAATGTATGAAAATCGATAAACAAAATAAATTGGTACTTTTTACAAAAAAGTACTATTTTAAAACTTTTTAAGTTTAATATTTATAATCCGCAGTGTAATTAAATGTAATCCGCACGAACATTTTTCGTTTTAAATGTTTTTACTGACGATTAAATCAATCACGATTTTTTTAAGAAAAGATTTTGCATGAAAATGTACCAAAACAAAGTACATTTTTTTGGATGGATCGACACAATTTTTTTTTAAGTAGAGTGTTGTAGTGGAGATAGAAAACGTATAAAAATCTATAAACAAAATATTTAGGTACTATTTAAAAAAAAGTACATTTTAATAACAAGCTCTGGTAAGGAACTATTTTGATAATTTTTTTTTTTAAAAAGTACTGTTTTTATTCTTATTCTTGTATTGCTGTCATATGTATGTCACGCAACAAAAGAAACATTTTTTACACAATAAATTTCGTATAGTGTGGCACCAACGCCAGAAGGTGTAAAAGTAATTCCAAAAACTATATAATGAATGTTAATTTTCTCGGAAATTTGTCGTTTTAATTGGGTTTACTGAAGATTAAATCAATCAATATTATTTTGAGAAAAGATTTTTGCATAAGCACTGTTATAGTACCATTGTTAAAAAGTGCCAAGCAAAAGTACTTTTTTTTTGGACGGATCGTACCAATTTTGTTTTTAAAGAGATACAATAAAATATTTTGGTACTTTTTATAAAAATGTTGGTACTTTTTTCTCGAAAATTTTAATGTCTTTACTGACGATTAAATCAATCACCAATTTTTTAAGAGATTTTGGTACATTTTAATAAAAGTATTCAGGTACTTTTATTAAAATGTCCAAAAAAAGTACATTTTTTTGGATGAATCGAACCAATTTTTTTTTAACAGAGTGTTGAAGTGGATGTAGAAAAACGTATAAAAATCGATAAACAAAATATTTTGGTACTTTTTACAAAAAGTACTATTTTGAAACTTTTTAATAACAAGCTCTGGTAAGGAACTATTTTGGTACTTTTTTTTTTATTAAAAAGTACTGTTTTTATTCTTATTCTTATATTGGTGTCATATGTATTTAACTAAACAAACGATACATTTTTACAGAATCAATTTAATATAGTGTGACACCAATGCAAGAACATGTAAAAATAATCCCAAAAACTATATAATGAATATTTACCCTCTCGAAGACTTTTTCATAGATACTATTCTGGTACTTTTATTAAAATGTACCAAAACAAAGTACAAACATTTTTTTGGATGGATCGATCCAATTTTTTTTAAGCTGAGCGTTGAAGTGGAGATAGAAAAACGTATGAAAATCGATAAACAAAATGGTTTGGTACTTTTTACAAAAAAGTACTAATTGAAACTTTTTAATTTTAATGTAAAAGTAATCCAACCACTATATAATAAATGTTAATCTTCTCGGAAATTTGTCGATTTAATCAATCAATATTATTTTGGGAGAAGATTTTTGCTTAAGTACTGTTCTGGTACTTTTGTTAAAAAGTACCAAAACAATTACTTTTTTTGGATGGATCGAAACAATTTTGTTTTAAGAGAGATAAAAAAAAAAATATTTTGGTACTTTTTAGAAAAAACTAAAGTAAACTGTTTAATAGCAAGCTGTGGATAGATACTATTTTGATACCTTTTATTGAAAAAATTATATTTTGTACTTTTATATCATTGTTTTTAATAATTACAATATATTTTTTTAAATAATTTAAAAAAACGCATAATTATAATACTATTTTTTCTCTTTCTTTTTAGGTAAGTCTTTAGTTTGTCATAATACTTGGTAAGATTAAACATATAAATATTTCAGCTTAATACCGGAATTTAAATTTTAAAATGCATCCTTCTTACTTGCTATAAGCAATTCTTTCAATTCTCTAGCTATTTCAAATATTCACTTCCATTTCATTTAAAAAGAAAATGTGTTTAAGCTTTAATATTTTAAAGAAAACTACAACTACTCACTAAAGACAAAAATATTCAAGGACATTTTTTAAACATTTCACCACTTTTTGTTGTATTTATATGCTTTTGCATTTTTTTTGTAATACGTTGACGAAAATATTATTTTATGACTTAAGCACTCACGCAAATTGAGAACTTGTTGCTATAGTTACAAGGGTGGGTTGCGAAAAAAATTGTTGAAGCTTATCAAAAATAGGTACTATTTTGTTACATTTTTTAAAAATACTAATTTGGTACTTTTTTAAAAAAGTCCTTTTTTAATGCATTTTATAAAAATTTACTTTTTGGTAATTTTTATTAAAAAATATGATATTGATAATTAAAAAAATACTATTTTGGTTCTTTCTTTATTGGTAAGCACTATTTTGGTACTTTTTATTAAAAATAGAGATATTCTAATACTTTTATTATAAAGAACCAAAAAAGAGTAATTTTTTTTGGATGGATCGACTCAATTTTTTTTTAAGCAAAGTGGATAAGTGGAGATAGAAAAACGTATAAAATTTGATAAACTAAATATTTTGGTACTTTTTACAAAAATTTCTATTTTAAAACAGTTTAATAACAAGCTCTGGTTCGTAGTGCCCGACCGAACAGTTCGGCCAAAAAACGTAATTTAATCAAAAATTTGATATTTGGAAGTACTTTTAACAATTTTTTTTTATATGGGGTAGAATTGTTGAGGCGATGGAAGACGATTCTGAGTGTAAAATTTAAGAACGAGTACGAAGTTAAGCCACAATTTCGAAGTTCGGTAACCGAACCTTTTTCAATTTTGCCGAACGTTCGGTTACCGAACATCTAAATTGGTGCTTTACTTTGTCCTCGCCATTAAATTTGAAAGTCAGAATAGTCTTCTATCGCCTAAACAAACAAATGGCCATCAGAAAAAGCTGTTAAAAATGCTTGCAAATATTAATTTTTGGCCAATACCGTTTTTTGGCCGAACGGTCGGACACTACTGGTCAGGTACTATTTTAGTACTTTTTATATTTTTTTATAAACAAATACTGCTTTGTAATTTTTATAAAAAACTTGTATTTGTACTTTTTATTTCAAATTATTTTGGTACTTATAAATAAAGGTTATTTTTTGGTACCTTTTTTTACAAAAAAACTATTTTGGTAATTATATGAAAAAGTACCAAAAACGAATTAATTTTTTGGTTTAATTTTTTTTTTGAATTGTTGAAGCATATCAAGAGTATTTACGGTTTCGTTACATTTTTTAATAATAATAATTTAGTACTTTTTTTAGAAGATCCTATTTTATAACAAGGTCCTTTTTTGTATTTTCATTAAATAACATTATGTTGATACTTTTTAAAAAAAGTACTATTTTAGTACTTTTTCTTTATTAATAAGTACGATGCTGGTACTTTTTACTAGAAATATTATGTTGGTACTTTTTATTTAAAAGCACTATTTTGGTACTTTTTATAACAAGTTCTTTTTAAAAAATTCTATCTTTGTCATTTTTATTAAAAATTATTTTGGTACTTATTATTAAAAGGTACTCGTTTGATAATTTTTTTAAATAATTTCAAAAAGTACTATTCTAGTACTTTTATTGAAAAGCTATAGTTTAGTACTTTTAATAAATTTTTATTTTTATTAAAAAACATAATATTTATACTTAAAAAAAAAGTACTATTTTGGTCCGTTTTTTTAATTAGTTCTATTTTGTTACTTTTTATTAAAAATATTATTTTGGTACTTTTTATTAAAAAGTACTATTTTGGTACTTTTTATAACATGTTCTTTTTAAAAAGTACTGTCTTCGTCGTTTTTTATTAAAAATTATTTTGGTATTTATTATTAAGGTACTCTTTTGTAACTTTTTATTAAAAATATTATTTTGGCACTTTTTATTAAAAAGTACTTTTTTTGTACGTTTTATAACAAGTTCTTTTTAAAAAGAACTATCTTTGTCATTGTTATTAAAAATTATTATGGCACTTATTATTAAAAGGTACTCTTTTGGTAATTTATTTACATAATAACAAAAATTACTATTCTTGTACTTTAATGGAAAAGTACTATTCAATGAAAAGCACTATTTTGGTACTTTTATTAAAGTTTTATTTTAATTAAAAAACATTCTATTGATACTTTTTTTGAAACAAGTACTATTTTTGTCCTTTTTTATTAATTAGTACTATCTTTATAGTTTTTATTAAAAAATATTTTGATAATTATTATTAAAAGGTACTCTTTTGATAATTTTTTTAAATAATACCAAAAAGTACTATTCTGGTACTTTTATTAAAAACCATAGTCGTTTGGTACTTTTATTAAATACTGGTACTTTTATTAAACAGTATCAAAAAAAGTATTGTTTTTTGGATTGATCGACCCAATTCAATTGTAAGCAGTGTGGTGAAGATTAGATAGAAAGACGTATAAAATTCGATAACAAAAAAATATTTTGGTACTTTTTCCAATAAAGTGCTATTTTAGAAATTTTTAATAACAAGCTCTGGTTAGAAACTATTTTGGTACTTTTTTAAAAAGTAAAATTTTTGTACTATTTAATTATTTTTTTTTTAAAGTTCTGTTTCAGTACTTTTTGTAAAAATCTTGTATATGTACTTTTTATTATAAATTATTTTGGTACTTATTATTAAAAGGTACTCTTTTTGTACTTTTTTCTTTTTGAAACTACCGAAAAGTACTACTTTGGTGCTTTTATTAAAAAGTACAAAAACAAAGTAGTTTTTTTGAATGGATAGACCCAATTTTGTTTTAAACAGAGTGGAGAAGTGGAGATAGATAAAGAAAATATTTTGGCACTTTTTAGAAAAAAATTATTATTTTTGTACTTTCTACTTATTCTTATATTGTTGTCAAATAACACGAAACAAAAGATACTTTTTTTAAATTAATCTATTTAATATATCGTGTCAGCAACGCAAGAACTTTTTTTGGATGAATGGACTCAATTTTTTTTAGGCAGAGTGGAGAAGAGATGTAGAAATGTATGAAAATCGATAAAAAAATTATTTTTATACTTAAAAAAAAACTACTATTTGAAGGTGTCATCAAATTTTATGAAAATTTAGAGTAATATTTTTCAAAATGGAATTTTATTTTTTTTGTATGAATACGACTCATGCTAATATTCGTGATACTACCCAGCGAAAAATTGTGATCCAAAGAACCTGTTTCATTTTAAAATCTCTTTGTATTTGAAAAAAAAAACATTTCTGTTTCAAATTATAAATATCACATTCAAGGAACCTCGTCCAAAAAAATGTTCCTGGGTAGTATACAAAATACTATGAGCATATAAATTTATATTGAAACATTCATAAAAATGGGAAAAACAGCAAAAAATTAACGTAAAAGTGGAAAAAAAAAACAGCGACAGGAAACGAGAAATCCTTCAGCATAAAAAGCTTATAAACATAAATTGTAAAGGATAACCGGTTAACACAACGGTAAACAAACGGTTTTTTTTTCATTTTTGTTTTTAAACATTTTGTGTAGCATAACATTGTGATGGGGAGAGAAGGGTGGGGCTTTAAAAAGGACATCAACATCGATCATTTGTTTGTTGTTATTATGAAAACAAACTAAAATGATTATTGATATGGTTTCCTAAGTATTTTAACATGAAAATGGTAATAATGTATAAGAAAAAAGGTTGTATATGAGTTGGCAAAGTTGACTTTGAAATTAAGTGGATTTAAATAAAATTAAAACAATTGGAGAGGACAGATAGAAAAGGTGTTAAATTTGAAATTTTTGTTTTAACAATCTTTAAATGTTTATTAATAGAAAAAAAAAAAAAATAAATAAAGTCACAAAATTCTAATTATTTTACTCAAAATACTATTTTTGATTTTTCTTATACATATTTGATTTGTCTCATATTTATTTATTAATCATACGCTTTACAAATTTTATATTTTTAACATGTTAGACCAACGTCCTCCCTACTTGAGCCTTAACCTTGCGCTTATTCTCAAAAATAATTATTATAAAAAGCTTAAAGATCTGTAAATTTCCGAAACATTTGGAAGACAACTTAATTTGTATGCACAGAAAAAAATATCGCCGATTTCAATTAAAATTTTATTTGATATTAAATTTAACTTCAATTAAAAATTTTAATTGATTCTTGGCTGAAAAAATAAACTTAATCGGGTTTTCATGCATTTATGTTGCGCATAACCATGCAAAAATAACAGAAAAAACTTCAATGCAAAATTTTTTTTTTTAAACAAAAAGCGTAACTGATATGCGTATTTATGTGATGGGTCCGAAATCAATTAATTTTGTAATTGAATACAAAAATTTCTTAATTGAAATTTATTTTTAGTTTTTTCTGTGTGCACATGGGCTTAATCGACTACGTCTACTTTTGGTAAAAAACGTAAAATTTATAAATCACCGAAACTACACTTCCGATTTCAATTTGAAAACCGATATTAAATCTATCTCCTGCATCAATGGCTACAGAAACTTGAAATATGGGAACCTACAGCCCAAAAAACATTCTTCAAAAAGTACCTTTTATTTTTTCTGATTTTAATGGGGAAACAATTTGTACTTTGGTACTTTTTCTATCACTTGAAATAATGGTTCTGGAATCTTGAAATTTAGAATGTAGTATCATAAAGGAAATAAATAACATTCTAACAAAAGAACTTTTTAGGAAGTTTCAACTTAAGATGGTAAAAAATTTTCGATTTCCTAAAAGAATAATCTTTTAAATTAAAAATTTTGAATTTACGATACCCAAGCAAACAAAAATGAAAAAAAGTTTTTGAACATTTTTTAAAGCTCTGCCTATCCCAGTTGGCAAAATAAAACAAGTAAGAAAATTATAGTCGGTCAAGACGGACTATATTATACCCTACACTAGTGCTTTCCGAAAAATGGGTCCCCAGTCCAAACATGGACCGATTGGATATTTCTTTTGTTAGATCTTTAATTAGTGTAAAGAACACTAACAAACCAAATTTAAGTGAAAAAGGTTTATTTTTGTTGCCAATTGACGGATTTAACTGAATATCGGTCAACTAAGCCTATGGGGACTAACAAGGAAGGTCTTTCACAGGGCACCCACCGATTGCCCTGAAACATGAATATGTGAATGAGGGGGAAAAAGTATGAGTTACCTGTTTTTTAGCTGTCCAATCTGAAATTTAAAAAAGGGTTGCCACCTTATGAAAAAAATAAGAGCTTTCGGGAAAATCCGTATAAAAGGGGAACAAGCAGGAATTTCGCCAAACAGCTTAATTTTGATAGAGATTATTATATATGATTTTGGCGGTCGTACGTATATACATCTCCATATAAACTACCCCAAAGATAGACATTTTTGACAATAACGAACTTAACGAAGCCGAATTTGGACACGACCGAAACACCATTGGATAGGCCTTTAAAAAACCTTTCGATCTGTATAAAATGTTTATATAGTTTCTTTTGAAGAAATAAGGAAAATCCTCAAAAAACGAACAAAAATCCCGTCCCGTCCCTCCCTTTGACCCGCTAAATGTGAGATTGAGACGCTATAAAAAAACAGGTAACTCTTATTTTGCTCCCCTCTTCCTATATGCAAGTTTCAGGACAATGGGTGGGTGTCCTGTGAAATACCTTCTTTGTAAGACTTATCATATTTACTTGCTGTTGCCTCAGGCAATTTGGTATTGCATTTGAGTAAAATCGGTTCAGAGCACAGTGCCACATTTGGCCAATCTAGGACCACAAAAATCCAATTTTAATTATTTTGACTTGAAATTCGGTATTAATGTTCGTTTTGACTTCGAAAATAACATTATGAAAAATATGGGAGGCCGGTTAAGGGCCACGCCCACTTTTTTAAAAATTTGTAATTTTGGTTATAATTTCTTTAAATTTGGTATATATACTCTTAATGACTGTAGAAATAATATCACAAAAAAAGGGGGCGGTCAGACAACTGCCACGCCCACTTTTTTTAAATATTTTAAGAATATATGTAAAAACAAGGTTTACATATCGCCCCACTGTAGTCGGCGTCGCAAACGGTCGCAAAAGTTAGCCGTTGAAATAAGTGCTATGGATATTGGTCAATATATCTGAAAAAGTCCGGCGACCAATACGGACCAAAAACAAAAGTTCTATTCCATCAAAAAAAAAAAAATATACATAATTTTCTTTTCAAAAATTTTTATTTTGTTAAAAATTTAATAAAAAATAGAAAAATTTGTATAAAGAAAAAAGAAAAGATATGACTTAAAGCATTTAAATATCCTTTAAAATTACCAAAAAAGAGTGGATAAATATCTCTGTTTGTTTAAAAGTTACAACAGTTTAAACTCGACTTAATTTATGCGAAATAATGTACACTAGTTACAGGATTTAACAAGATGGAACTTTTTGCAGCCACCTGTTAGTAACGAACAGAATTATCGTTATTATATGATTATTTCCTTGCTATTAGGAATGTTCTATAATACATACAAACATATCATGAAAATCGGGGAACTTTTTTTTTATTTTTGTCGTGCTAGATTGGCCAAATGTGGCACTGTGCATGTAAGAACACCTCGAAATTTAGGTACATTTAACATAACCTAAAAATATAAAATGACTTAATTCGTCTGCTGGTTGACACATGTGACCAGATTTGATCACCGAATGGTATTTAAACAAGTACAAACATATTTAAAAAAAAAAAAAATTTTTTTTCAATTTTTTTTTTCAAATAAACTTTTTTGACATTGTGAAGGGGATCAATACATTCGACAAGGTCGAATTGAACTTTTTTACTTGTTTTTTTTTACTTTATTTATTTACAATTTTCTAGTTTTAAAAATTTGTATGTTTTTTTTAACTTATTCCTACCGAGATTTGAACACCGGACCAGTTGTTCGTGAAGCTTAGCCTCTAGCCGCTAAGCTAAAATGTATAAACCAATAATAACATTTAAAATCCAATTTGCTTAATATTCTGCTTTAACATTGTGAGTTTTTATCCATGCTCTGCAAAAATGCTCTGCTAAAAGCTGTATGAGTAAGAGAGATTTTTTGTAGAAAACAACATTTTTTAGTATTTACAAAAAAAAAAAAAAATAGCGAACCTTATAAAACTAAGTGTTAGTTGGCGAGATTTTATTGCTTTGGTGGCGCTGATTGCTAAGGCGTCGACAACAAACACAATAGCCGGTAGGTCTTGGGTTCGAGTACCGGCCAGGGCAGCAATGATTTCTTTTTTTAATGTTTTTTAATATTTTTTTTTTTTGTATTTTTTTTAAATATTTATTCAACTATTTTAATTGTTTGTAACATTATTTTAATATAATGTTAAAAGCTATATTGATTAATTCATCAATTCTATGAATTTTTTCTATGAACCTAACAAAATCTATGAATAAAATTTTATTTTTTCTTTCAGTCAATGAATTGTTTCATAGATTCTATAAATTTAATTTGTTGAAATTTTGTCATAGATATAATGAACAATAATACTTTCAGTGCAGAGTAAATTTACTCAATTTATACTAGGATTCCAGTTTCCTACTATAAATTGGGTAAATTTTCCCAAATTTTGATTAGAGTGAACATCGGCATAACCTTACTAAACCCTATACCTCAGAGTAGTGTAGGGTATAATAACTTATAAACTTAAATTATCACGTTGCAATTGCAATACATATTATAACTAAACGTTTTTCAATAAGTGTATAATAAAATCATTAACGCCATCAAATTTAATTAATAGTATAATATTTCTTTTAAAACTCATACTTCTGATAGAGAACAACATTAGTATGTCTCACGTTTTTAGTCCTTTTTAGTCATCTTGATAATCAAGACTTAATATACTTTTTTTTTGATTATAAATGTTTTTTCTTCGTTTTTGTTTTTGCGATACGATACAATGTACTTATAGTTTAGTTGTAAGTGGCGCTTATACGTTATATAAGTATCATAAAAATATATCCTGCAGCGATTTTCTAACAAATTGTAAATGTTCATTTTGATTGCCGTTGTTGGATGTCGGCTGTTGGTTTATATCGTTTTTACAAATTGTTATTTAGTATTATTATTGTTATTTTCTTATTATTTGTTAAGTAAAGAAATTCTATACCTCAACGATAACAATCATAATATTATTATTATTATTTGTGCTGACAAATCACTGCTGAATTGTTATAATTCAAGTTAAGTTATCAAACGAGTTTATATAAGTCAAATGGTCTGTTAAAAATATGGTTTTAGTGATTATACGATTTACAGAAATTGCTTTTACAAGTGAAATTAAATTTTAAAATTATAAATTGCAATACACTGTCAAAAAAGAAATGAGTGTACAAAAAGGGGAGGTGCTTCAGGACCCATTGAGCCCAGACCCCATTGGGTCCCTTAAAGGTAGATTTTGATAAAAAATGTAAGGAGCCCTATATGGTCTTGAGAATCTTAAAAATTGGATAACTCAAAAACTGTTGGTCGGACGTCTTTCGGTTATTATGCGTTCGTGTTTTACGAGTCAAGAGCTACAATAATGGTATTGGACTTTTTGTCGTGTCGGCAATATTTACCGAGATCTGTCCATTTGTAACCCATTTCGATCCACTGTTCGATTTTTCGTACAGTAGAGATCACCTCATTCAAAAAAATATTTATGTATAAAAAAGGTGGAATTTCTGGTATATTTTGTTACGAGTTTTAAGTCTCATCATTCAGCAATTAAAAAGAAAATATTCTCCCTTGATCTCCGCAATTTATATGTGCATAAAATGCAATGTGCATAAAATGCAATGTGCATAAAATGCAATGTGCATAAAATGCAATGTGCATAAAATGCAATGTGAATCAGCACAGAAATTGTTTCAAACAAAAACGAAAATTTAGCACTTTGTTATTTTCGGCTTTTAATTTTTTTATTTATTTTAATTTTTTTTAGATTTAATTTATATTTCTTTAATTCGAATTATTTTGAAACTACTTATTTTGAAAATAATAGTAGTAAAATAAATTTATAAAATAGCAAATAAATACAAATATTAAAATTGCATCAAAAGTAAAAATTCAGGCTTTTCTAGAATAACGAACAATTGAAAAATTATTTTGACAAGATTTTTGAGATTAGCGATACACTAAAAAAGTAGCCTTTCCCAAAAAAGAATAATAAAATTGAATCTTGGTCCAAAATGGGTTAAAATCTTTATTGTGAAAATTTCATTCTTTCTGCTCTATCCCGCTTATTTTTTGAAATATTGCCATTTTGAGTTTTTAACTACCCTGATGATGTTCTTCAACAAGAAACGAAACTTCAGCAAATAATAAATTTAAAATTACACTACTAAACATTGTAAATGCGACTGGGTCGGACCTCATACACTTGAATACAATAGTTCTGCTGGCCAAAAATCCGGTCTCCAAACTTTTCTATCCCATCAGGTTTTTGAGAAAATTTAGGTCAAAAAATTTAGGTTTTTGAGAAAATTTAGGCCGTTTCTGCCATTTTTGAAAACTCATAGCGAATAAACCCGATGTGATGGCGACTTCAAAATAAGTCGAGGAGCTTAAACATTACTCCTTAAGATGCAGAACTCATTTGGTCAGTCGCCTTTACCTTTTGGGCTTTATTGTCTTTTAATGATGTCTTATACCCCAGTATCGAAAAAAGTTTTTGGGGGAAAGACCTTATTAAAAGACAATTGGTGCTCCAACGGTTAAAACAACTGATCAAATGGGTTATACATCTTAAAGAGCAATCTTTGAGCTTGACCATTGACTTATTTATTAGTCATCAGCACATCGGGTTCATCCGCAATAAGCTGTCAAATATGTCCGAAATCGCGATTTTTTTTGTCAAAAATGCCCAAAACGACGGTTTTTTTAACTTTGACCTCAATTTTCTGAAAAACCTGATGTGATGGAAAAATTTGGAGACCAGATTTGTGATTACTAGAATACTTGCAATTAACTGTGTAAGGTCGCATCCCAGTCGCATCAAGTTTTTTTTTTTCAAAATGTTCAGTAGTGTCAATAAACAGAAATAATAAAAAGGCCTCGAGCTCAAAGTATTGGCTTTTTCAAAATTAAAAAAAAATATATGTCTTGTCAGACACCATATTTATTAATTTTGATGACCTGAACAGAAATATCATTAAAAAATAAAATCGGTCGAACGGTTTTCGAGATATCGCCATTTGAAATATGTAAAAATGATGGTTTTTACCTACGTTCAAAATTTTTTTTTAAAAAATCTTAAGATTTCTTTCCCTTGACCTTTTCAAAAAGTTTGAGACATTCTTTAATTTAAATTTAATTATTTGAACCCGCCATTCGATCAAAATTTTGGACTTTTGGAAAATATCCGCCAATATTTTGGATTTTTTAAAAATAAAAAATAATAATCTTGCAATTCATTAAGTTTATTAACTTTAGCATGCTGATTATGAATATCAAAAACTTTCTGAAATCTGTCAAGTGGTTTTCGAGATATCGCCATTTGCAATTAGTCTAAAAATTTCTAAAAATGCGGTATTTTTGCTGAGTTCAAGAAATTAAAAAAAAAAATCTCAAAGCTTAAACAAGCTAACTTTTGAAAGACTTCACGGAGGCTTCTGAAGTTTGGCATAAATGTTGGTCATTTACCTGGTCAGGCTGGTATTGCAATCCACCGAAATCGGTCTAGTGCTTCAAAAGTTAGGAGCAAAAACTAAATTTCGGCAAGGGGTTTTCGTAAATTTACGAGATAAAAAACACGCTAACTTTTGAAGGGAAATTCTGAGAATGCTGAAGCTTAACAAATATATTTGTCGTTCGCCTGGCTTAGTTCATATTAAACTTCAGCAAAATCTTTCTAGAGGTTCAAAAGTTATTAGCAAAACCGTGAATTTCAGATTAGTTTCACCTTAAATTCACATGTTGAAAACCCTTTAAACATGTTTTAAAAACATTGGTAAGTCACAAAAATATTATACAACGTATTTTTGTCACTCCAAAAATAATTTTTACACTAAAAAAAAAAAATACACTCGAAACAAATTTTACACTCGAAAAAAATTTTACACTCAACAAAAATTAGTAAGTTATTATTTTTTTATTCAAAAATTACTAAAAAAAAGTTTTTTTACACAAAATAAAATATTTTTAATCAAAATTGTCATTTTTTCACATTAGAAAATTTACTATCACTTAAAAAGGGCATGGTGGAGGGTATTCATACTTGTTCTTGTTGTACAGGAAATCGATAAATAAATAATAATAAATTTTTTTTTAAATATTTTGAGTAGTTTTATTCTAGCTCGAGGTCATTATTTCCTTTACTAAATAAAACTATAATATTCTCATAGAATAATTGTCAAGAAAATTATTTTTCTGTTTTAAATTTATTTATGTTGGTAAATTTTTCAAGACTTAGTTGACACGTGTTTCGGAATTTGTCAGATTCCATTGTCAAGACTATTTAGCAAATATAAAACGATTTTACAATAATTTACAGCAAAAATACAGTAAACACCTTTTCACATTAAAAGCCAGTTGTCACGGTACAACTGAATCAAACGGTTTTTAATGATTTATTTAAAAAATAGTGTATACTTTTAGGCTTGAATGAAAAATTGATATTACGTATGATTTACGGAATTTTTAAAAATGTATCTAAAATTTTTGAAAATCATTCGACTCAGTGGTATTAAGAAAAAAGTATCTTTTGATTGTCAGAAAAAGAAAAAGTCGTTAGCATTTTAGTAAAAAACATATGACTTTTGCTCTGCCTAAAAACATGCCTTAAAAAAATATTCTTTTACAAATAACTTTAAAAATAATGCAAATGTTATAGTGACAATAGGCCTTAACTTTCACTTCACCCACACACCTGTGTGATTCATATAATTTAACAGCCACTTATAAAAACTAAAGCGTACAACACCTTTAAAAATGTCATATTGCAATGTCTATAGTATTTTTTGCCAACATTGACATTTTAAAACCCAACTACACGCACTTTTACTTTCCCACTTTATGGCTACTTAAACACAACATATTTTTTTGTTAGTTAAGTCAACTGACAACTCGTGACTTCTAGTTAATTAAAAAAAAAACGTTGAAATTTCTATGTTAAACAAATAAATGAAGAAATGGTTTGGACATAAATGTCGTTTGTTATATTTTAAATTTAAACATTTAATCATAAAAATAGGAAATTTTAAAGGAAACGGATACGGAAATGTAAAAATAAGGAAATTGTTTAATAATTTTATTGTTAAATGAATAAAATTAATGTAAGTATGCTTTTGAAATTTTACCATTATCACACCAAAAATAATAGAAAGCAAATTGGTTGATTGCCGTCGGCAAATGTTAAATGCAAAAAAAAGTAGAGAAGTTAAATTCGAATTGGTCGAATTCATACGCAATGCCCTTTTTAAAGTATAGTAAATTTTTATATATATAAATAACGTGAAAAAATTAACAATTTTGATTAGAAATATTTTATTTTGACTCAAAAGCTTTTTTTTCATAATTTTTGTGACATAAAAAGAACAAATTTTTTTTTTAGTGTAAAATTTTTTTCGAGTGTAATTTTTTTTTAGTGTAAAATTATTTCTGAGTGATTAAAATACGCTGTAAAATATTTTTGTGACTTGGCAATGTGTTTACAACTTTGTTAACCGGTTTTTAACACGTAAATTTAAGCTAAAACAAGTAGAAAAGTTAAATTCGACTTGGCCGATTCTATGAATACCCTATACAATGCCCTTTTAAGTGATAGTTAATTTTCTAACGTGAAAAAATAACATTTTTGATTAGTTTTTATTTTGTAAAATAATTTTTGAAAAAAAAAATAATTGACTAATTTTTTTTTGAGTGTAAAATTTTTTTTGAGTGTAAAATTTTTTTTCGAGTGTATTTGTTTTTTTTTAGTGTAAAAATATTTTTGAGTGACAAAAATACGTTGTAAAATATTTTTGTGACTTACCAATGTTTTTAAAACATGTTAAACGGGTTTTCAACTTATGAATTTTAGGAAAAACTAATCTGAAATTCACGGTTTTGCTAATAACTTTTGAACCACTGGACCGAGTTTGCCTAAATTTAATACTAACCAGACCAGGGGAACGACAAATATATATGCTAAGCTTCTGAGGCCTCAAAGTTGTCTTTCGAAAGTTACCATGTTTTCATACTCTAGTGATAGAGGGTATATATAAGTTTGTCATTCCGTTTGTAACACATCGAAATATTGGTCTAGGACCCCATAAAGTATATATATTTATCCTCGATCGATTTTAAGTCGATCTAGCGATGTCCGTCCGTCCGTCTGTCTGTCTGTCTGTCCGTCCGTAGAAAACACGCTAACTTTTGAAAGACTTTACAGAGGCTACTGAAGTTTGGCATATATGTTGGTCATTTACCTGGTCAGGTTGAGCAAAAGAGTAAATTTCGGCAAGGGTGTTTCGCAAATTTACGAGATAAAGAACACGATAACTTTCGAAAGACAATAATGAGACTACTGAAGCTTGACATTTATCTTTGCCGTTCCTCAGGTCTGTTTGGTATCAAATTTCAGCTCAATCGGTACAGTGGTTCAAAAGTTATAAGCAAAACCCTGACTTTCAGATTAGTTTCATCTTAAATGCCACGTGGTAAACAAGTTTAAAAAGCACTGGTGGTAACTATAAAATGCTTTTCAAACTTGTTTAGTTTTAAAGCAATGCTTTTTAAACTTGTTTAGTTTTAAAAGCATTGGTAACTTAAAAATTACACTCGAAAAAAATTTTACACTCAAAAAAAATTTTGCACTCAAAAAAAATATTACACTCAAAAAAAAATTTAGTTTGTTTTTTTACAAAAATGACAATATTTTGTGTACATACGTACGTGCATTCACTCAGAAATATTTTTACAGTAAAAAAACATTACACTCGAAAAAAATTTTCCACTCAAAAAAAAAATTAGTATTTTTTTTTTTTTTTTAAATGACAAAAAAAGAGTTTTTTAAATAAAATATTTCTAATCAAAATTGTTAATTTTTTCACTATAAAAAATTTACTATCATTTAAAAAATGCATTGTGGAGGATATTCACAGATTCGGCAAAGTCGAATTTAACTTTTCTACTTGTTTGTCTTGTGAATTCGCGAAAAACCCTTCCCGAATAATATTGTAATATCAACCAGATCATTTAAATGCCCAACATATATGCCAAACTTCAGCAGCCTCTGTAAAGCCTTTCAAAAGTTAGAGTGTTTTCAACAGACAAACCGACAAATAGACGGCCATCGCTAGATCGTCTTAAAACCGATCAAGGATCATGAATATATATGTATACTTTATATGGTCCTAGACCAATATTTCGAGGAGTTACAAATGGAATGATAAACTTATATATACCCTCTCACTAGAGTAGAGTGCATAAAAGGCAGAATTACCTAATAAAGAAAGTAGAGTCAACATTAGTACCTTCTTGTTATGTTACTTCATAAAGGGGAACAAAAAATGGCCTCGAACTAGAATAAACTGTGTTTTTCATTACATTACTAATTTTTATTATTTTTAATAAAAATTAAACAAATTTTGGTATTATTCAATAAGTTTTTTCGACCGTTTTCGTTTAACTTCAATAAGTAAACGGATATTCAAGCTCGAGGCCTTAGTTTTTAATCAATTTTATTTATTTTATTAATCAATATTTTGTCATTCTTTGGATGACAAACTCAGGATAAAAACCCAGCGAGTTATAATTGATACACACTAAACGACTGCCCGATAATACGATCTTGTAGTGCAACAAATATCGTATTAGAAGGCAGTCGTTTAGTGTGTGTGCAATAAAGATCGTATTAGCGGGCAGTTGTTTAGTGTGTATTAGTTGTAACTCGTTTAAAAAATATAAAATCTGTATTTTTATTCTGAAGATGTCGAAATATTGATTAATAAAATAATGAAAATTTATTAAAAAATGAAGGCCTCGAACTTGAATATCCGTTTACTTATTGAAGTCAAACATTGGTATTTTTTAAAAAAATTTTAAGGTTTAAATTCTGATTAATTTTTATTAGAAGATTTATTCGACATTTCAAATATTATATTTTGAGTAGTTTTATTCTAGCTCGAGGTCATTATTTCATATACTAATTACAACTATGATATGATAGAATAATTTTCAAGAAAACTATTTTTCTGTTTTAAATGTATTTTTGTTGGTAATTTGTGCAAGACTTATTGTTAGTCGACACGTGTTTTGGAATTTGTCAGATTCCAAGTCAAGACTATTTAGCAAATACAAAATCCCTATACTACAAGTAGCAAAGGGAATTTAAATGACAAATCGCTAATGTTTTTAATAGTTATAACTTTCACCACTCTGTGGTACAGTGTATAATGAGTTTGTGCTGATGTTTCTAACTACTCGAAATATTGGTCCTAGACCCACCTTTAAGTATACCGATCGACTCAGAATAACTTTTTGAGTCGACTTAGCGATGTCCGTCCGTCTGTCCGTCTGTCTGTCCGTCCGTTCTTGTAAACGTTGTAAACACGATACAGGTCGCAATTATAAACCGATTTGGCTGAAATTTGAAACTTAAGCTTATTTTGCCCCAAGGACGAAGCCTATTGAAATTGGAAAAAATCCATGTTTAGACCTAGCCCCCATACAAACGTCCCCTATAATTTGACTCAAGTGACTCTTATTAGCGTATTATAACAGATATCCTTTCGAAATTTGGTAGGTAATCGTTTTTTGTATTCACAAATTATCATTCTAAATTTTAAAGGAATCGGACCAGTTCCTCTTGTAGTCCCCATACAAACCACCCTCCCGATATTCACATAAATCTCTCAAAATTCATAAAAGTTGGAAATATTTGATTAAAAGTTTGTTTTAAAGTGCTAAAGGTGTACTTTGGTAACTTACTTTTATCTGAATATATTCAGATCATTTATAAAATTTCGACCGATATTATGTTAAATCGGTCTATTGGAATCAAAAATATGCCAATTCCACTAAAATTGTGTCTATGTGTTTTCTACACTAATTAAAGATCTAACAAAAGATAGATCCAATCGGTCTATGTTTGGACTTGGGACCCATTTTTCGGAAAACAATGGTGTAGGGTATTAAATGGTCGATCTTGACCGACTATAACTTTCTTACTTGTTTTTTTGTTGGTTATTTGACGATCGTGATTTTACTAATTGTAAGAGCTCGAATAATTTTCTTCTTCAAATTCCCAATGAATGTAGAGTTGAATATTAGGGCGTCCAGTCAAATTTAAATTTTCGAATTTCGTGTCGTTATACCTGCCAAACGATGGCCACGTTTAGAGCTCATTGTGGGAAAATTTATGAAAAAATTTTGCAAGGTGATCTTCAGTCGGCAACCAGCTGTTAGTTGGAAAAAATTACGTATTTCGACAAAAGTTCATGTCCGAATTTTTTGACTAAATCCGGCTCAAAAACCTAATTGGACAAATATTTAAAAAAAATCCAAAACCGTGATTTTAGTCCACAGATGATGATTTTTAAATATAAAAATTAGTTTTTATCCAAATTGGTCTCAAAAGTTTGAAAATGTTAAGTGTAAAAAATATAAAACCGCGATTTTGGTCCAAAAATGCTGATCTGCGATTTCGGTCCACAGATGCTGGTCAGAATTTTCGGACCAAAACCTTGTTTTTATATTTTTTTAAATATTTTTTGGATACCATACTTATATTTTTACAATAAAGTACTCAAAATTTCCGAATTTTTGAGCCGGATTTGGTCAAAAAGTTCGGATATGAATTTTGGTCGAAATACGTAATTTTTTTAAACTTTGACCGCTGGTTGCCGACTGAAAATGACCTTGCAAAAAATTTTTCTTAAATTTTCCCACAATCACAATGTGGCCATCGATATGAAATTCGAAATTTTAATTTTGACGGGACGCACATTTTAATATACATTAATATTTTTGTTTGGACATTAGCAATTTGCCATTTAAATTCCGTTTGCTACTTGAAGTATAGGGTTTTTATATTTGCTAAATAGTCTTGACAATGGAATCTGACAAATTCCGAAACACATGTCGACTAAGTCTTGCAAAAATTACCAAAATAAATTTAAAACAGAAAAATAATTTTCTCTAAACTTATTCTATGAAAATGTAATAGTTTTAATTAGTAAAGGAAATAATGACCTCGAGCTAGTATAAACCTACTCAAAATATTTTTTTAAACTTTTAACATTTAAACCTTAACATTTTTTAGAAGGTCAACAGTAACATTTCTTTAAAAAAAAAAATTCAAAAATTCTTAGATAAATCTTGAGTTTATCCCTCATTTATTTTCCCAGTTCATTTTCATAACAACAAAAGCTAAAAAGATGCTTTTCATGACAAAAATTCAAACTTCTACAGAATAAGACTGACAGTGACATAAATGTGCAACACAATATAAAATTTGTATAATGCAACGTTGACAAATATGCGTCCTAAAAAAAAACAAGGTAGGTGTTTTTGTTGAAATACAACAAATGTTGCTACTCTTATGCTGCCATAAGTTATATTCATACACACAGAGAAAAATATTAGACAAATGAACATAATTTGAAATTTCATAGTCAAGTTTTTGATCCAGCAAAAACTCTACCAGGGGATCGTTTAGGAAACAAATTCTTATATGATGAATTCATTTCGTCAACACAAATCGACCCCTAAGAATTAGTTTGTTTCGCTTAAAAAAATTACGCCTTAATTAACTTTTGAAAGATTGAAAGTGTACGCAATTTCTGCAACTCGTTCTGGGTTCAAATCCCAGGTTAATGTTTTCAAAAAAACCTTAAATATCTTCTTGTACATCTTTTTCTTCGTGTGTACAAAATTTATGGGACATCATGTTTATATTTACTACTGTATGTCAAAATATTCATCGCAGGATGTAAAAAGTTCATATAACTGAGATGATGTTAATGATAATGAAACACAAGTATAAAAAAAAACTTGCGCTAAGAAGCTGGATAATGATAAAATTTTAGTTAAGGTTGACATGACGCAACAACTGTTGCACTACACAACCTATATTTAAAAACAAATATTAGGTTGACAGTTATTGGTTTAGTGAGAAAAGTCTCAAAAAATCGTTTTTTGACAATAACTTTAAAATTTTTCGATTTTGTTTTTTTGTTTTGTAGCACAGTGTTATTTTAGGAGATCGAAAGTACACTTCTTAACCTTCTTTTTGAATTGTTTTTTCATATTTTTTTTTTTTTGCTGGATAATCCTTCATTCTAAATTTTAAGTTCCTTGAACCAATACTTAAGAAGATAGATAAAGTACACGGACTTTCTAAAAAAGTACATTTTTATAATGTTTTCTTTTGATGGAGGATCCTACATTCTAAATTTAAAGTTTCTGGAACCATTACTTTAGGAAAAATAAGAAGTACCAAAGTACAAACTTTTACCTGTGTAACCTATTAAAATAGAAATTTCTAAAAAAATATTTTTTTAAGAAAGTTTTTCCTGCTTGATGATCGTATATAAGAAATTTTCAAGTTTCTAGGACCATTACTTACGAGGTTAGAAAAAGTACCAAGGTATCGTTTTTTACCCTTTTTGCTCCCTTGGAATCGGAATTTGTAAAAAAGTACTTTTTTATATTTTTTTTACAATTCACATTTATATTTTTTAGGACCATTATTTTAGAAAATAAAAAAATTATCAAATTTCATTTTTTGCCATTTTTGACCCACTTAGAATCAGAATTTTCAAAAACAAAGCACTAAATTCCAAATTTCATAAGTCTTTAACTTTAGTGATTTGGTTTGGGCGATTTTGAGCCATTCAGTCAGTCAGACAGTTAGTCAGCCAGCTAGTGAGGCAACTGTTTTATAAATCCCTTTTATAAATAAGTACCAACTAATTGGCAAAACTAACATCCATACTTAGATTTGTTGTATGCTTTATTACAAGTACAAGGTTTATAAAAAGTGGTAATAATGTCATAGTTATGGAAAGAAAAACCTTTATATAGTGATTTTTAAAAAAGCAGTTACAACTTTTGTTATTGTTGCAATTTTAACATACAGTACAGTCTAGTATGAAAACGCAGTTGCTTATTGCAGTAACACAAAATACTAAATAAGCAACGCTTTTTTCTTTACTTTTACTTACTAGTGCCCATACATTTGAGCTTTGTATTTCTGAGGTTTTTTATTGTGTTTCACATATCAAATGCAACCCTGTTATCAGACCTTTTGTGTACTGTACATTTTAGTTATCTTTGTTGGCATATTTTCATAATAGAAAATAATCTACAATATGAGTAGAATATATGGTGGATGGTTTATACAAATGATGCTGATGAATTGCTGATGCTAGGATTTTTTTTTTTAATATGTGTTTTGTTAATTCTTGTGTGGGAGTTATATGTATCATTAGAGTGACAATTTTTCTTTAAGTTTTTATTTTCCCAAGTGTATGGGCAACTTTTTCTTCCACTAAACCTTAAAATGATGTGGTCAAGCGAATAAAATCAATCAGTGCCGCCCAACAATCAAAGTTTTGGATTCTTGAAAAGTATAGTAATAGTATAAAAAAGTGTAAAAATATAAAAACTCAATTTAAGTAATGATAAAATTGTAATAATTAAGTTCAAAAATCATTATAAATCAATTGTTCAACTTTAAAAAGTGCCTCGGTAATTTTTTTTTTTCCATTTTGGAGGGTTTAAAAAATTTGGCCCAACACTCTCACTAGCTTAAGAATATTATGTTTCGATGAATGATCCTAAAATCTACATAGTTTTTATGAACATTTTTTCAGAAGATCGAAAAAGTTCCAAAGTACACTTCTAAACCTTCTTAGAACCGAAACTTTTTACACGATTTTTTTTCAAAATGTTTTCTTTATTCGCTGGATGAAATTTAAAATTTCAAGTTTCTATGAAAATGTCAAGGGAAAGAAATTTTAGGATTTTTTTAAGATTTTTTTTTTTTTTTAACCTTTAAAAACCGCCATTTTTCCAAATTTCAAATAGCGATATCTGGAAAACCTCTAGATCGGTTTAGTTAGTTTAGTTTAGACCGGTTTAGTACAGCGCATCAATTTAAAAAAAAAAAAAAAATTAACCTTTAAAACCGCCATTTTGGCCATTTTTAAATAGCGATATCCCGAAAACCGGTTTAGACCGGTTTAAGTTTTTTTTTTGATATTTGTGTTCAGCGCATCAAAATTAATTAATATAATAGGTCGCAAAATAAATTTTTTAAAATTTTTTTTTTTATTTTCAAAATGCCAAAACTTTGATCGCCTGGCGCCAATATATTAAAAAACTGCACGGACATTCAAAAATGGAAAAAAATGTTTGCCATATAAAAAAAATCCACTCTAATGTATCATACGTTTAGTGGTATTCCTTGGGAAAAATGAGGTGATAATTGGTTTTTAAAAAGTTTAATAAAATTTTGCATATAGCAAAATTTAATTTTAACAAAATGTTTTTGTAGGAAACAGTTGCTTTATTAATTAAATTTTATTTTAGACTGTTTTTTACCAACCACTTTGTTGTAGCGGTATATCATGAAATCTTTTTTAAATTTCAACTCAGTGAAACTGAAATAAATGTTTAAAAAAACCGGCAGTTTTTCGAATTTAGAAAAACTGTAAATGCAGCTGTGTAAACAAGATCTTGAACCATCACTGAGCAATGTTTAAGGATTACCCCACTTTATCCGTAAAAGTTACAGAGGGTTAAAGTTGAAAAATCGATAAAAATGGCTTGAAATAATCCATAGTTTTTACCTTCTTTCGCATTTTTTTTAAGTTCTCCTTATATTTCAATCTTTTCCTGCATAACACAAAGTCAGTACATATAAAAGATTATTTTAATGTTGGCTTGATAGATGCTTCATCGCTTGGTAAGAAGTTATGATCAGGGATTTCGGCCCCCTCTATAAATTGAAAAAAAGTTGAACTAAAGTTGGTAGCTGTTGTAATTCTTAACATTTTGGAATTAATCCCGTTAATGTGCCACGAATAGTTAAGGAGTTTCAGCAGATCAAAGTTCGAAAGAAAAAACGTAATTTTTTTAAAATACCAGTTTTTCGCGAGGCACATTCGCGGTTTCATTCGAAATTTGGTGGACTCTTTCGTAAACCGAGTTTTTTAGGAGTTTACATAAAAAAATCACTTGCGGGTTTATGAAAAATAAATTGCAAAAATTTTATGGCATTTTTGAAAATTGTGCGAAATTTGCAAATCTGTTTCCTATTTTTTTAGTAGCAATTAATGCATCATGTTTATTTTAATACACCAAAAGACGTGCCTTAACGAGTAGAATTGATTTGCTTTTTGACTTTTTACTTTAAGCCATTCTGAGCGGAAAGCGCGATGATTTTATCTAAACCTGTTTTGATCTGGCACATCCAAGGCTTTACACGAAATCGGATGAAATTTTTTTTAAATGAAAGCCCACTTGATGTGTCATCATAAAATCAGAGGCGGGTTAAAAAATTTTGATGAATATAGATTTTTTGGACCATATTAAATTTTCTTGTTATAAAAAAGCATCACCGATTTTTTTAAACACTGGTACAATGATACGATTTTCCGTGATTTTTTTTCAGTAATACCAACGCGCATTGCCTAAATATGTTATAAAAAATTGTGAAACTTTTCTTTTACCGCGAATTAATCGCGATTTTAGGTACTTAGATATATTTTTTTTAAATCGTTTGGTCATTTAAGGGTTAAATTTTTATCATATATTTTAGAAGAAATGATATATCCTGGCATGTTTTAATAACGCATGCAACAAATGTGTAGAAACAAAATATTTAAAATATTTTTAAGATTTTTTAAAACCGCTAAATCTTAAAACCGCCATAACTTTTGACCCCCTTGCGCGATTTAATTGACGCGAACGAATTGCTTATTCTTAAATAGCTTCTAATATTTATGCCAACTTTCATCGATGTGCCATCAAAACAAAAATTACATCTTTTTTACCTCAAAATTTAAGTCTTAGCAGGAACTCCTCATATACCACAGTACATGGTTGTAGGCAATCAGGGTTACATTGAATGTGTAAAAGAATTAGTGACAGCACTCGATGTAACTTTTGACATTTAAGAGAAAATGACCAGAAAACATTGCTGTAATTAAGAATTTTAGATGTTTTTCATTTCATTATATTTTCATTTAACATTTTCTATAGATTTAAGTGTAAATTTTTATTCAATCTGCAATTTTTTTTACAAGTTTTAGATTTGTTTTAATTTTTTTTTTTGCTTTAAAACAAAATGAAAACAAAATCGACAATCTAAGTGTGTGAAAAACAAGAAGAAGCATATTCTCCGCCTAATCGAAAAATATCTCGAATATAATCCCGATAACCTACTACTTAAGTACTATGGTAAAAACACTCAAAAGAAGGAACTCTGTCATAAAATTTGTGAAACTATTTTCAACTTTAATTAAAAATTTTTTTCTTTAAAAATTCATATTTTAACTAAAATTAAAATATCATTGATAAACATTACAGAAAGGTTAATAAATTTTATTTAAATTTTTTATATAATTGAAATATCCAAATACATATTATTCTTACAAAAAAAATTGATTCATTATTTTAATGTTAATTGCCATCATTATAATAAATTTATTTTAAATTTTTCTCGTAATAAAGAAAAAAATTATTACTGCAATAATGTAATTTTTTCATTTTTTTTGTTCACACATAATAAAATTATGTATAAAAAAATGTACCACATCCTTTTTTTATATATTTTTTACAATTTTTTACAATTTTTTACACATCTTTTTTATTCATTTTTTCCCTTATAAAATTAAATAATGACTTCCATGTGAATGCATTAAAAAATATTGTAAAAAAAATACTTTAATAAGTTAAAGCAGCAACAAACTTAAAATTTGTAAATTTTTGTGATTTCCTTTTAATGAATTTTAAAAGAAAAATAAATTGTTTAAATTAAAGGCAGAATTTTACAGTCAGCTCTAATGGGTTTGCTGGTGAAATCAGCTGGATCCAACATTCACAATTTTAAGTTTCTAGAACCAATATTCCAATATATGGAAAAAGTACCAAAGTACAATTTTTTACCCTTTTTGCCCCATAAAATCAGAATTTTCAAAAGATTCGTTTTTTTTTTGTGGCAGGAAACATTTAAAATTCCAAATTCTAAGACCATTTTTTCAGGTGATAAGAAAAGTACAAAAGTACATTATTTTACACCATTTTTACATTTTTGAATTGGAATTTCCAAAAAGTCCTTATTTATTATTTCTGGAAATATAAAAATTTTAATATGAATATGAAATCAGTCAAGCGGTTTTCGAGATATTGCCATTTGAAATTTGTCAAAAAACTGTTCAAAACTTTTATACATGTTTGCCAATGACCATCTGATGATAGGGAAACTTCTGATAATGGCAAAAATTAAAAATCTCTAACACGATCGTCAACTCATTCCCGAAAATTACAAAAAAATTTTAAAGCAGAAACTCTATAAGTATTTTTTGAGAGAATATCCTAATAATAAAAGTAGAGTTACCATAAGTACTTGCTATTTTAATTCACAATGGAGAACATAAAAATTACCTCGAACTAGAATAAATTCTTCATTGCACAATTAAAAGGTCAAACAAATAAATTATTTGATTTTTGCTAAATTTTTCACTTTAAAAATATATTTTTCTTAATTTTCAAGTCAATTCAATATTCTTCGGAAAAAAAGATGTTACAATAAAAATAAACTCAACATGAAACTCATAAATCAATCAATACTGTTACTGATGATGGTCGATCGATTGACTTGTTTTGTTTGATATGCTTCACATATCGTAATATTGTAATATTTGGATATATATTTTTTTATAGGAATTTTACTTTTTCCTTTATTTTTTTTTAGTATGCTTCCAAAGACATTGACAAAAAAGAAAAATATTTTCCAAAAAAATAAAAATATAAGCCAGCATATGTATTTTGAACAAAAAAAAATATATACAAAATAAAAATCATTCATTCACTTAGCAAGTAGTCTTAACATTGTTATTAACCATATATTTCGTATATTAAGGGTACTCTTAAATGAACAAAAGGCATTTAAATGAACTTTACAGTTCTTTGGTAGATTTTTTTAACGTCTTTTTAGACAAACAAACTAATTTAAAAAAATCTTCTGAAGAAATTTGTATTTATTGAATTTTTCTAAGTCCCGAAAGTTTACTTAACAGTCAAAATTGTAAAATTCAAATAATTTCTCATACTAGATTATTTAAACCCAGCAAATCGTATCACCAATACTGGGAAATAGTAGATAAGGGTGGTCAAGGGCAGTTAACATATAAACTGCCCTTTAATTTCAGCAAATGTTTGCTTCCCTCTTACGCAGTTAAGTGGTTAAATTTATTTATTTTTTTGGTTAAAAATTTATATTAAGAAAATGTGTTAACACATAACAGATTTATTATCCCTGGAATCATTATTCATCCGATAAAATAGTGACCTCCCTAATAAATACTCATATAAAAAACCCCAAATTGATATTTCAATATGTATAACATGTATCTGTTAAGTTGCATGCAAAAAAGGGTGGTGTTAAAATCCAAAAAAAGAAAAAATCAAATTTATGCCCATAAGCTAAAGATATAAAAATCAAGAAAAAAATCAACTTTTTTTGTAACAAATTTCCTTGATAACACATCATAGTTTATAGATAGCTCCAGCAGTAAACTACTTGCGTATGTTCGAGCAGTTACTCCCACAATTAAGCGGACAGCTGAATATTAGTGTCCGACCGAACAGTTCGGCCAAAAAACGTTTGTTTAGGCGATCGAAGACTATTCTGACTTTCAAATTTAATGGCGAGGACGAACTTAAGCACCAATTTAAATGTTCGGTATCCGAACGTTCAACCAAATTGAAAAAAAGGTCGGTTACCGAACTTTGAAATTGCGGCTTAACTTCGTGCTCGTTCTTAAATTTTATACTCAGAATCGTCTTCCATAGCGTCAACAATCCTACCCCATATAATAAAAGTTGTTGAAAGTACTTCCTTATACCAAATTTTTGATTAAATGACTTTTTTGGCCGAACTGTTCGGTCGGACACTACTGAATATGTAAATAAATGCGCTCTCAAAACAAATATGGAAACTAAATCGTCCTTTTTTATACCCTCCACTCTAGTGATAGAGGGTATATATAAGTTTGTCATTCCGTTTGTAACACCTCGAAATATTGGTCTAGGACCCCATAAAGTATATATATTCATGATCCTCGATCGATTTTAAGACGATCTAGCGATGTTCGTCCGTACGTCTGTCCGTATGTCTGTCTGTTGAAAACACGCTAACTTTTGAAAGACTTTACGGAGGCTCCTGAAGTTTGGCGTATATGTTGAACATTTACCTGGTCAAGTTGGTATTGCAATCCAGCGAAATCGGTCCAGTGGTTCAAAAGTTATAAGCAAATGAGTGAATTTCGGCAAAGGTTTTTCTGGAATTTACGAGATAAAACACACGGTAACTTTCGAACGGCAATTTTGAGGGTGCTGAAGTATGGCATATATATTTACCATTCCTCTGGTCGGGTTCGCTTTAAATTTAAGCCAAATCGGTCCAGGGGTTCAAAACTTATTAGCAAACCCGTAAATTTCAGATTAGTTTCACCTTAAATTCACGTGTTGAAAACCCGTTAAACATGTTTTAAAAAGATTTGTAAGTCACAAAAATATTTTACAAGGTATTTTTGTCACTCAAAAATATTTTTACACTAAAACAAAAAAAATAAACTCAAAAAAAAATTTTACACTCAAAAAAAATTTTACACTCAAAAAAAAAAAATTAGTAAATTATTTTTTTTTTTTTTAAATTACTAAAAAAAAGTTTTTTTACACAAAATAAAATATTTCTAATCAAAAATTTTATTTTTTCACGTTAGAAAATTTACACTAAGAAAATTATGTCATTAACTGTTTGTAGGTTATTTTAAAAAGTAATCAGTAAAGTCATTTTAAAAGAAAAATCACTTATTTTATAAAGGATTTAATTTTTTTAATGTTTCTGTAGTTTAAAAAAAATAATTTACTGTATTAAAAACGAATTTTCTGTTACATTTAAATTCGGCAATAAAAAAATTCTTCTATAGTTTTATTGTTTTTCAATACAAATTAACTGAATATTCACTAGTTTTTTAATGTTTTGGTTAGTCATTAAATTAACATTTAAAATTGACTGTAATGTGTTTTTATTTTAAATGAAAAAACAGTGGAATGGTTTTTAAATAAAATTTCATTTGTTTTAAGTGAATATTCACTGGAATTTACCTACATAATTCTTTGAGTGTACTATCACTTAAAAAGGGCATTGTGGAGGGTATTCATAGATTCGGCCAAGTCGAATTTTACTTTTCTACTTGTTGCATAGTCGAAAGGTTTTCGAGATATCGCTATTGAAATTTGCAAAATATGGAGGCATTTCCTTACACTTTAAAATTAAAAAAAAAAAACTGAAGACAATTTTTCATTTCAACTTAATTTGAGCCAATTCCTATAATTTTAACTCGTGCCGCACTTCATCAAATATTTGGATTTTAAGAAAATTTTTGACAAAATTTTGAGATTATTCTTATTAATTTTGTCATGCTACATACGAATGTCCAAAAGCCTTCAGAAATCGGTCAAGCGGCTTTCGAGATATCGCCATTTGGAATTTGTTAAAAAAATTCAATGAATGGCGGTTTTTTCCTACTTTAAAGAAAAAAATTTTTCTTCTATTGACTATTTCATAGAGATTGACACTGATTTTCATTTAAACTTAATTTGAGCCAAATCAGACCGTTTTAACCTATGGCGCCCTTGGGTCAAAATTTAGAATTTTTGTAGGAAATTGTATAAAAAACGTTGAGGGAAGGTCGTAATGGGTATAGGTTAAATTGGTCTGCTTTGACTCAAATTAAGTTTAATTAAAGTTTGGTCAAGCTCTATAAAACGGTCAATGGGAACAAATTTTTTATAATTTTTTTTAAAAAAAATTTTAACGTAGGAAAACACTGCCCTTTTTAGGAATTTCTTGACAAATTTCAAACGGATATAAAAAATTATAAACTTGTATTACCCAAGTGCAAAAATTTTCTATAGAAAAAATGTCTTAAAATCTAAGACTTTTTCCATAGCAAAAATGTCTCAGGATCTGAGAATTTTTTTTACAGGAAACATGTCTCAGAACCTGAGACTTTTTCTATTGGAAAAATATCTCCGAGTCTGAGACTTTTTCTACTGTTTCAGATTTTGTTTAGAATTTTTTCTACGAAAAATGTCTCAGATAGGAAATATGTCTCAGAATCTTATGCTTTTTGATAGGAAAAATGTCTGAGAATCTGGGAATATTTGTCTGGGGGAAATGTCTCAGAATTTGAGACTTTTTCGATAGGAAACATGTCTCAGAATCTAATATTTTTTCTATAGAAAAAATGTTTCATAAGCTAAGACTTTTTCTATAATAAAAATGTCTCAAAAAAGGAAAGGAAAAATATCTCAGAATCTGAAACTTTTTTTCTTGAAAAAATGTTTTACAATCTGAGACCTTAGTAGCAAAAGTGCCTAAAAATCTGAGACTTTTTCTTAAAAAGTCTCTCAGAATCAGATACTTTTTATGTAGGAAAAATGTCCTAGAATCTGAGACTTGTTCTATAGGAAAAAAAATTCAGTATCTGAGACTTTGTACAGGAAAAATGCCTCAGAATCTACGGGCTTTTCTATAAGATTTTTTTTTTACATTTTGGAGGGTATAAAAGATTCGGCACACACGCATTTAACACTCTCACTTGTTTTTTGTAGTTATTTTTATGTCAGAGAAAAAAAAATTATAAAAAAAATAAAAATGTATAATAAACTGCACTCTAAAAAGTCCTTGTAAAAATACTACTATAAAGTGGGTAAATTTGTATGTAAAATAACACACAACGCGTAAAATTGAGCACCAAGTGTTTAAAATTTTAGTTTACACACAAAAATTTTAATATTACGCACATTATATAGTATTTTGTGAGTTTATAAATATATTTTTAAAATTATAAACACAAAATTTTTAAAATTACACATTTAATGTTTATTGTAAACATTAAGTGTTTAATTTTCAATATTAAACATTAAATGCGTAATGTTCAACAATTTTAAAATACAAATTGTCAAAAATAAAAAAAAAAAGGAAAATTTAACCAGAAAATTTTGTTATGCTCGCAATTAAACTAAAATAACGCGAAAAAACCATAAAATGAAAACAAATAAATTAAAAAACAAGTGAGAGTGTTAAATTCGGCTGTGCCGAATCTATAATACCCTCCAACAGATAAAAAAAATTAAAAAAAAAAAAATTGCAGGGGCGCATTTTTTTTTGGGGGGAGGGGGGGGGGGGTCAGAAGGGGTCATTTGGGGACACATAAACCAATGCGATAAAAGTTTAAAAATTGATTTATTTTGCTTTTTGAGCTTAAGTAATACAATTTTATCATTATTTAAAAACATTTTTAAAATCCACGCCCACAAAAGGGGAGCGGGCAAAAAAAAATATTTTTCTTATTTCCCAAGTCCAAGTGCAGGACCCTAAACTTTTTCTGGTATCAAATTGTTTCATTTGCTTAACAAAAATACAAAAAAAACTGAGAAAATATGGCGTTTTTTAGAGGTTAGTTAAGTTGTTCAGAGGGGAACTTTTTCCCCCTGGTCCGATTTTGCCCATTTTCGAACTTAAACTGCCTAGGACCCAAAGACATATTCGTGCCAAACTTCGGAAGTCTAGCTCTTTTATTTTGGACTCCATCGTGTCTTATACAGACGGACGGACGGACGGACGGACGGACGGACGGACATACGGACATTCTAGAAAAGTCTTAGAATCAATCATAGATCAATAATATATATACTTTATGGGGTCCCCGATCGATATTTCGATGCGTTACAAACGGAATGACAAAGTGAGTATACCCCCCATACTGTGGTTGGAGGGTATAAAAAGTGAAAATATTAACCAACGCGTTGCTGATCAAAGACACAAAAACAAACCCGATTTTTTTAAATTCGTAATATTTATGAAAAATATACATTGCATTTTTTCTTAAATATTTGCAATTATAAATCAGAAAGGTAAGTACCACAAATGTCTTGGATTTTTTGAATTATTCTTTACAAAAATGTGTGGATATCAGAATCTGAGAATATTTTTTGGAAAGAAAAAGTGTCTCAGATTATGAGAATTCATCTACAGAAAAATTTTTTTCAAATCCTTAGCAGATTCTGGGAAGATTTCAATAAAAAGTTTTTGATTTCAACAGATTTTTTTCTGCAAAAAAAAATTTACCAGTTTCTGAGAATTTTTCTATAGAAAAAATATTTCTGATTCTGAAAACTTTTCTATAGAAAAAATATTTTTGATTCTGAAAACTTTTCTATAGAAAAAATATTTCAGTTTCTGAGAATTATTCAATATACGAAATATCTCAGATTCTAAGAATTTTTCTATAGAACAAAAATATATTCTCATATTTTGTCTATAGAAAAAATATCTCAGAATCTTATATTTTGTCTATAAAAAATATATCAGATTCTGAAAATTTTTCTATAAAAAATTCTCAGAATCCATTGAATTTTTTCTATAGAAAAATTCTCAGAATCTAATGAATTTTTCTATAGAAAAAATTCAATGGATTCTGAGAATTTTTTTATAGAAAAAAATATCTCAGGCTCTGAGATTTTTTCTAAAGAAAAAATTTCTTATGTTCTGAGAATTTTTCTATAGAAAAAATATTTTAGATTCTAAGAATTATTCTATAACAGAAATATTCAGATTCTAAAACTTTCTGTAGAAAAAAAAATCTCAGATTCTAAGAAGTTTTCTATAGAAAAAAATATCAGATTCTGAGTAATTTTCTGTAGAAAAAATATATCCGATTCTGAGAAATTTTCTATAGAAAAAATGTATCAGATTCTAAGAATTTTTCTATAGAAAAAACAAATCAGATTCTGAGAATTTTTCTATGGAATAAATATCTCAGATTCTTAGAATTTTAATATAGAAAAAATATCTTCGATTCTAAAAATTTTTCTATTACAAAATATCTTAGATTCTGAGAGTTTTCTGTAGAAAAATTATTTCAGATTCCGAAAATTTTATAATTTTCCCAGATTTGGAGAATTTTTCTATAAAAAAAATATCTCTAAAAAATATTTTAAGAATTTTTCTAAAGAAAAAATATTTTAGATTCTGAAAATTTTTCATTGAAAAAATTCTTTAGATTCTGAGAAATTTTCTATAGAAAAAATATCTCAGATACTGAGAATTTTTCTATAGAAAAAATATCTTAGATACTTAGAATTTTTCTATAGAAAAAGTATTTTAGATTCTGATAATTTTTCTTTAGAAAAAATATCTCAGATTCTAAGAATTTTTCTTTAAAAAGATATAACAAATTTTAAGAATTTTTCTAATTTTTAAATATTTTAGATTCTGAAAATGTTTCATAGAAAAAATTCTTTAGATTCTAATAACTTTTCTATAGAAAAAATTCTTTAAATTCTGAAAAATTTTCTATAGAAAAAATATCTCAGATACTGATTTTATAGAAAAAATATCTCAGAATTTTACAAAGAATTTTTCTATAGAAAAATTATCTCAGATTCTGTCTCAGATTCTGACATATTTTGTAAAGAAATATTATCTTGAATTCTGAGAATTTTTCTACAGAAAAAACTTCTCAGATTCTGAAAATATTCTCTTGTATGATTTAAATATCAAAAATATCTCGTAAATAATGTGAAATTTTTTTATACTTGCAGTTTGAGACAACAACTTATGACAAGAAGGTAAAGTTCCAACGAATTCTCCACTCATTGCGATTGTCAATTCTTTAATTTAACAAATTTTATCTTTTATTTGGTTATTGTAACGTGTTATTTTTCATTTGTTATTAATATTTAGTTTAAGTTACGAATAATTTTATAACCCCAAAAAAATTTGTATTTAAATTATAATTTTTGAATATTATACATATTTCACTATTATACCCATTTTCATTTCAGTTTAAATAAAAACTATAAAAATAATAATAAAAATGCATTTTTGGTTTTATTTGTTTATAGGAATAAATTTTTTTAGCAGGTTGTTAAAAATTAGGCACCTTTTATGTAAAAGAAAACATTTAAGATGCAATTTTAAACATTTTAAATCTATTTTTGAGCACAAGTAAGCTAAAATTACACATTTTGTGTGTATTGCCAGAGAATTTTGAAAGCAGTTCATTTGTAGGTTTACACACAAAATGTTTACAACTACACACTTTGTGTGTAAATTTAAACACATCGAGTATTTTTACCCACTTTATTGTAGGAGAACAGTTACCTACAATAAAGTGGGTAAATTTCAACAAAAATTTATAAGAGTGTGTAGAAAAAAAGATTGGGGGAAAAAATAATTTGGGGAGAACAAGTTTTGATGAAAAAATTTTTTATAAATTTTTTTTTAATAAAAAAAGTTTTTGATGACAAAAGAATGTTTGTGGAAGAAAATAAATGTGTCCAAAAAAAAAAATATCGATTTAAAATAATTATTATTAAAAATGGCAGGGCATCCGCCTAATAACATTGTCATTAGCAACATTATTACAAAAATAAGTGGAATTCAACTTTTATTCTTATTTTTTTTTTTGTGTACATACTTAATTTTCAGAGTAACTGTACAACATAACTGACCATCATTTTTATGATTTACAAACTTTATCATCATCATCATCAGATGATGGTTTGTTGTACGATAAAGTATATTCTGTAGCAACTACAATCATTTTATGTGGGTTATATGAAAAATGAATTATTGTAAATGAATAAATAGTATATAAAAATATAAAAATCAGTAAATTTTCGTGTAAAAAAAAATATATTAACCAATATAAATACAAACATATTTGTACAAAAATATTTTGGGGGTAAAATTGTTTCGCTTATAAAAAAAAATATTTATTAACAAAAAAAAAAAAAAAAAGAATTATAAAGGCAAAAAACCTGGGAGATTTATTATAAATTTAAAGGTCAATATATTAAAATTGAAATGTCTCAGAATCCAAGAATGGTTGGTCCCAGAATTTGGGAAAATTTTCTCTGAAAAAATTCTCAGAATCTGAATCTGACACCTTTCTACAGGAAAAATGTCTCAGAATCTAAGACTTTTCTTATAGAAAACGTTTTTTTCAGAAAAATAACTTAGCATCTGAGGCTTTTTCTATAGAAAAAATGTCACAGAATCTTACAATTTTTCTATAGGAAAAATGTTTGAGAATTTGAGAGATTTGTCTTAGAATCTGAGACTTTTTCTATGCGAAAAATGTCCCAGACTTTTTCTAAAGGAAACTATCTCAGAATCTGTGAATTTTTCTATAGAAAAAAATGCCTCAAAATCTGAGACTGTTGTTTTAGAAAATGAGACTTTTTCTATATGAAAATTGTCACAAAATCTGAGATTTTCTTTAATTAGAAATATGTCTCAGATTCCGACATTTCCTATAGGAAAAATTTCTTAAAATCTCAAGACATTTTTTGATCAGATTTAAATTTAATTTTTATTTTTTAAAGTTTCATCGATTTTTAACTATTTTCCTTCTCATTTTTTTTCTGGTTTCTAAATGATAGGAAATCCACGAGTTACATTTAATTTCCGGTAATAAAATTAATGTTTGTTTATATATTTTTTTCAGCCGTATATTCCTGCTGTTTCTCTGGCAAAAAAAAAATAATTTTCATTTAAGTAATTCATAGTATGTAGTTTAACATTTTGAGGTTACGCAGTTAAAGTGATACAAAAACACACATACCTATAAACCTAAAATTTAACTTCCGGCAATCAGGTAGTGTTTTGATTAGAAATTGTTCAAGTTTAAATATAGCAAAGGTACGCCTATTGTTTAGCCCATAAAAATCAGGGAGAAAAAATTGCAAGATAAAATTTATTTAGCTTAAAGCTTTGTTTTGTTATAATTTTTGTATATTTTTTTTGTTTTCTGGGAGACAGTTAATATTTTGTGTTTTTTTTTTAATAGAAGGTTTATTGTTATAATGTAATTTTTTTTTGGAAATTTACTTCTGCTTTATCTGTTACAGGGTTAACCACAAAATATTGTGGTTACGTTGAAGTCTTATAATTTTAAATTTAAATGCAAAAGTATTGTTTTGAATGCCTTGCAATACATCTAGATTTAAATATGAATAATTTGTAAATAAATTGAGTAGATGTAAAATTTCAAGCTAAAGAAAAACAAAAGAGTTTCGATATATGTATTTTGTCAAAGAATATCAAAACAAATTGAATTTAAAGTATTTTTTTTTTTTTTTAAGAAAACGTTTAAATTAAAATTGTAAAGAATTTAAATTGGAATAAAAATGTTTTTTTTTTCTCTAAAATAAGGAGAAAAAAAATAAAAAAAAATTTAATTCGTTTTAGCCAAATCCATAACTGCCCTCCACAATGCCCACAACATTTTGAATACAAATGAAATAAAAAACTACACTCTTTTAATATAACTCATACGCCATCTAATGAATTTATTATGTTCACCCTGGCGTATGAGTGTTATATATTATAATCTAATTAATATGAATCATACGCATTTTAATAAATTTATTCTGTACCAGTGTTCGAAAAAAAACAGTACGTTCCGTTCCAAGAACACATTCACTAAAAAGTTTTTTAAGTGGTTGCGAAGGTGTTCGCAAACAGAATTCCGAACGTTATGCCTGTGAGTTGAATAACAGAAACTTTACGATAACGTACCGAACTAGGTTAGAAACAAAATAAAGTTCTTTTAGTGTTCTGTTTGCGAACTTTTGAGACATTTTTTTTTAAATTTAAAATGGCGATATCTCGAAAACTAAGCAAGATAGAGCAAAACGGAGCACATTTTTGGTTCTTGGGATTACCATAGTATCGCTAGGCCTCTACACATGGGTGGACCCCATTGGGTCCATATTTTGAATCTAAAAAAGTTAGTATTCCGGTAAATTTAAAAATGCACATATCTCGCTAAATACTGCCGACACGACATAAAGTCTAAAAGCGGTCATGTACTACGAGACAAGATCCACAAAAATGCTTTTAGACTTTTCATCGTGTCGGCAGTATTTAGCGAGATATGCGCATTTTTAAATTTCCCGGAATGCTAACTTTTTTAGATTCAAAATAAGGACCCAATGGGGTCTACCCATGTGTAGAGGCCTAGTGATACTATGGAGATCCCAAGAACCAAAAATGTGCTCCGTTTTGCTCTATCTTGCTTAGTTTTCAAGATATCGCCATTTTAAATTTAAAAAATGTCTCAAAAGTTCGCAAACAGAACACTAAAAGAACTTTATTTTGTTTCTAACCTAGTTCGGTACGTTATCGTAAAGTTTCTGTTCTTCAACTCGCAGGCATAACGTTCGGAATTCTGTTTGCGAACACCTTCACAACCACTAAAAAACTTTTTAGTGAATGTGTTCTTGGAACGGTACGTTTCGACAACGTACGGTCGCTCCATAGTTCCGTACAGAACACTAACGTACCGTACGTTAGAGTTTTTTTTCGAAACCTGTTCTGTACACTTAGGCGTATGAGTGACTTTTATATTATAATCTAATTAATATCACTCATACGCCATGATGTATAAATAAAAATCTTAAGTAATATGTAAGTAAATTTAAAGTCATTTCTAAAATGACTTAAAAATAATCTATATAATTTAAAACACCCTGCCCAGCAAAAACTTGGTAATGACACATCATTACCATTCTAATTACTTAGTAATGACAGAAAATTACCTTTAGCATTATTTTGAAATGTTAAAAAAGGACTTATTAATAATGACTAACATAAGTCATTATAATAAAATAAAAAAATTTCAGAACTAGATTTTCACTTTTTGACTCACTGTACATTATTTTGAATAAAAACAAAATAAAATTAAATATTTTTTTATTTTTTAAATTTTTTTTTTAAATAATTTTTTCATTACCTATAAGTATATATGTAATTAGTTATTAATATTGGTTTGATAATCATTACATTTGGCACATTTGCTTGTAAATGTAATGGGAAATGTAATTCGAATCAGAAGTAGTTATAACTTTTGAATTTCCCATTACACATTTCATTACTTGGTAATGCAAGTTTTTGCTGGGTGAAGTATTTTTAAATTTATTTACTAGAATTTTAATCGCGTCATCTTCAAATTACTTACACACTTTGATAAACATTTCAGGTAAAAAATATATATAAATTTAATACAAAGACAAAATTTATTGTGATTTTTTTTATTACTTCCTAATGATAACGATCTTAATATGCATTATGAGAAACTTAAACATTGCACGAGCTTTTAAAAACATTTATTTAGGAGAAAAATATTTTATTTTGTAAAAATGAAAAAGAAAAATTCTGAAAATCTTAAGAATTTATAGAGTAAATTTACTCTAACTTAAGGTCTGTTACTTTACTATCATTATCAAAAAATTAAATACCAAACATCACAGGTATTGATTTAGAAAAACTAAAAAATAGGAATCTTAGCTATATATGTATATCCGTCCATCTGTTTGTGGAAAGCAAGATGCAGTCCAAACCAAAAGAGCTGTAAATTTGGTAAGTGAAAAAGTAGTTTTGCTTAAAAAAATAAGAAAAAACAAGTAGAAAAGTTAAATTCGACTTTGCCGAATCTATGAATACCCACAACAATGCCTTTTTTAAAGGATAGTACATTTTTTAACGTGAAAAATATTTTATTTTGAGTAAAAACCCTTTTTTTGTCATTTAAAAAAAAGAAAAATTACTAATTTTTTTTTCTGAGTGTAAAACTTTTTTCTAGTGTAATGTTTTTTTTTGCTGTAAAAATATTTCTGAGTGAATGCACGTACGTATGTACACAAAATAGTGTATTTTTGTAAAAAAAAACTAAATTTTTTTTGAGTGTAAATTTTTTTTTCTGAGTGTAAAATTTTTTTCAAGTGTAATTTTTAAGTTACCAATGCTTTGAAAACTAAACAAGTTTAAAAATCATTGCTTTAAAACTAAACAAGTTTGAAAAGCACTGTTAAGTTACCACCAATGCTTTTAAAACTCGTTTAACACGTGACATTAAAGATGAAACCAATCTGAAATTCAGGGTTGTGCTTATAACTTTTGAATCATTTGATCGATTGAGCTGAAAATCATTACCAAAAAGACCTGGGGAACGGTAAATATTTATGCCAAGCTTCAGCTGTCTCAGAATTGTCTTGCGAAAGTTAGCGTGTTTTTTATATCGTCAATTCGCTAAAAACCCTTGCCAAAATTTACTCTTTTGCTCATAACTTTTGAACCACTAGACCGATTTGGCTGGATTGCAATACCAACCTGACAAGATAAATGACCAACATATATGCCAAACTTCAGTAGCCTCTGGAAAGTTTTTCAAAAGTTAGCGTGTTTTCTACGAATGGACAGACGGACGGACGGACATCGCTAGATCGACTTAAAATCGATCGAGGATCATGAATATATACACTTTATGGGGTCCTAGACCAATATTTCGATGTGTTACAAACGGAATGACAAACTTATATATACCCTCTATCACTAGAGTGGAGGGTATAAAAAATATAAAAAAAAATTGTTGGCGAAAATTTTTTTTTTTTTTTGATAAAAAATGTTTTTGATAAATAAATTCAATTAATTGATGAAAAAACACAATTATGTAAAAAAAATTTGATAAAAAACACAAGTAGAAAAGTAAAATTCGACTTGGCCAAATCTCTGAATACCCTCCACAATTCCTTTTTAAGTGATAGTTAGTGTTTGGGGTCCGGGAATTCCCGGGTCGGATTTCCCGGGAATTCCCGGGAAAACACTGACGGGAATTCCCGGGAATTTTTTTAATTTTTCCCGGGAAATCCGGGAATTTTGTAAAATAAACCTTTTTACATAAAAACGTTTATTTTACTTTAATTTTTACAATTTTTTTTAACATACAGGTATAATTACATTTGATATTTTTTGTATTTTTTCTATTTGGAAGAACAGTGCAAATCAATTCATAGAAAACTGACCAAGTGTAAAAAGTATGTTAATATCATAAAAAAAACTTAAAAAGTCCAAAAATATACGTCGTTTAATGATAATTTTGCTAAGACTGTCAAAAAAATATAAAAATTTTGAACCCAGAAATAACATTTCCAGAATAAATATTAAAAGTGCTGCCAACTATATTAGTTTTTTCTCGAATAACGCAGTTTTAAATTTTTTTGCGATTTTTAGCTATTTTTTGTGAAGGAAAATGTTGCAATATTTTTTGTTTTGTTTTATTGTATTTCAGGATTTTTAACTTTTATGTTTTGATTTTTTATGTTTTAGTTAATTGTTTATCTCTAATAAAACTGTTTTTAATAAAAAGATAATCAAATTTTAATGTTTTTTATGGTTTACATTAATAATGAAAATTTCCCGGGATTCCCGGGAATCCCGGGAAATAAATTATTTTTTTCCCGTTTCCCGGGAAATTGAAAAGTCCGGGAATTCCCAAACACTAGTGATAGTACATTTTCTAAACGTTAAAAAACTTTTTTTTTTTTTGAAAAAAAAAAATTATAAATTTTTTTGAGTGTCAAATTTTTTTTTGAGCGTAAAATTTTTTTGAGTGTTTTTTTTTTTTGTTATTGTAAAAATATTTTTGAGTGACAAAAATACATTGTAAAATATTTTTTGTGACTTACCAATGTTTTTAAAACATGCTTAACAGTTTTTCAACACGTGAATTTAAGTTGAAACTAGAGATGGGCGCGTGAGTTATTTTTGACTCACACTCACTCACGCTCACGACAGGAATTTTTGAATCACGCACACTCACTCACGACCATATTTTTTCTACTCACACTCACTCACAATCACGTGAGTAAATTTAATACAACTCACACTCACGTGCACTCACGCAGGATTCACTCACACTCACGTTGACTCACACTCACGAAACTCTTATTTATAAAAAAAAAAATTCAAAAACTAAAATTTTTAAAATCTTTCAAACTTTTTAGCAAAATTTAAAGTTCTGCGAAATTTTACATTTTTTTTTTGCTTTTTTAAACCAAATTTTTTTACAATTTTTTGTTGCTTTTTTTGGTACGAAAGGAAATATGAAGAGCAAATAAGTCACACAAACTCACGCAAAAAATCGATTCTCGCACACTCACTCACGCAAAAAAATCTTACTCACGCACACTCACTCACGCAATTTTTTCCCCCACTCACTCACAATCACGTGAGTAAAATTGAATTCAGTCACACTCAAGCGTGATCACCCGTAAATCACGTGAATCACGCTCTAATCTGCTCATGTGCCCATCTCTTGTTGAAACTAATCTGAAATTCCCGGTTTTGCTAAAAACTTCCGAACCACTGGACCGATACTGCTGATTCAATTCAATACTAACTAGACCAGGGGAACCATAAATATAAATGCCGATTTTTAGCAGCCTCAGAATTATCTTTCGAAAGTTAGCGTGTTTATTATCTTGTAAATTTGCGAAAAACCCTTGCCTATTATAACTTTTGAACCACAGCACCGATTTCGCTGAATTGCAATACCAACCTGACCAGGTAAATGGTCACTAAATATACCAAACTTTAGCAGCCTCAGTAAAGTCTTTCAAAAGTTAGCGTGTTTTCAACAGACAGACAGACAGACGGACGGACGGACATCGCTAGATAGCTCAAAAATCGATCGAGGATAATGAATACATGTACTTTATGGGGTCCTAGATCAATATTTCGAGGTGTTACGAACGGAATGAGAAACTTTTTTATACCATCTATCACTAAAGTGGAGGATATACAAATTTGATAAAAAAAATTTATGAAAAATAAATGTTTGAGGAGAAACAAAATTTGAAAAAAAAAAAATTTGATAACAAAAATGTTTGATTAAAAAAATTGATGAAAAAAAAAATTACAAAAAAAAAAAAAATGTTTGCGTGACTAAAAAAAACGTATTTTATTTATTGTTTGTGGATTTTTGGGGATATTTTGTTTTATTTTTGGGGACAACGGAAAAAAGTACCTGGCAACGCTAATTATGCTACATTTTATTCACCAGCTGGTGAATAACTTTTTTCTACACTATCGAAGTTACAAACATTTTTTGTAGCACAGTAATCTTGAAAAGATCTTGACAAGATGAACGGCAAAGCGGTGCAAAAAATTACAAACATAAATAAATTTAAAACAGAAACAGAACAGAAAAACTATTTTCTTGAAAATTATTCTATGAGAATATCATGGTTGTAATTAGTAACGAAAAATTACCTCGAGCTAGAATAACCCTACTCAAAATATATTTAAAAAATTCAATTTAAATCAGAAAAATTCAGGAACCCTCAAGAAAATTTCAAATAAATCTAAATTATTTGAAAAAATTCAGAAAAATTTTAAAAAATGTTGTAAAACTAAAATTAAAACCAAATAAAAACAACCCGTCCTTCATTTATCTTAGTCTCAACGCACTCAATTAATCTATGTATTTTAAACCTATCCAAAAGTAGGATCTTAAAAAAACCTCAAAGTATTTACCACAAATCCTTTTTTTTGGACAACATAATCGTTTTAAATAAAATAACCGAGTTATCAATGACAGGCGTTTAAAGATCTTTAAAATCTAGACAACAATAAAAATTCATATTTTATTTTTGACATGAAACATGTCGTCAACGAACCATTAAATAGAATTCAAAATTTTCTTAAAAAAATAAAAAGGGTTTTTTGCTACAATACCATTAAATATTTATTTGGTTGTAATAAAAAGAAAAGGGGTTTATAATACAATGTCTAAATATATATATCTCAATGTTCTTGTGGTCTTTTTTGTGTGTGTGTGTGTGTGTGTATGTATTTGTCTGTGTGATTGTGTAGGTTGTTTCCGTTTGAATAAATTTGTAAAATCATTTGTATTTTTTTTGGGTATTTTCGTTATACCCTACACTTGAAATTTGTGATAGAGGAGAACTCAGAAAACAAAATAGTTCAGAAAATATTTAAAAAAATTGGAAAGCTTAGAAAAGGTTGGAAAAAGTTTGGTAGTTATTCAGTGAGCCTAAGAAAAATAAATCAGAAAAATTCATGAAAGATAAAAAAATCCAGTAAAATTCAAAAAAAAATTAAGAAAAATAATTCTAGAAAAAATATAAAGAAATTATTTAACCTCTTATAACTCTGGAAATCAAAATTTTTCAGAAAAAAAAATAAAAAACAAAAAAAAAAATCCGAAAAAAAATAGAAAAAATCAGGAACGAGGTCTTTTATCTTCTTCTTATTTTCAATGAATGCAGATTTAAATATATATTAATATTTTTGTTCGAACACTAGCGATTTACTATTTAAATTTCCTATTCTACTTGTAGTATAGTATTTTTATATTTGCTAAATAGTCTTGACAATGGAATCTGACAAATTCCGAAACACGTGTCGACTAAGTCTTGCAAAAATTACCAATATAAATAAATTTAAAACAGAAAAATAATTTTCTTGAATATAATTCATGGGTTTAATTAGTACAAAAAATAATGACCCCGAGCTAGAATAAACCCACTTAAAATATAATATTTTAAAGGTCGAATAAAACAATTTTTGTTTTTTAATAAACATTTTTTAGAATTTTAAAAATCAGAAACATTAAGACAAACATCAGAAAAATTGATAAAAAAATTGATAAAAAAAAATTTTATGAAAAAAAATTTGATAAAAAAAATTTATGAAAAAAAAATTTATGAAAAAAAAAATTATGAAAAAAAATTGATGAAAAAAAATTGATAAGAAAAAAATTGATGAAAAAAAAAAATGATAAAAAAAATAAAATTTTATGAAAAAAAATACGAAAAAAATTGGTTAAAAAAAATTGACGAAAAAAAATGAATGAAAACAAGTAGAAAAGTTAAATTCTACTTTGCCGAATCTATGAATACCCTCCACAATGCATTTTTTTAAAGCGTAGTACATTTACGTGAAAAAATAAACAATTTTGATTAGAAATATTTTATTTTGAGTAAAAAACTCTTTTTTGTAATTTTTTTTTTAAAAAAAAAGAAAAATTACTAATTTTTTTTTTTTTGAGTTTAAAATTTTTTTCGAGTGTAATGTTTTTTACAGTAAAAATATTTCTTAGTGAATGCACGTACGTATGTACACAAAATATTGTCATTTTTGTAAAAAAAAACAAAATTTTTTTTTTGTGTAAATTTTTTTTTGAGTGTAAAATTTTTTTTGAGTGTAAAATTTTTTTCCAGTGTAAAATTTTTAAGTTACCAATGCTTTTAAAACTAAACAAGTTTAAAAAGCATTGCTTTAAAACTAAACAAGTTTGAAAAGCATTGTTCAGTTACCACCAATGCTTTTAAAACTAGTTTAACACGTGGCATTTAAGATGAAACCAATCTGAAATTCAGGGTTTTGCTTATAACTTTTGAACCACTGGATCAATTGAGCTGAAATTCAATACCAAACAGACCTAGGGAACGGTAAAGATATATGCCAAGCTTCAGCAGTCTCATTATTGACTTTCGAAAGGTAGCGTGTTTTTTATCTCGTAACACCCTTAGCGAAACACCCTTGCCGAAATTTACTCTTTTGCTCATAACTTTTGAACCACTGGACCGATTTGGCTGGATTGCAATACCAACCTGACCAGGTAAATGACAAACATATATGCCAAACTTCAGTAGCCTCTGTAAAGTCTTTCAAAAGTTAGCGGACGGACGGACGGACGGACATCGCTAGGTCGACTTAAAATCGATCGGGGATCATAAATATATATACTTTATGGGGTCCTAGACCAAATTTCGAGGTGTTAAAAATGGAATGACAAACTTATATATTAGAGCGGAGTGAATTGTTCGGATCAAAATTTTTGACAAAATCATCTAGGATATTTGGATTCTTCATAAAATTCTAAAAAAAAATTACGAACAAACCATGTCTCAAAAATCAGTTTTGACCCCCCCGATTTTCAAAAACAGTTTTGTACGATATACGCCTTTTCCATTAATCATCACGAGAAAAAAGGTATTTTTTGACCTGGGATCTTTAGATTGTGTACATAATAGATACACTATGGAGCCATTTAGACATTCCCATTTACTGTTTTATTAAATTCCAAAATCTCGCGATTTTTTTTCGTGATTTTCATTTTTTTTAAATCACAAAATATAAAAAAGTAGTGTAGTTTGATGAGCGATAACTTCTTAAATAAATATCCGATTTTTAAAATCAAAATTGAAATTAAAAGCTTAAGTCCTCTACATTAAACTTAAAAGTTAAAAAAATGTGTTTAAAAAAAAAATGCATTTTAAATGTAAATGCATTTTTTAGTGCATTTTCGTCAACTTTCACCTGTTTTGATTTTTTTTAATTAAAATATTATGAAAATATGACATTTTTGCAAAAAAATCATTTTAATAGGACACAAAAGTCTTCTATTTTTAATATTTTTTTTTTAAATTTTGCCCATATAAAAAGAAAAATTTTTATTTTTTTTTTTTTAATTTTGTTAATAAATGATTTTAGGATTTTCAAATCGTTTATAGATGTACTTTGAAGATCTATAACTCCTTAAGTAAACATCGGATTTTGGTAATCAAAATTGAAATTAAAAGATAAAATCCTCTACTTTAACTGAAAAAGTTTTAAAAAATTGTGCCAAAAAAAGAATCGTGTAGTTTACCACTTTTTAATTTTTTGGTGGATTTAAAAAAAATTAAAATCGCGAATAAAATCGCGAGTTGGGAATGTCTAAATGGCTCCTTAGAGTATCTGGCTTCATAATAAAAAAAATCCGAAGACCCAAATCCAGATTTTTGTTTTTTAGCGCCCTCTAGCGGCGGTTTAGAGCAAAATAAATATCAAATATGGATTCCCCGTACCCTAAAATAGCAGGTGCACCTCTTAATACAAAATAAAAGCAAAATTTATTAGTAAAACAATATATTCCAAATAATAAGCCCAGCTAAAAGTCGTATATCGTGCAAAACTATTTTTGAAAATTGGGGGGGGGGGGGGGGGTCAAAACTGATTTTTGAGACATGGTTTGTTCGGCATTTTTTCTTAGAATTTTATGCAGAATCCGAATATGCTAGACGATTTTGTCGAAAAAAAATTACTCCGCCCTATTATATATACCCTCTATCACTAGAGTGGAGGGTATAAACAAATACGAAAAACTTTTCAGAATTATAGAGGGTATTTTTTGTTTCGTTACAGTCAAATAACGAATTCTGTCTTATTTTTGTTGTAATTGTTGCTTGTAAAGTAGTATTATTGTATATTTTATTGTCTTAAATTACCATCACACACACTCAAAAAAAAACACACACATATTCATGACTATATAATACATGTGTTAGTATGTCTATTATTGTCTACTTTTTGAAAAGTAACAGAATCAATATACATATACATATAATGATAATAATCAACATATTATAATAAATGTTTGTGCATGTGGGTATAAATCCAAGACAATGTGTTTGTATGCGGGTGTGTGAGTGTGTTTCCTCTGTGTCTGTCTTTACAGTATGTCCATTGTTTTTTTGTCATTCATATACTATTCAGTAGAAAAGAAGTGTGATGTGCATGTTAACACATTTATTTAAGCATAAATGTATTTGTCATCGCCATCATCATCATTATCACGATGACAATCACCATTACTCCTCCCTATAAATCGGTTTTTCAATGTTCTAATGTTTTGTAGTACTATTATCTTGTTGAACATTTTGTTTCCTTTTTTGTTGGTTTTTGGTAGAGTTTTTTTTTGTTTTTTGTCATTGGATATTGTTGACCTAAATATGAAACAATAACAAAGAAATTTTTTTTGGGAAATTTTAATATTTGCAAGTATGTATGTTTTGTTTTTATGCTTTTTGTTTGGTTTTGTGCCATTTGTTTTATATAAATATTTAAAATCGAAATCATATTTCAGTAAATATTTTAAAAGTCTATCAATATTTGTTGAAAGAATTAAATAAATCTATAGTGTTAATGTGTTATGGTAGGGAAGAGGAATCAAGATTTTTGGAGATATTTATTTAGCTTTTTGTTTTAACATTTGTAATACAAACAAATTGTTAAAATGAATGTCTAGTCAAAGGATTAAGTTTCAAAAAAAAAAAAAAAACAAGTAGAAAAGTTAAATTCGACTTGGCCGAATCCAAGAATACCCTCCACAGTGCCCTTTTGAAGTGGTAATAAATTTTCTTAAGTGAAAAAACTAACAATTTTGATTAGAAATATTTTATTTCGAGTTAAAAACTTTTTTTTAGTACTTTTTAATATACATTTTTTTGAGTGTAAAATATTTTTCCGAGTGTAAATTTATTTTTTTTTAGTGTAAAAATATTTTTGAGTGACAAAAATACTTTGTGAAATATTTTTCTGTTATACCAATGTTTTTAAAGCGGTTCAAGGGTTTTTTAACACATGAATTTAAGGTAAAACCAATCTGAAATTCAGAGTTTTGCTTATAACTTTTAAACCACTGGACCGATTTTTCTGAAATTCAATACCAACTAGACCTGGGGAACGGCAAATATATATGCTAAGCTTCAGCAGCCTCCGAAAGTAAGCGTGTTTTTTATCTCGTAAATTCACGAAAAACCTTTTCAGACATTCACTATTTTGCTTATAACTTTTGAACCACTGATCCGATTTAGCAATACCAACCTGACCAGGTAATTGACCAACATATATGCCAAATTTCAGAAGCCTCCGCAAAATCTTTCAAAAGTTAACGTGTTTTCAAAAGACAGACAGACGGACGGACATCGCTACAACGCACAGTGGGGAAAAATGGACTTTTTTTGTCCAATTTTGCCTACAGGTCGCAATTCTTAACCGATTTTGATTTTTCTTTTTTTGTATTTTAGCTAATAAAATTCCGCATCGATCTGTCATGGTGGATTTTTGAAAAAAATTTCGGATTACTTTTTATATTTTCCTAAAGTTCAGAAAATTTTCATTTTTTCAGTTTTTTTGCAATAAAAAATGTATTAGGCATGGGACGAATATGCTTTATGGACTAAATTAAAGGTATTAGAACCCCTTATCAACGACGTGATTAGTATTTAAAAATATATTATTATTTTGGTTTTTATAACCAGACAAAAATTCAAGAACTTTCACTTTTAAAAGCCTATATCTTTAAAAATAATGTACCAATTTCAATGAAATCTTGTTTAGATTAAAGCTTATGTTTTGCTTAGTCATAATTGGTACACAAAATTTTTAACAAAAATTTTTTATTTTTTGCTTAAATTTTACCTTATGATTTTTGGAATTTTAAAATTATTTTTTTAGTCTGTTTTTAAAAAAAAAAAAGTTGTTACATTGTAAATTCGAAAAAAAGAGTTAAAAATTTTTGCAAAAATTCTTTATATACCAATAATGGTTAAGAAAATAATAAGCTTTAATTTAAAAAAAAATTCATTGAAATTGGTACATTATTTAAAATGATATAGGTAATTAAAAGTGACCATTTTTAACTTTTCAAATGTTTATAAAAACCAAAAAAATAATAAATTAACAAATGCTATTAATGTCATTTATAAGGGGTTCAAATACCTTTAATCTTGTCCATACAGCTTATTCGTACCCAGCCTATTACATTTTTTAGAGCAAAAATTCAAAAAAAAATTAATATTTTCTGAACTTTAAAAAAATATTCAAATAAAACAAAAACGATTTTTAGAAATCCACCATGACAGACCGATGAGGAATTTTATTAGCTAAATTTAAAAAAAAGAAAAACTAAAATCGGTTAAGAATTGCGACCTGTAGGCAAAATCGGACAAAAAAAGTCCATTTTTCCCCACTGTGCAACGTCTTAAAATCGATAGCAAATCTTGAATGTATACACTTTATGGGGTCCTTGACCAATATTTCGAGGTGTTACAAATGAAATGACAAACTTATATATACCCTCTATCACTGGAGTGGAGGGTATAAAAAATCACGGAAAAAAATAGACTCACGCACACTCACTCATGCAAAGATCTTACTTATGCACTCTCACTCACGCAATTTTTTTCTCCACTTACACTCACTCACAATCACGTGAGTAAAATTGATTTCACGTGTGAATCACGCTCTAATCTGCTCATGTGCCCATCTCTAAATCATACATTTTTGAGTGAACCGTTAAAGCGTAGAATGCATTTAAACGATAGCACTTAAGTGAGCGCACTTAAGCGAAAAATGCTTTTATGCGGGAGAGTTAAAACGCGAAATTTCGATAGAACTAAATTAAAAATGCCTGCGAATTTTGTACTCTAGCATAAAACATTAAATCATGATAAAGTTTTACTGAAGATTTGGATGTACTTGCCAAAGTAAAGTTTTTTTAGAAAAAATAATGTTATTTGACGTTCCATGCAAAACGAATTGAGTCGAGGACCCCATTAAGTTTATATATTATTGATCCATTTCTAAGACAATTTAGCTATATACATCCGTCCATCTGTCTGCGGAAAGCAAAATACAGTCTAAACCAAAAGAGCTGTAAATTTTGGTAAATGAGTGCATTACTTAAGTGGAAAAAAGTATTTTTTTACATTGTGGAGAGTATAAATGATTCGGCACAGAAGAATTTAGCACTTTCGCTTGTTTTTTGTGCATCGTTAAACAAATGGAAAATTTTTATGTCAAAAGTTTAGACTTGGTGAAAAAGTAGTTTTGGATATAAAAAATGAGAAAAAAATTAAAATAAAATTTTTTTGATGAAAAACAAAATTTTGATAAAAAAAAAATATTTTTGGTGAAAAAATTTTTTGATAAAAAAAATTTAACCAATTTTGAAAATTAAAAATGAGAAAAATTTTTTGATGAAAAACAAAATTTGATTGAAAAAAAATTTTACAAAAAAAAAGTTTTTGATAAAAAAAAATAAAATTATGAAAAAAAAAAAAATTGATGAAAAAACAAGTGAGAGTGTTAAGTTCGGCTGTGCCGAATCTTTTGATTGATGAAAAAAAAGTTTTTTGTTAAAAAAAATATATTACGTTTGTCATTCCGTTTGTAACACATCGAAATATCGGTCTGAAACCCCATAAAGTATATAACACTGTGACACAATTGAAGGGTCATTTCTTAGGGCCTCAACCAACCCAAGACAGTTTGAAAGAACTTGTGTGTAGTAGTTAAACCCCCAAAAGGTTTTGCTCTGTAACGTCTCAAATTTTTTTTATAGCCCACTAAATTTTTCATTTTTTTTTTCAAAAGGCGTTTTTCAAAAAGCGTTTGAAAAAAGTCGAAAAAAATAATGCTACTGTTCTTTTGAGCTTAAAATAGTGTTTGGATGTCTTCAATAGAATTTGATGGGGAATATATTAACCCTTTTTTTCTAGAATATATTAACCCTTTTAACTGCCGTATTTATTGGTCATTTAAGTAATTTTCTTAAGAAATGGCTCAAAAGTCTACTAAAGCTTGCGTTTAAAGGGTTAAAATGTTCTACGAATATACTCTGCATCAAATTTCACTAGGGGTTACTGAAGGCAGAAAGTTCGACTGATATAAGGAAAATGCAGAAAAAAGATAAATTGTGAACTATCATTCATTTTTTTATATTTTTGCCAGAAATTGTATACAATTGTGACTAACAAATGAATAGTTCATGCGAATAAGGACGAATAGACCACTTTTTCGCAAACACGTTTTTTTGCATAAATGCATTTTATTAGCAGAGCCCTACAATCCTATGCAGAAATTTTGGGGAAATTTTGACTTTTAAGGCTAAAAAAATTACTTTGAAAGTGCAATAATTCGTATATTTTTATATTTTTGTTTAAATTGGGAGTGAACTAACGCACAATTTTGATTAAATACAACACAAAAACATACAAAAATTTTACTTTCGGTAACAATGTGTTAAAAGAACATTACGAGGAACAAACCACACTTATTATATTGGCAAAAAATTTTACCGTTCTTGAGTTATAAGACTTTAAAGTGTGGAAAGCAAAAAGGGCGAATATCCATCCTTAACAAAATATTATATAAAAATTATTTAGCTGCGAGTTTAAAATTGATATTAGCTAAAATTTGAAAGTGTACACAAAAAAAACGATCTTAGCACATACAAACTTTTAGTGTTAATACTGCATCCAATGTCAGGAATAAAAAACAAAATTTTTTTCATGTCCTTTTATGTTACGTTGTAATATGCAGTCAAGGGTTAATATTATAATTCCTAAAAATGTATTTAGTGTCATAAAGAATTACTACTGCATCAAATGGCAGGAATATTAAAAAAAAATTAACAAAAAAATTTTTTTTGCATGTCCTGGCAATCCTTAAAAAGTGTATCCTTGAAGTCCTTAAAGTGTTTCAAACAAATACCAACCATAGTTCGTCAAGTATTGCAAGTCTCATGAAAATGTAGTCAAAATCTGCTGCAAAATAACACATTTTTATTCAAATTTCAATACATTTTTTTGGATATTCGCCCTTTTTCCATTTAAGCAAAAAATTGAAGTCCAATTTTTGGCAAGTTCTCTTTCGAATACCTTACTAAAATGTTGTATATAGGTAGATGTGACCTAAATCTTTAAGCTAAAACCAAAAAGTTGACAAAAATATTATTTTTTAACCGTTTCCTGCGTTTTTATTGTCCCCTGTAAAATTCTACAAATGGTCTATTCGTCTTTATTCGCATGAACTATTCAAATATAGGAAAAAATATAAAAAATTAATGATAATTTACAATTAACCTTTTTTATGCATTTTTCGTATACCGGCCGAACTTTCTGTCTTCAGTAACCGCCAGTGAAATTTGATGCTGAAAATAATCGTAGAACATTTTAACCCTTTAAACGCACGTCTTAGTAGGTTTCTGAACCATTTCTCAAAATAATGGCGTAAATGACCCATTAAAACGGGAGATAGAGGTTTAGCGTACTCTAGAAAAATGTTCCCCATAAAACTCTATTGAAGACATCCAAACACTATTTTAAGTTCAAAAAATCATTAACATTAGTTTTTTCGACTTTTTTCCAACACCTTTGAAAAAAAACTGAAAAATTCAGTGGGCTATAAAAAAAATTTGAGACATTACAGAGTTAAACCCTTTGGGGTTCTACTACACATAAGTACTTTCAAACCGTCTTGGTTTGGTTGAGGCCCTAAATGTGCTGCTGCACTGTGTAATTGATCAGTGATCGATTTTAAGACATTCTAGCGATGCACAGTGTTGCGTCTTCATGTAAAGAGTGGCCAAAAATAGAAGGAGTTAAGTTAGAGCTTTAAAATTTGGAACACTTGTTAAGATCGATAAGATCAAGAAAAATTTAGAATTTGGTCAATATCCGCCCAAGGATTCGTATCCTTCCCATATATCCTGAAATTAAAATACGGCATAAAACGAAAACTAACGCTTTAATCTTCATGTTATTTATTGTAGTTATTACCTATAATGCCATTAATTATTCTACAAAATTTTGTCCAATTCGGAGCAAGGATACGCCTAGCTCAAAAATGTCCTTTTTAAAATAACGTTCAGAAAAAGGGTAAAAATGGAAGTTATTTCATGAAATTTTGAAAATCCAACTGTTATAATATGCTCAATGTATTTGCCAAAATTTGTGCAAATCGGAATAAGGATACGCCCTCCTCGAAAATGTCCTTTTTTAAAAAAGTCAAGAAAAAGTTCAAAACTCAAATTCCTTCATGAATTTTTGCATCCGCAACACTTAGAATATACCTTAAATCTTAATCAAATGAAAAAATTGAAGCAAGAATGTAATACATATATTAAAAATGTCCTTAAAAAAATTAAAAAAAAAGTTTAAAAGCCTTCGTACTTCATGAAATTCTGTTCTGATAATGTTGAAAATACCTTATTTTAGTATAATTGAAGCAAGGATTATCCTTAACCTATCCTTAGGATATTCTTAGCGCATAAATATCCTTCTTTAAAGACTTGAGAAAATTCAGGGAAATCCTTTGACCTTAAAACTATCAATAATTCACAACATTTTTGCACGTAGTATTTACAATACGTTGAATATTGTTTTTAAGTTTAAGCAGGGATATGCCTATCTCAAAAAGACCGTTATAAAATAAGCAAGTAAAAATATAGTACAACGTACTTCCTCAACAAAATCTTTCTAAATAAAAGTCTGCATCTGTTAATGTACAACTGGTGTCTAGTCAAGCATCTAATTTGTGTCAGGCCTGGATGACAAATAATGGTTCTTGGACCAATTTAAATAAAATTTAAATTTTAATCGACCAATTCATTTTGCATTCCGATTTAGTATATGTGTTCTATAACTATTTTTCGCAATACATTTCAAATTATCAAGGACAACTGCAGCATCTTGGTGTTTTCGTTAAAAAAATTTCCAAATTTATATTCGGGTTCCCACAAAAAAAAATTGATTAAAAAAAAAAGTGGAAAAACGTGGACGAGTTCTTTTGTTATTTGTAATCTACATACTTATACCAATATTTTCTGCAAAGAACTAAGCGCGCCAATGAGGGCCACAAAAATGGCTGACTATCAAATATGAAGTTTGCAAAATAAATTAGTATTTTCTTTGGAACTCACTTTATAACAGCGTTACTTGCCATATGATTAACTTATGTCGACTAAAACAGCATTATCATACAAGCAACATATCTAACTTAAAACTTCATTACCAATAAGGTCGAATTTCAAATGCAATATAATTATTTAACCGTTACAAGTACATGTGGATTTCAAAGATTTTAAAGCCAAAATATGATATATTTCAAAAAGTTCAACTTTAGAGACATGTAACTTAAAAACTATTAAAGATATCTATAAACTGTTTTGGATTTGTTTTATTTATGATGTTTACTTAAAATAAAATTCATATAACCTTAAGTTTTAAGACATTTAGTTTGACCATTTATGGCCAAGGTCACAACACTGTGCGATGTCCGTATGTCCTTCTGTCTGTGGAAATAGTGATCACGGCCAAATTATTACACGGAGATGACTGAAACCTTACATATTTATTGAAAGTGCTCTCGAGCAGTTTGGTATTGCATTTAAGTGATATCGGTTCAGCGATTCAAAAGTTATGAACAAACATGTAAGGACACCTCAAGAATTTTAGTACATTCAACATAACCTAAAAATACAATATTATTTAAATGGGCTGCTTTAAAAAATCGCTGATTTTTTTTTACGAAAAATTTTTTCGCGGAAACATAACCTAAAAATACAATATGCTTTAATTCGGCTGCTGGTTGACATATGTGAACATAATTAAATACCGAATGGTATTTTAACAAGTTCGAACATACAAAAAAAGAAAAAAATCACGAATTTTTTCCCCCAAATTTTTTTTTTCGCTGAAATTTTTTTTCAAATGTAATTTCCTTTTAAATAAAGTTTCTTGCAATAATCTTTTTAACATTATGGATGGTATCAATACATCCGGCAAGTCCAAATTTAACTTTTTTACTTGTTTTTTAATATTTTTTCTAAATATTCTGAGTAGGTTTTCTTCTAGCTCGAGGTCATTATTTCTTTTACTACTTAAAAATATGATATTCTCATAGAATAATTTTCTTGAAAATTATTCTACGAGAATATCATAGTTTTAATTAGTAAAGGAAATAATGACCTCGAGCTAGAAGAAAACCTACTCAAAATATAATATTTTAAAGGTCGAATAAAACTATTTTTATTTTTTTATAAAAATTAATCAGAATTTTTCTGAATTATACGCATTTTTTCAATAACCGCAATTTTGACCCGCGATGCGCGAACAGAATATATAGACCGATTTTAAATATTTTGGTTTTAAAATTTTTCGCACAATTAAAAGTTGATCTGAGATTTTTTTTTTGGAATACGCACCACCCTTGTGTTCACCTTGGCATGTCATTTTGTTAAAATTCTAATCTACTTTTATTAAAAAATAAAAATTGTTTTATTTGACCTTTTAAATATTATATTTTTGAGTAGGTTTATTCTAGCTCGAGGTCATTTTTTTCTTTTACTAATTAAAACTACGATATTCTCATAGAATAATTATCAAGGAAATTATTTTTCTGTTTTTAAATTTATTTATGATGGTAATTTTTTTAAAACTCAGTCGACACTTGTTTCAGAATTTGTCACATTCCATTATCAAGACTATTTGGCAAATATATTAGTATTAATAAATTGGCACAGCCGAATTTGACAATCCCACTTGTATTTTTTTATACACTTGTCTTGTTTAACGAAGGTTCCCATAACAAAATAAACAATTTTATTCAATAAATTGTAAAAACAGCAGCATCATGCATGTTCTCCTTTAAAGATTTTTTTCTGTTTAAATTTTTTTTTTTTTACTTAAAGTCATATTTTAAAGATTTATGACTTGCACAATGTGCATTGTATAGACTTATTTAACAGACAGAATTCAACGAACATCGGCAGTTATGTACATATACACAGCATAACACCCAAAGTTATGCTACAGAAAAAACAACAAGAAACTGACTATGTATTTACAACAATAGAGTTGATGTTAAGCCGGAAGTTTAAATATTATTCTTTCCATGCTTTCAGTATAATTTTTGTTTTCCTGTCGTTTGTTATGCCTTGTAATTCAAAGAAAAACTTGATGTTTTATCAAGTATCAGGCAAGACAGAAATCGCTGCATTTTTCAGATTTTTCTAGTAGCTGTTGTTGTTGTTTAACTTTATTTTTAACAAAGTAAAAATAAAACAAAAGCAAAATATTAAAAACAATGCATATTTTTTTAAATTTAATAAAATGCAGCCTGCTGTTAGGGCCAGTTATCACGATAAAGTTTTTGAATATTTTTAAGCATTTCTTTATACCACTGAGACGAATGATTTTGATTTTTTTAGAAACATTTCTAGTCAAACTTACTATCGACTTTTTCTTTAAGCCTAAAAGTATGCTCTAATTTTTTCACAAAACATCAAAAACCGTTTGTCTTTGTGCTATCGTGACAATTGGTCTTAAACTGTTTTTTAAGATATTTTTTAAAGAAAATATTTTTCTTAAATTTTCTAAAATATGTATATTTAAAAAAATATTTCTTTATATAAAAACGTTCATGTCTGCTGCTTGTCATCTTTTTCATTTTTCAATTTATTTAAACAATATTAAAATAATATTAAATGCATTCGTCAAAAAACTATTACATCATTTTAAAATCGTTTGTCAATCATGTCAATGTGTTTGGGTAACAAGAAAAAAAATATTAAAAATAAATTGCATTTTTATTGATTTTCATTATTATTATTTGTAACACATTTTCATTTTCTTAGTATTGTTTTAAGAAAGGGAAATTACATTCTCAGACTACTTATGTATGTATATTATAATTTCCATTTGATTATAAATGACATTTAAAAACAATTATTTACATTATTCCTATGTGTAGTAATGGAAGACATGGAAATTTTGTTTAAATAAATAATTTAATAAACTATTGTAAAAGACATCTATTAAGTCGAAAAAAGGTAAACAAATAAATTTCGGACTTTCAAGTAAGGAAATAACTTTCAAGTAAGGAAATTATATTCGGTCAAGACCGAACATAACCCTTAAAAGCATATAGCTATCGGTAACAAAAAATATTCTTAAGAAAATTCTATAGTTATCGAAAGCAAAAAATTTTTTTAAGAAAATTCTATAGTTATGATAGCAAAAAATTTTCCAATTAAAATTCTGCAGTTATCGATAAAAAAAAAATTTTTCTTAAGAAAATTCTATAGATATCAATAGGAAAAAATTCTCTTAAGAAAATTCTATAGTTATCGATAACAAATATATTTTTAAGAAAATTTTATAGTAATCGATAACTTAAATTAATGTTGTTTTTATTCGACCTTTCAGATATAATTTATAAGAAATAAAATTTTTGAGCTCGAGGTCTTATAAAGTAATCGATAACATAAAGTTTTCTTAAGAAAATTCTAAAGTTATCGATAACAACAAATTTTTATATAGAAAATTCTATAGTTAACGATAACAAAAAAATGTCCATAGAAAATTCTATAATTATCGATAACAAAAAATTTTCTTTAAAAAATTCTATAGTTATCGGTAACAAAAAGTGTTCTAAAGAAAATTCTACAGTTATCGATAACAAAATATTTTTTATTAAAAATTCTATAGTTATCGATAACAAAAAATTTTCTATAGAAAATACTACAGTTATAGATAAAAAAAAATATTTAATAAAATATTCAAAAGTTATCGATAACAAAAAATGATCTATAGAAAATTCTATAGTTATCAATAACAAAAACTTTCTACAGCTATTGATAGCAAAAAAATTCTATAGAAAATTCTATAGTTAACGATAACAAAAAATTTTCTATAGAAAAAAAAAAAATTTAAGCAAATTCTATAGTTATCGATAACGAAAAATATTGTATAGAAAATGCTTTATTTATCGATAACAAAAAATTTTCTAGAGAAAATTCCATAGTTGTAGATAACGGAAAATATTGTATAGAAAATGCTATAGTTATTGATAACAAAAAATGTTCTATAGAAAACATTATAGCTGTCGATAGCAAATTTTTTTTTAATTCTGTAGTTATCGATAACAAACACTTTTCTATAGAAATTTCGGTATTAACAAATTGTCGATGGAAACTTCTAACCGATATGTTTAAAAAAATTCGATAGTAATCGATACCAAAAAATGTTCTTAAAAAATTCTATAGTTACCGACAACAAACGATTTTCTAGAGAGAATTTTATAGTTATCGATAACAAAAAAATTTCTATAGAAAATCCTATAGCAATAGATAAAAAAAATCTGAAAAGAATTTTAGAAAAAGAAATTTCTTTAGTTATCGATAACAAACAATTTTATAAAAAAAATTATAGTTATCGATAACAAAAAATGTTCAATAAAAATTTCTATAGTTATCGATAGCAAAAAATATTCTATAGAAATTTCTATAGTTATCGATAAAAAAATTTCTATACAAAATCCTATAGTTATCGATAAAAAAAATTTAGCAATAGATAAAAAAAAATCTGAAAAGAATTTTAGAAAAAGAAATTTCTTTAGTTATCGATAACAAACAATTTCATAAAAAAAATTATAGTTATCGATACCAAAAAATGTTCAATAAAAATTTCTATAGTTATCGATAGCAAAAAATATTCTATACAAAATCCCATAGTTATCGATAACAAAACATTTTCCATAGAAAATTCAATAGTTTTCGACAGCAAAAAATGTTCTTTAGAAAATTCTATAGTTATCGATAACGACAAATTTTCTTTAGAAAATTCTATACTTAGCGTTAGCAAACAAATTTCTATAAATAAAATGCCTGTAGAAAATTCTATAGATATCGATAACAAAAAAATCTATAGAAAATTATATACGTAGTTATCGATAGCAAAAATGTTTCTAAAGGAAATTCAGTAGTTATCAATTACACCATTTTTATGTTTCTATAGAAGATTTTTTTAACAAAAAATCTTCTATAGAAAATTCTATAGTTATCGATAACAAAAAATATTTCTATAGACAATTCTATAGTTATCGATAACAAACTATTTGCTATTGAAAATTCTATAGTTATCGATAACAAAAAATTTTCTATAGTTATCGGTAACAAAAAATTTTCTATAGAAAATTCTATAGTTATCAGCAGGGAAACCAAAAATATGCAGTATCATGTTTTTTCCTGTGCATTTTATTGATAAATAGGTAAGGTATTTATCCGTTTCAGAAGTTTTTAAGAAATCTGGCATCGATTTGTTAGAGCATATTTTTGCATATTTTAGCCTTAAGAGCATATTTTTGCATATTTTAGGTTTAAGAGCATATTTTAGCATAAGAGCATAAGGGCATTTTTTAAGCGCATGAAAAGTGTTTTTTAGAGCATATTTTTGGTTTCCCTGGTTATCAGTAACAAAAAATTTTCTATAGAAAATTCTATAGTTATCGATAAAAAAACTTTTAAAGAAAATTTTAAAGTTATCCATAACAAAAAAAATTTTCCTAAGAAAATTTTCTTAAGAAAATTTTATAGTTATCGATAACAAAAAATGTTCTATAGAAATTCTATTGTTATCGATAACAAAAAAATTTACTTTTAACCTCAATAAGAAAAAAAAAACACATAATAACATTTGTTTTATCTCCACAAAACCTATTCCCCCAGCATAATCTTAAATTTAAAACACATATTTCAATTTTCCCCTTTTTTTAGACAAATCTAATCATGCAGTATTAAAGTTTTTCTTGTATTGTGGTTTTATTATATTCCTTTATTTTCTAAATATTTTTATTATAATAAAAACTTTTTATTTAAAGCTAATCAAGCAAAAAAAGGACATAACGTTGGAAATTTAAAAAAAAAATTACAACCTTAAAAAAGGATATTTAAATCCTGATAAAAAAAAATAACTTTTATGTTATAAAAAACCACTAACTGACCATATTTGACCATTTTCACACTAAAAAGAAATAAAAAAAATATTTGTCAACCAAAATAAAAAATTTAACACAAAAAAAAAATGTTTCCAAAAAATTGTGCCATAAAGAAGATGTAATGAAAAAAATGCTCATACCTTTGAAATGATAAAATCCTAGAAATTGTTTATATTTGTTTACATGAGTTTTTTTTGATTTGTTGGTGTTGGATTTGTATTTAGTGTTGTTTATGTAAGGATTTTTTGTAGAGGATTTTTTTTGGTTTGTTAAACCTTAGATCCTGTAAGTAGACCTAGTTCTGTGGTTACTGTTAAACTAGTGTTAATCCGATTAAATTTCACATGTTACATTTAAAGGGATTCTTTTATAAAGCCATCAAAATGTTATTTTTATGTGTAGTAAAAAATTTTGAATTACAAAGGACTTTATTAGTAAAATTTTATTTACCGTAAATAAAAAATTATACTAATTTAAATTAAATTCATTTAAAAAATTTAAGATTTAATTAAGAAATGTGATATTTTGCAAAACTCTTGTAAAATTGATGTAAATTCCAACTACTTATGTGAAATTATTAATCAAATTCGTTGTTTATATCCTTAAAATATGCTTTAAAAATAAAACAAAACATGAAAAGAAAAATGTTTATGGGACTGTTTACTGTTCACCCCTTAAGGTATGCTATAAAAATATTTCAATAATAATGCAAACAGATTGAGTTGTGGATGTATAAAACCAAAAAAAAATGTAATTGAGATTTCTTAAGCCAAAAAAACTACTTATTAAATCATGCAAATTATTTTAATAAATTTAAATTAGTTTAAATTATTTAATTTTCTAAATAACATTTCTAGCCTTTCCCTGCTCCTTTTTAATATTTCCTAAAACAAAAAATATTTTCTACCATACTTTCACTGCTCTGTTTCAGTTCACCAACATGTTCAGTTTTAAATGTTTCACACATTTAATTCTACTGGTTTTTTAAACTATTAGTTTATTTACTTAGTGTCCTACTTCCACAAACAACAACTATAGAGTAGTTAATAGTGCTAGTGTTAGTATTTAATATATGTATGTTAGAGTGTCCCTTATTTTGGAAATGTTGAGACGGTACCCCATCATTTTTTTCCTTTTGACTAAAAAATAACTCAGGAAAAATTTTACGCCCCTACGACCACGCCTTCCCTACGCGACGGGGCCGTAAAGAGCGGGGCCTTAAAAATCATTTTTCCATACAAAGCAAACAAATTTTTTTTTGATTTTAAATTTTTTTGTTATTAATTATAATATAGCTTGGTTAGCTTATTCACGACAAAAAATTTGATTTTGGTGGGATGAGGCTTTCAGTTCTAAAAAATTTTTCGAAAAAAAAAAATTTAGAGCTTTTGGGGTCCTACAGTAAAAATTTTTTAAAAAATATTTTTTTTTAGTTTTGGCAAGAACCGTTTTAGTTGAATTGTTGCTTTTAATGATATATTTTCATAAAAAAATATTATTCCTATCTGTGACATCTTTATCGTGATCTAAAAAAGGGTAAAAAATGCATTTTTGATGTTTTTCGATACACGATCAAGATGTCACAGATATGAGTAATATTTTTTTATGAATATATATCATTAAAAGCAACATTACAACTAAAACCGTTGCTTGTCAAAACTAAAAAAAAAAAAATTTTAAAAATTTTTACTGTAGAACCCCAAAAGCTCTAAATTTTTTTTTTCGAAAAATTTTTTAAAATTGAAAGCCTCATCCCACCAAAATCAAATTTTTTGTCGTGAATAAGATAACCAAGTAATATTATAATTAATAACAAAAAAATTTAAAATCAAAAAAATGGAAAAATGATTTTTAAGGCCCCGCTCTTTACGGCCCCGTCGCGTAGGGAAGGCGTTGTCGTAGGGGCGTAAAATTTTGCTGAGTTATTTTTTAGTCAAAAGGACACCGTCTCAACATTTCCAACATTTCCAAAATAAGGGACAATCTAATGTATGTGTTTCAATTACTGTTTCCTGTTGCCAGCTTAACCAGGGGTAGCATCTGTGTACATGTGAACACAATTGTTAAAACGTGCATAAATTAACAAGTGGTTTTTAAAGTGGTAAGGAAATTAAACAAATTATGGTTTAAATGGAGAAGTTTAATAGAGGACAAGGAAATTTTTATCAGTAACGCAACAATTACATTAAATATGAATTAAAGCATATATAAAGTCGTGATCAAAAAATACAACCCTGTCATTTATTTTATCGAACAATAACGGCAACTTGAATATTTTTCTTGAAGCTCCTCAGTATTGATAAATATTAAAAATTTAATAGACAATTTTCTGCTACACTCAAAATAAATTCTCTGTCCAATCAGCAGAAACATTTGCTAAAAATACACCCATTTTGAGCCATATCAGAAATCTGCTGATTTTAGCAGACACGGTTTGCAAAATATCTGTCATAAGAGAAGAATAAATATAACAAGAAAAAAAAAAACATACGCTGCCAGCCAGCATCGAACTCGCAACCTTCCGATTTGAAAGTACACTTCTTAACCACTACGCTACGGAAGCTTATACTTTTATCTGGCGTTTTAGTTATTAAACATGTGTGTTGTTCGACAGCAGAGAAATCTGATTTTAGCAGAAATATCTGCTGATTTTAGCAGAAAAATCTGCTGATTTTAGCAGAACAATCAGCTGATTTGAGCAGAAAAATCTGCTGATTTCAGCAGAACAATCTGTTCTGCTTTTTTTATATAAAAAAATAATGAAATAAAGCAAACAAAATCAGTATAAACATAGTAAAATGTTTGTTATTTTCTTAAACTGAATGACAGAGATTTTGGTAAAAATATCCTTCTCAGCAGAACAATCTGCTAAAAGATTGCTAATTCAAATTAAAAGTTGTTTTACAGATTTTTTGACAGAGTTTTTCTTTTGAGTGTATCAATAACTATTGAATTTTCTTACAATTTTTTGTTATCGATAACTACAGAATTTTCTTAAAATTTTTTGCTATCGATTACTATAGAATTTTCTATAAAAATTGTTATTTATCGGTTTTCTACAGATTTTTTTTTTGTTATCGATAACCATAGAGTTTTGTATAGAAAATTGTTGGCTATCGATAACTCAAATTTTTTTTAGATAAGTGTATAATTTGCGATAAACATTTGATTTTATCGATAACTATAGAATTTTCTATAGAAAAAATTATGTTATAGATAACTGTAGAATTTTCTATAAACAATTTTCTATTGTTTTTTATAACACGGTCCCGTGGTATCACAACGGACCTCAGAGTCTATGTGTGCTGACGTAAAACGTCAGTAGCCACTTATAACCTAACCTAATTGTAGAATTTTCTATAGAAATCATTTTATTTTTGATGAATATAGAATTTTCTAATGGAAGTTTTTTGTTATCGATAGTAATAGAATTTTCTATAGAAAGATTTTGGCTATCGATAACTATAGAATTTTCTATCGAAATTTTTTTTACGATAATTATGGAATTTTCTATAAAAAAAAAATTATTATCGATAGAATTTTCTATTTAATAGAAAACTTGTTATCGATAACTATAAAAAGTTTCTATATAATTTTTTTGTAATCGATAACTTTAGAATATTTCTATAGACAATTTTTTGTTATCCATAAGTATAGAATTTCCTACAGAAATTTTTTTTAACATCGATAACTATAAAATTTTTTATCGAAAATTTTTTTACAATAATTATGGAATTTTCTATAAAAAAATTTTTTGTATCGATAGAATTTTTTATAGAAGTACTTTTTATATGTAGATAACTATAGAATTTTTTATTATCGATGAATTTTTTGTTATCGATGAACATTGGTATCGACACTGTTATCGATAAACATAAAATTTTCTGTAGCACATTTTTTAATATCGGTAAATTTAAAATTTTCTATAAAAAAGTTTCTGTTATCGACAGCTATTAAATTTCTGTCGATAACTTTAGAATTTTTCACATTAAATTTTTTGTTATCGATAACTATAAAGTCTGATTTTTTTGTTATCGATAACTATAGAATTTTCTACAGACAATTTGATGATATCGATAACTATAAAATTTTCTTACGATAATTATAGAATTTTCTATAAAAAAATTTTTGTTATCGATATCGATAGAATTTTCTATAGATTTTTTTATAGATAACTATAGCATTTTCTATAGACAATTTTTTGTTATCGATAAACAAAGAATTTTCAGTTGCACATTTTTTGATATCTTTTAATAGAAAATTATGAATTTTCTATAAAAAGTGTCTGTTATCGATAACTATTGAATTTTCTATAGATTTTTTTTTTGCTGTCGATAACTTTAAAATTTTTTCGATAAACGTAGAATTTTTTGTAGCACATTTTTTGATATCGATACTTTTAGAATTTTGTATAAAAAATTTTCTGTTATCGATAACTATTGAATTTTCAATAGATTTTTTTTGCTGTCGATAACTTTAGAATTTTTTATATAAATTTTTTTAAATTTTCTATTGACTATTAAATTTTCTACAGACAATTTGTTGATATCGATAACTATAACTTTTCTTTTGGACTTTTTTTGTTTTTTATAACTATAGAATTTTCATTGAAATTTTTTTGTGATATATAACTACAGATAACTTTTATCGATAACATTATAATTTTCCATATAAAAATTTTTTGTTATCGATAAACATAGAATTTTTTGTAGCACATTTTTTGGTATCGATAACTATAGAATTTTCTTGGAACATTTTTTGTTACCGATAAATATAGGATTATCTATAAATTTTTTGTTATCGACAACTATGAATTTTCTATAGAACATTTGTTATCGATATTAAACTGTAATTGTAATCGATATTTAAAGATTTTTCTACGGAAATTTTTTGTTATCGATATTTAAAGAATTTTTTTAGGAAATATTTTGTTGTCGAAAACTATAAAATTTTGTACAGACAATTTTTCGATATTAAAAGAAAAAAATCATAAAAAATTTTTTTACCGATAACTAAAGAATTTTCAATTAAAAATTTTAATTATCGATATCTATAGACTTTTCAACAGAATTTTTTTTGTAATCGATCTATAAAAAATTTCTATTCCCGAGTAAAAATAATTTAATATGATCTTATATACTTTTATATAGTCATATTATTTCATATATGATCATGTGTGACACTATGTCTTGCGAGATAAATTTATATAATAAATTTTGATGTGTGATTTTTTTAAGATATCGCCATACATAATTATATGTTGTAACATCTGGTCCCATGCATCATTCCAAATTTTTTATATAAAATTTTATATGCCTCAATTATTTTTTAATTTTTCTAAGTTTTTTCCAAGAACATATTTTTATCGCAAATATTTGCAACGTGTTTTATATAAAATTTGATATGACTTCATATTTTTTATTTTTCGAAGTTTTTTCCAAGCACCACTTTTTATCACGAATATTTTCTAAGTGTTTTATATAAAATTTTATATGATTCAATCTTTAAAATTTTTTCTAAGTTTTTTTCAAGGAACATTTTTTTATCGCAAATATTTTCTAAGTGTTTTATATAAAATTATATATGACTCCTTTTTTTTAATTTTTCTAAGTTTTTCCAAGAACAAATTTTTTTGAAAATATTTTCTAAGTTAAATGTTGTTTTTTTATTTTTAGTACCAAAGGTACATAAAAATAAAATGTATTTATTCGGCCTTTATATATGTATATTAGGGTGCTCCAAAAAAATGAAGTTGTTAAATATTGGCCGTAACTCCCCCTAGAAATATGCATTTGGGTGTAAAAATATGTTTTGCAAAATTATAGGGTAATCGGATGTGGGTAAGGCGTGCCGCATCGGCCCTGAAGTTTGAAAAACGGATTACAAGGGGAAAATATGACTTTTTTGTCATTTTCTCAATTTTTTTGATATTTTGAGTAAAGTTTGAATTCAAATGGTCACTGAATTTTGATTAAGAGTTAATTGTCTATCAAATAAGTTATTAAAAATTAAAATCGGTTGAAAATCAGCCAAGTTATTACAACTTCCCCAGGCAACTAACGTGGGTCAGGCCACTTAATCAAGGAATTCTAGCCCCATTTTTGAAATTTATTGAAATTATCTACTGTAAAAACATTTTTTTATTCTTCAAGTCCCAATGTACTATGAAGATAAATATTTTTCATTTTGCGTTTTGCTAACTTGTTTTAAATAAATGCTAAATTGGTCTGAATTTTTCAACACTATTTTCAAATCTCCAATTTTAAATTTTTATTTTTTTTGTTAAAGAAATTTTAAAAATTCGACTATTGGAGTTTAAGGATTTGTTAAGCACATACAAAGGAATAAAAACCCCAAAAATTGTAGGGTTTGCTGTTTTCATTTGGGATTTACAGTGATTTAATTTTGGCGGATTTCGGGAAAGTAGTGATTTTTGGCCCTTTTTTAGCTTTTATTTATTTTTTTTGGTTTTTTTTACAAACTTCATATGTTTTGGACCGAATTATATCAACACGAGATGGAATACTTCAATTCGCAAAATTAGGGCGAAATTGAGATATAAAAAATTGCCCCTGTTAAGGGTCAAAGGTCAAATTTTAGAAAATTTTGAATTTTTAAACATTAACAAATTTGCTGGGTGGATTTTGCTGAATCTACTTGATGTTATTTTAATTGGTCTAAACTAAATGGCAAATAATTAAAATTTAGATATTTAACCCTTAAGTGCTGTTGGGGCCTATAATTTTATTAATTTAATTGAGATAATGTAAGTGTATTTTGATCAAAGGGTCGAATAGGCCCCACCAGCACTAAAGGGTTAATATTCTGAATTTAAACAAAAAGACATATGTTAAGACCTTTTACAATGACATCAAGTAGTTTCATATATTTCCACTCAGAAAATCTGTTAATGTTTAAAAATTCAAAATTTTCTAAAATTTGACCTTTGACCCTTAACAGGGGCAATTTTTTATATCTCCATTTCGCCCTAATTTTGCGATTTGAAGTATTCTATCTCGTGTTGATATAATTCGGTCCAAAACATATGAAGTTTGTAAAAAAAACCAAAAAAAAAAAATAAAAGCTAAAAAATAGCCAAAAATCTCTACTTTCCCGAAATCCGCCAAAATTAAATCACTGTAAATCCCAAATGAAAACAGCAAACCCTACAATTTTTGGGGTTTTTATTCCTTTATATGTGCTTAACAAATCCTTAAACTCTAATAGTCGAATTTTTAAAATTTCTTTAACAAAAAAAATAAAAATTTAAAATTGGAGATTTGAAAACAGTGTTGAAAAATTCAGACCACTTTAGCATTAATTTAAAACAAGTTAGCAATACGCAAAATGAAAAATATTTATCTTCATAGTACATTGGGACTTGAAGAATAAAAAAATGTTTTTACAGTAGATAATTTCAATAAATTTCAAAAATGGGGCTAGAATTCCTTGATTAAGTGGCCTGACACACGTTAGTTGCCTGGGGAAGTTGTAATAACTTGGCTGATTTTCAACCGATTTTAATTTTTAATACCTTATTTGATAGACAATTAACTCTTAATCAAAATTCAGTGACCATTTGAATTCAAATTTTATTCAAAATATCAAAAAAATTGAGAAAATTACAAAAAAGTCATATTTTCCCCTTGTAATCCGTTTTTCAAACTTCAGGGCCGATGCGGCACGCCTTACCCACATCCGATTACCCTATAATTTTGCAAAACATATTTTTACACCCAAATGCATATTTCTAGGGGGAGTTACGGCCAATATTTTACAACTTCATTTTTTTGGAGCACCCTAATGTATATATATTCGATTAGAGTTTTATTCTAGTTCGAGGCCCAAAAATATTTCTATTTATGATATTGTCATAATAGAGTATTTTTAATTTATTGCTTTAAAAAAGTTACTATCTCATAGTATGTCTGTACTGATCAGTTTCATCCCCACTAAAGGAATCTTCAGCAGACTTTAGAGAATCATCGTTGGTCAATCAAACATCAAACCAGACATAATATTTGATATATTTCCCAAGTTATATAAGAAGTACTATTATGAAGGTCCGAAATCTGTTTTCCAACAAAAATAACTCTTTTAAAGCAAAAATTGTATATATTAAATCACCGTCGGTAACTATTAATATATGTGTTGCTGTTATTTTACAATAACAACAGTGCCTATTATGACAAAAGAAGTCATAATAGTACTTCTCATATAACTTGGGAAATATATCAAATATTATGTCTGGTTTGATGTTTGATTGACCAACGATGATTCTCTAAAGTCTGCTGAAGATTCCTTTAGTGGGGATGAAACTGATCAGTACAGACATACTATGAGATAGTAACTTTTTTAAAGCAATAAATTAAAAATACTCTATTATGACAATATCATAAATAGAAATATTTTTGGGCCTCGAACTAGAATAAAACTCTAATCGAATATATTTTCTAAGTGTTTTATATAAAATTTAACATGACTCCATTTTTTGAAATTTTTGTAAGTTTTTTTCAAGAACAACTTATTTTTATTATTTTTATTTTTCAACTTTTTATTAAAAACTAAAAAAAAACATACGGTTTATAAAATTGGATAAATTTTAATATAATTGGATAAAATTTTATATCATTGGATTAGACCAAAACTCGTATCAAAGTCGATATAAAGTTATATAAACTGATATTATTAGATATTATTCGATCAAATCTTATGAAACCATTTTTCGTATAAGATTGTATCAAAATAGACACGAACCCATATTAAATTATATATTGTGTCATATCAATTTTTTTACTCGGGTATAGAGCTTTTTGCCAAAATTTCTATAAACATTTTAATTTTGTCGATAACTATAGAATTGATAAAGAAAATTCTATAGTTATCGATTGAAAAAAATTATCTATACTTATTCCATAGTTATCAACAGCAACAATTTTTTTGTTTTAAGAAACTTCTTACTAAAAATTTTCTATAGAAAATTCTAGTTATCGATAGCAAAAAACTTTCTACAAAAAATTCTTAAGTTATCGATAGCACAAAAAGTCTTTAGGAAACTCTATAGTTATCGATAGCAAAAAGTGTTCTATAGAAAATTCTATAGTTATCGATAGCAAAACATTTTCTTAAGAAAATTCTGTAGTTATCGGTAGCTAAAAAATTTCTATAGAAAATTCAGTAGTTATCGATAGCAAATAATTTTCTGTAAAAAATTCTATAGTTATCGATAGCAAACAATTTTCTATTGAAAATTCTATTGTTATCGATAGCAAAAAAAAGTAGACAATTCTATAATTATCGATATCAAAAAGTGTTTCTTTGAAAATGTTATAGTTATTGATAAGAAATGATTTTCTATAGAAAATTCTTTAATGATCGATATCAAACAAATTTTCTAAAGAAAATTCTAGTTATAAATAGCAAACATTTTCTATAGAAAATATCATAGTTATCGATAGCACAAAATTTTCTTAAAAAAAATTTAATAGCTTTCGATAGCAACATTTTTTTACAGAAAATTCTATATCCATCGATAGCAAAAAGTGTTTAATAAGAAATTCTATAGTTATCGATAGCAAATAATATTCTATAAAAAATTCTATAGTTATCGATAATAAAAAAAATCTGTAGAAAACTATACAGTTATCGATAGCAAATAATTATTTTATAAAAGATTCTATAAAACAGTTTCTATAGAAAATCCATGGTTATCAATACAAAAATTTTACTTAAAAAAACTCGATAACAAAAAAATTTCCAAAGAATATGTTATCGATTATGTTGTTAACTATATAATTTCTTTAGAAAATTTTTTGTCATAGTAGATTTTAAGTACTTTTAAATTCTTTTAATTTAAACTTTTTAAATAAAATATTTTCAATAGTAAGTTAGCAACAATCTAAAAGAAAATCTTTTAAATTGCAACATTTCAAAGTGTTTAATGACAAATATTTTCCTTTAAGATTTAATCTATATATATAAAAGAGTAATGTGACTGACTGACTGACTGACTGACTGACTGACTTATTGACTGATTCATCATCGCCCAGCCCAAACCGCTGAAGCTAGAGACTTGAAATTTGGACTGTAGTTTCACCTTCCGGAATATAGATCCACTAAGGCTGGATTTTTGCCAATGTTGATTCTAAGGGGGTAAAAAGGGTAAAAAACTGTACTTTTGGTACTTTTCATATCTCCTGACATAATGGTCGTAGTGACTTGAAATTTGGACTGTATGTTCAGCTCCCGGAATATAGATCCCCTAAGGCTGGATTTTTGCCAGTGTTGATTCTAAAGGGGTGAAAAGGGTAAAAAACTGTATTTTTGGTACTTTTTTTAACTCCTGAAATAATGGTCATAGAGACTTGAAATTTGGACTGTATGTTTGCATTATGGAATTTAGATCCAGTAAGGCAGGATTTTTGCCAATGTTGGTTCTAAGGGGGTAAAAAGGGTAAAAATCTGTACTTTTGGTACTTTTTATATCTCCTGAAATAATGGTCATAGAGACTTGAAATTTGGACTGTATGTTCACCTCCCGGAATATAGATCCACTAAGGCTGGATTTTCGCCAGTGTTGATTCTAAGGGGGTAAAAAACTGTACTTTTGGTACTTTTTATATCTCCTGAAATAATGGTACTAGAAACTTGAAATTTTCAATTTCGTTTCACTTCCCGGAAAAAAGATTCACTACGGCTGGGTTTTTGCCAATGTAGATTCTACGGGGGTAAAATGGGTAAAAAAGGGTACTTTTGGTACTTTTTTTTATTTACCAAAATAATGGTCATTCAAACTAGAAATTTGGAATGTAGGATCCTTTAGTGAAATAAAAAATTCTGGAACAAGTACCTTTTATAAAAAGTACCTTTTATAAAAAGTACCTTTTATAAAAAGTACCTTTTATAAAAATTACCTTTTATAAAAAGTACCTTTTATAAAAAGTACCTTTTATAAAAAGTACCTTTTATAAAAAGTACCTTTTATAAAAAGTACCTTTTATAAAAAGCACCTTTTTTAAAAAGTACCTTTTTTAAAAAGTACCTTTTTTAAAAAGTACCTTTTATAAAAAGTACCTTTTATTAAAAGTACCTTTCATCAAAAGTACCTTTTATAAAAAGTACCTTTTATAAAAAGTGCCTTTTATAAAAAGTACCTTTTATAAAAGTACCTTTTATAAAAAGTACTCTTTATAAAAAGTATTTTTTATAAAAAGTACATTTTACAAAAATAACCTTTAATATAAAGTACCTTTTAGTAAAAGTACCGAAAGTGCTGAAACAATGATCCTAGAAAATTGAAATATGGAATGTAGGATTTTTCGATGAAGAAAAAAACATTCTGGAAGAGATATTTTTTGGAAATTCCGTTTCTAACGGGGGTAAGAAAGTGTGCTTTTGGTACTTTGAAGCTTGAATTTTGGAATGTAGGTTACTTCGGTGAATTATGTTTATTAAACTCACAAATGGTAAGAAATTTTGGGTTAATATTATTATTTTGATAAAATTTATTTATATTTTTAATGTCTTCTTCTCAATAAGTTTTTTACTTTCAAAAAAACGTGAAATAAAACAAAATTGGAACTTTTTGGAAATAAAACTAGGTTGATATAAAATATACCCCGCTTACTTCGCTTATAACGAACTACATGGTAAAAGTGGTGTAAAATGGTACTTTTCATATCTATAAAATAACATATCTATAAAATAACGATAATATAAATTTTTATTTCTTTAACGCATATTATACGGAGAGGAATGAAACTTGCATGGAACAAAAGGAGATGGAATTGGAAATGAAATGGAGTAGAACGGGGATCGAAATGGAATAGAGCAGGGAAAAATATGGAATGATACTTTTCACTCAAATTTATCGTATTTAACTTTTTATTCCATATTTTTCTCCCTATATGTTTTTTCACTCAAACTTATTTTTATTCCCATTTCTTTTTTCCCTGAAATATTTATTCACTTAAAATCCAAAAACCAGATATAAGGGCTCGAAAATTGTCAATATCTTTTTTGCACCGGAACGCACATGATAACGTACCAGCGAAGTTATTCAAATTGTATTGTTTAAATTACTCATTGAAATATTATTTTATGAAAGACGTAAACGTCCACAAGTAAATAAAACAATGACTACCTAGGGGATTTTTTTTTTAAATTGATAGAGTGATCCTGATCCTTCTATTATTCGGTATTCAATACAACCGGTAACGAAGTACCGGGATGGTAAGCTAGTAATACAATATTTTTTTAAAAGCCTTTCCAAGCAATGTTTTCTCTTCTTTAATGCTGTTTTTGTTTTTCAATTTAACCACAATTTTGTATTGTGGTTTTATTCCTAGGGCAAAGGAAGGAGGAAGAAGTCACAGAGACATATAACCATAGAAGCCTTATACAAACACTTAAAAGAAAAACTATGTAAAAAATACTTTTAATTTAAATTAACATGAATTACAGTTGTTTTTTATTCGACCTTTCAGATTCAATATGTAAAAAATAAAGTTGTTCGAGCCTCGAGCTCGAACAGCTTTATTTTTTACATATTAAATTAACATGTTTTTACTACCGAAACAAATTTTTCAACAAAATTCTCTTCTTAAAATCCAACGGAAATTTTTTAGAATTTTCAGGGCGGATTACTTAAAGTCCATTTAGCTGCTAACTGTCGGTTTAACTGAGCCGTGTGTCAAAATTTGTGTGAAAAAAGTTAAATTTAACTAAAAGTTATTTTATAACGGAGCATTAACGGAGCATAGTGATTTTCTTTGCAAACTGCGAAACATTTTTGAGAACGATTTAAGCAGAATTTGTTTTTACAGATTTTTTATTTATTTTTTTTGAGTGTATATAACTAATATTTCGTACTTTCTGCCTGTCTGTCTGTCTCTTAATTATAAGTTTGGGGATGAAGTTTATAACTCGTCCAACTAAACACAAAACATGTGTCTTGGTTAATAACTATGGTTTCCATTTGCCACTGTACTACCCATGGACAATGTATAAATATTTTTTGGTTAATACATTGGACAATGTCAATGTCGAAATAGGACATTTGGGAGGTTAAGTTTGTAAGTTAAATAATATTTGGTTTTCTGTATGTTTTTTTTTTGTTTGTGTGTTGACAAACTTTGTGTATGTTTGGAATAGTATTTAACACCATAGACCTCATTGTAGGTACATGTGACCTTTTTTGGAAGTATGGAGTGAGAGTGACCCATACAACAGCAAATTTAATTAAGTGCTTTAGTTGGTATGATTTTCCGCTAAATTGACAACAATTTTGTAAGACAAGCAACAATGTGACATATTACACAAAATATACACCTACAGATGTCTACAAAAAATACTTATATATCTCTTACTTTGACCATTCGCAGATGAAAAAGAATATATTTTATATCTTTGTTTTATAACATATTAACTGTCTTTGGGGTTTCTTTAACTGGTTTTTATAATAAAAATTTTCATATATGAAATTTATTTTACCTACATGTCTAATGAACATTATTTTTATAAAAAAAAAAAATTGAACTTTGACATGTCAATTAAATATATTTTGTTTAAGAAACAAAACGAATTATTTGGGGTTGTACGATTTTACATTGAAAGGAGAAGTCTGGTGGTGATTTAGTAATAACATGACTTTTTTTATGACACTAGAACAAAACATAACTCCTTAAATATAAGCAAGAAATTAAAATGTGATCTTACTACCCTAACGCCACCTATCGGTAACCTGCATTCTTAAAATGTTCTAAAGATAATTCTATATAACAGCAAATTTTCCATATCACATTCGTAAACAAAAAAATTTAGAAAGAAAATTCTTAAGTTATCGATAATAAAAAAATTTTTATAGAAAATTCTAAAGTTATCAAAAACTCTTTAGTTACCTACAGAAATCGATAAAAAATAATTTTGTATCAAACTTTTTAAAGTTATCGATAGCAAGAAATCTTCTACTTATCGATATTTAAAATATATTTTTTATCTAAAGAAAATTTTTTATATATGGAAAATTTTCTATAGAAAATTCTTAAGTTATCGAAACAAACAAAAAAACAAAAATTTTTCTATAGAAAACTCTATACATATCGATAACAAAATATTTTCTATTAAAAATTCTATAACTATTGGCAACAAAAATTTGTTTATACAAAATTCTAGTTATCGCTAAAAACAACCTTTCGCTAAAAAACATTTCAAATATCGATAACAAAACAATTTCATAGAAAATTCTGTAAATATCTTTAAGCTGAATTCACAACGACGGAGTACTCTGTGCCAGAGAGTGGATTTTGTTCCTTTCTCTTTCGCACTTACACATTTTTTGTATAATGGTATCTCTATTTTTAGAGACGGTACTCTGTAGTACAGAGAACTCCGACATTGTGTCGGAGCCTTTAAAAAAAAAAATTCTGTAGAATTTTTTTATTCGATATTTAAAAAATGTTTTATTAAAAATTGCATGGCATCGATAAATTTTTTATAGAAAACTCTATAGCTATCGATAGCAAAAAATATTTTATAAAAAATGCTTTAAATATCAATAACAAAAAAAAATTATGTAGACAATTTTATAGTTATCGATAACAAATATTTTTTTATAAAAAATGTTTTAAATATCGATAACAAACCATTTCTATAGAAAATTCTATAGTTATCGAAACCAAAAAATTGTTTATGCAAAATTTTAAAGGCATCGATAACAAAAAAAAGTTCTATAGACAACTATATAGTTATCGATACCAAAAAAAAATTGATAAAAAATATAGATATTTAGATAACAAAGATACTTCTATAGAATTATTTTGTTATCGATAACAAAAAATTTCTATAGAAATTCTATAGTTATCAAAAACTAAAAATGTTCTATAGATTTTGATATCAAAAAATTGTCTACAGAAAATTTTGATAAAAAATATCGATATTTTGATAACAAATTCAATAGCTATCGATAACAAAAATGTTCTATAGAAAATTCATTTGTTATCACAAACAACGAGTTTTCTATAGAAAATTCTATAGTTACCGATAACAAAAAATTTCCTATTGAAAATTCAACAGTTATCGATAGCAAAAAGTTTTTTATGGAAAATTCTATAGTTATCGATTACAAAAAAATTCATAAAGAAAAATCTATTGTAATATAAAATTTTATTCTTTAGTTATAATAAAAAATTTTCTGTAGATAGATGGTTATCGATTAAAAAATTTTCTAAGGAAAATTGTATAGTAAGCGATAACAAAAATATGTTTAATAGAAAATTTTAAAGTTATTGATAACAAAAAATGTAAATAATAGAAAAAATTCTATAGTTATCGATAGCAAAATAAACTATAAAACATTCTATAGTTATCGATAACAAAAAAAAATTGTATAAATAATGTTTTAAATATTGATAACAAAATGTCGATAGAAAATTCTCTAGACATCAATAATAAAAATATTTGTGTAGAAAATTCTACAGTTATCGATAACAAAAAATTATCTATAGAAAATTCTATGATTATCGATAACAAAAAAAATCTATAATAAATTCTATCGTTATCGATTACAAAAAATTTTACAGAACTTTCTATAGTTGTCGATAATAACAATTTTATATAGAACATTTTATAGTTATCGATAACAAAAAACTTTCTATTGAAAAATTTATAATAACCGAAAAAAAAATTCTATAGAAAATCCTAACGATATACATATATCGCTAACAAAACAATTTATGTAGACAAGGCTGTAGTTAACGATAACAAAAAATTTTTTGTACAAAATTCTATAGTTATCGATAGCAAAAAAATTTTATAGAGAATTCTATAGTTATCGATACAAAAAAAATTCTATGGTAAAATTTTAAAAACAACGATAACAAAAAAATTTCTATACAAAATTTTAAAGTTAAAAATGTTCAAATTCTGATTAATTTTTATTAAAAAATAAAAATTGTTTTATTCGACCTTTAAAACAAAAACAAATTGACAAATCCCTAAACACGTGTCGATTAAGTCTTGCAAAAAATGACCAACATAAATAAATTTAAAACAGAAAAATAATTTTCTTGAAAATTATTCTATGAGAATATCATAGTTATAATTTGTAAAGGAAATAATGACCTCGAGCTAGAATAAACCTACTCAAAATATAGTTAAAAATGTTCTAAAGAAAATTTAAATTATCGTTTACAAAAAAATTTCTTTAGAAAATTTTATAGTTATCGATAACAAAAAATGTTCTATCGAAAATTATATAGTTATAAAATGTTCTATAGAAAATTTTAAAGTTATCGATAACAAAAAATGTTTTATAGAAAATTTTAAAGTCAAAAAATTTGTATAGAAAATTCTATAGTTATCTACAAAAACAAAATTTCTATAGAAAACTCTACAGTTATCGATAACAAAAAATTGTCTGTAGAAAATTTTAAAGTGAACAATAATAAAAAAAGTTCTGTGGAAAACTTTATAGTTATCGATAAAGAAAATTCTATTGTTATCGATTACAAAAAAGATTTATAGAAATTTCTATATTTGTCGATTACAAAAAAATTGCTATAGAAAATTCTATAGTTATCGATAACAAAAAAATTTCTATATAAAAATTTAAAGTTATCGTTAACAAAAATTTTCTCTTCAAAATTCTATAGTTATCGATAACAAAAAAATTTCTATTCAAAATTCCATAGTTATCGATAAAAAAAATCTCTATAAAAAATTCTATTGTTATCGATAACAAAAAAGTTTCTTTTAAAAACTGTATAGTTATCGATAACAAAAAAAATCTTTAGAAAATTCTCTAGTTATCGATAACAAAAAAATTTCTTTAGAAAATTCTCTAGTTATCGATAACAAAATGCTTTCTATAGAAAATTCTCTAGTTATCGATAACAAAATGTTTTCTATAGAAAATTCTCTAGTTATCGATAGCAAAATAATTTCTATAGAAAATTCTATAGTTATCGATAACAAAAAAAAAAATCTATAGAAAACTCTATAGTTATCGATAACAAAAAATTTTCTGTAGTCAAGACTTTAGTTAACGATAACAAAAAATGTTCGATACAAAATTCTATAGCTATAGATAACAAAAAAGTTTTTATACAAAATTCTACAGTCATCGTTCTATAAAGTTCTATTGTTATCGATAAAAAATGATCTAAAGACAATTCTATAGTTATCGATAACAACAAATTTTCGATGGAAAATTCTATAGTTATGGATAACAAAAAATTTTCTATATTAAATTCGATAGTTATCGATAACAAAGAATTTTCTGTATAAAATTCTATAGTTTTCGATAAAAAAATTTCTATAGATATAATTTTTATTTTTTGATATATAAAAGTAAAATTTTTAAACTCACTAAAAAAAGATACCTCACGATATTTTTTTTATCAAAAAAAAAAATTTTTTTTCTTGGTCGATACCTTAACTATTTTATGCTTTTCTATCAAAATATTAAAATATGCTCACAAAACTTCAAAATATGTCTTAAGGTGCGTATACACGAGAAAGAAATCTCGACAGAAAAATCGAAATTTTGTCACCTCTAGCATTCTTAAATATCATCTCTAAAAAAAATAAATTTTGTTTACGTTATAATTTTTTTATTAAACAAAATACAGACTTCAAATCGAAAATAATATCAATATCTTTCAAAAATCTGTAAAATTATCAAAAAAAAGGTAAGAATTAATACGTATTGGTGGAATTTGATTTTACACAATTATTGAAAAAGTCAAATGCACAGATACACAGAGTCGTTTTTTGGTCTTTGTCTAGCAGTTTTCTCTCCCGTGTAAACGCACCTTCATAAATATGCTTTTATGCCAAAACATGCTCTTAAAACTAAAATATGCAAAAATATGATTTTAAGACCAAAATATGCAAATCGATGTCATTTTCCTGAAATTGATCTGAAACGAATAAATAGCTTACCCATTTATCAATACAACGCATAGCAAAAACATGATTTGCATATTTTAGTTTCTCTGGTTATCAATATCAAAAAATTTTACAGAAAATTCTGTAAATATCTATAACAAAAAATTTTCTTTAAAAAATTCTATAGTTATCAATAAAAAAAAAATAGTTTATAGAAAGTTAGCGATGACATAAAATTTTCTATATAAAATTTTTTAGTCGTCGATAGAAATAAATCTTTTTTTAAATATACAATTTTCTAGCAAAAATTCTATCGAAAAAAATAAAAAAAACTCTATAGTTGTTCTATAGAAAATTCTATAGTTATCTTTTCTGTAGTTATCGATACATCGATGACCGAAACTTTTCTATAGTAATCGATAACCGAAACATTTTTATAGTTATCGATAACACAATTTTTTTATAGAAAATTTTATAGTTATCGATTTATCGATAAAATACTGATTAATTTATGATTCCGGACATAGGCCGTTTCAATATTATGCCTGAGTAAAATGTGCATGAATTACAAATCTAGTCTATATTCAAAAAATTAACCACTTTTCTATTAAATTTAAACATAGTCAGCATTTAATGCCAGTTTAATTGCAAAGCAATTATAAATTTTAACACAAATTGTCAATAAACCAGAAGATAAATCACAATTTACACAGACATAAACCAAATACATATGAAGTTTTCACACACATGTGTGGTATTTTTACCACATGTATGTAAATTTATATGGTAGTTATTTGCAAAATAACTGAAAAACCACAAGAAAAGATGAGATGGCAAACATTACAAATCTACATTATGTTTTGAAAGAGTTTTTTTATTGACTTGAGAAAGACAATTTCCTTTTAAATTCAATGGGAGATTTGTTAAACTAAAAATGGGGGAAAAAATTTAAATCAAAAAATTTTTAAAAGCCTAAAATTATTGTGTAAAAAAGTTATATGATTCAGTGGTATTGTGACAATTAGGCTTTTGCTAATAGAAATCTCTTCTAATCTATAACAATGACCAGCTTTTTGCAAAATAAAAATCATAGTTAAACGTTTTTAAGTATACAAAATTATAAAATATGTTGCCTAAATATAGGCTACATTTTTATTAAATGTTAAAAAAAAATATATATATATATGGTATATATTTTGAATGTCTGATTAAATTTGGGAGCCAACGCACAATTATTTAACTATTTTGTATGGTTTAAAAAAATACAGCCTACATTTAGGCGTTAAAACTTTTAACATACATTAAGGGTTATTTTTAGATTTTTTAACAAATAATTAATTTTTTAAGCATTTAACATTTAAAACAAAATTGTAAGCTATCCTTACGCATATAATTATAGTTTGCACATAAACGCTACGATTTGTTTAAATATTAAATTCAATCCACTTTGTAATTAAAAAATTTTAAAGCACATAATAATTTTTTTTTTCAAAATTTAAAGGTCAATACTTTTAAATTGTTTAAAAGTTTGAAAATTGTATTCTAAGTACACAGAACAAATTTTGTACATAAATAGTATGAATTACGTTCATTGATTTCAATTCATTCTATGTATGAATAAAATCATACTATTTATAAATAGTTCAATAAAATTTAAATTTCCAAAAAAATTCAAATAAACAAAGTTTGTTTGAAATAAAAAATATTTAAAGTTGTCAAAAATTTTCTTTGTTTTGTTTTGAGGGAAAAATAATTTGCGACAAAATTGCATTATTTGGCGGAAAAAAGGTATGTAAAATATGAGTTATAGCTTTACATGTTTTATTATTTATATGAACTTTTTATTCCAGAAATCCGGCCGATTCTGTTGATTCCTCAAATATGAAATTTATCCTTCAAGAAATCATCATTAAGCAAGATCTCATCATGAGGAGAAGCAGCTTCTTTCAATTAACAAATAATTATTGAGGAATTGAGAAAGAATGTTCGCGAATTCAGTGTTTATCATTTAAAATTATATTCATTGTATAACTTTGTATCAAAAAAGTAGTCAGACTAATAAAACGGTAGATATCAATAAAAATACACACGGATGTTTCTTATTGTTTATAATGTACCATTTTTTACTAATAACCAAGAAAAAACCGCTAAAAAAAAAAAAAAATCCAAAATTAATTCGTTCATACCCTGCATGATCAAATTCATAAATAGTATGAATAAAGTTTGGGAAAAAAAAGTCATGTTGGATTCATACTATTTATGAATAAATTTATTCCAGATATGAACTTTTTTTTTCTGTGTATTATTTAATCTAGTTTTTGTTATAGTTTCCTTTTCATTTAACACGTTTTTAGAATTTTATTTTTATATTTGTATATCAAATATCAATGAATCTACTATGTACCTTTACATAAAGATAACAATATGTATATTAAATGAATATACATACATACAAAACCGTAAAAAAATAATAAAAAAAAACAAATATTCAATACATTTATCTATTGTTTTCATTTTCCGTTTTATTATCAACTGATTTTTATATGAATTTTTTAGTTTGTATTGTACAATAAAAGTGTTCAAACACAAAAAAGTGAATATGTTAAATAAAAAGTAAATAAAATGGTTTTAAAAAGTTATTGACACAGAAATAAATAAATTTTTATTTGTACTTTTTCAATAAATATTTGCTTAAAAAAGAAGTTATAAAAAACATGATTTTTTTTTTAAATGTTAAAATACACGTTTTTTAATTATTCGTGATTGAAATTTACATGACTTTTTAAACAAAACATCAAAAGTATAGTTCTCAATTAATTAAAATTTATTAGAACAGGCAATAGTGAATATAAACACTATTTACCTTAATAATATTAAAATGTGAAAATTTTTTGTTATCGATAATTATAGAATTTTCTAGAGATATTTTTTGTTATCGATAACTATAGAATTTTCTATAGAATATTTTTTGTAATCGATAATTATAGAAATTTTTTGTTAACGATAATTATAGAATTTTCTAAGACATTTTTTTGGTATCGAAAACAATAGAATTTTCTATAGAAAATTTTTTGTTATTGATAACTATAGAATTTTCTATATAAATTTTTTGTCATCGATAACAATAAAATGTTCTATAAAAAAATGTTTGTTATCGATAACTATAGAATTTTTTATAGAAAATTTTTTGTTATAGATAACTAAAATATTTTCTATAGAAATATTTTTGTTATCGATAACTATAGAATTTTTTATAGGCAATTTTTTGTTATCGATAACTATACAATTTTCTATAGAAATTTTTTGGTTATCGATAACTATAGAATTTTCTATAGCCAATTTTTTGTTATCGATAACTATAGAATTTTCTATAGAAAATTTTTTTTATCGATAATTATAGAACTTTCTATAGAAAATTTTTTACTATCGATAACTATAGAATTTTCTATAGAAAATTTTTTTTATCGATAACTACAGAATTTTCAATAGAATTTTTTTTGCTATCGATAACTATACAATTCTCAATAGAAAATGTGTTGCTATCGTTAACTGTAGAATTTTTCATAACCAAATTTTTGTTCTCGACAACTAAAGAATTTTCTGTAGAAAATTTGTTGTTATCGATAACTAGAATTTTCTATTGAATTTTTTTTTTGTTATCGACAACTTTAGAATTTTCTATAGAAAAGTTTTTGTTGCCAATTTTTTGTTATCGATAACTATAGAATTTTCTATAGAAAATTTTTTTTATCGATAACTACAGAATTTTCTTTAGAAAATTATTTGTTATCAATAACTTAAGATATTTCCATTGAAAATTTTTTGGTATCGATAACTATAGAAAATTTTTTGTTATCGTTAACTATAGAATTTTCTATAGAAAATTTTTTGCTAATTATAACTATAGAATTTTCTATAGAAAATTTTTTGTTATCGATAACTATAAAATTTTCTAAAGAAAATTTTTTTCGATAACTTTAAAATTGTTAATCAATTTTTTTTTTTTGTTTTTTAATTTTTAATTTTTAAAGAAAAATATTTGCTGTCGATAACTAAAGAATTTTCTATTGAAAATGTTTGTTATCGATAACTATATAATTTTCTATAGAAAATTGTTTGTTATCGATAACTATACAAATATTTTATATATAATGTTTTCTATCGATAACTGTAGAATTTTCTTTAGACAATTTTTTGCTATCGATAGCTATCAAATTTTCTATAATTTTTTTATCGATAACTATAGAATTTTCTATAAATATTTTTTGTTATCGATAACTATAGAATTTATAATAGAAATTTTTTTGCTATCGATAAGTATACCCTTTTCTATAGAAAATTTTTTGCTATCGATAACTATAGAATTTTCAATACACAATTGTTTGTTATCGATAACTATAGAATTTTCTATAGAAACTTTTTTTATCGATAACTATAGAATTTTCTATCGATTTTTTTTTGTAATCGATTACTATAAAATTTTCTGTAGAACATTTTTTTGTAATCGATTACTATAGAATTTTCTGTAGAAATTTTGTTGCTATCGATAACTATAGAATTTTCTATAGAAAATAGTTTGTTACGATAACTATAGAATTTTCTTTAGAACATTTTTTGTTACCGATAACTATAGAATTTTCTATAGAAAATTTTTTCTTATGGATAACTTTAGAATTTCTATGGAAAGTTGTTGGTAATCGATCACATAGATTTTTTTTTGTAGAACATATTTTGTTATCGATAACTACAGTTTTTCTATAATATAAATTGACTGTTAATTAACGTATGTATTTACTATTTTCGCTTGGAGAAGTTTGATATTGGGTTTAGGCAGTAAATCTATTCAAAAGTTTTGAACAAAAATGTAAGCCCACCTCTAAAATTTTGGTATATTCCACTTAACCTTAAAAATACAAAATGCTTTAATTCGTCTGTGGGTTGACAAATGTTAACAGAATTAGATACCGAAATTTTGTTAAGTACAAAAATATTTTTTCCTCCAAAAAAAAATTTTTCCGCGAAATTTTTTTTTCAAAAAAATATTTTCTCAAAATTAATTTTTTTTTGCGGATTTTTTTTAACCAAAAAAAATTTTTCCGCGGATTTTTTTTTCAAAATTTATTTATTTTCCCATTTTTTTTAAAGTTTTTTTATCAAATAAGTTTTTTGCAACTATATTTTTTACATTTTAGAAGGTATTAATACATTCGGCAAAGCCGAATTTAACTTTTTCGTTTGTTTATTTTTAACAAAAATATACGACATTTTACTTCGATTTAACGTCATACTTTTTATGATTTCAAACTTAATATAATAATATAACATCATAAAATTGCAATACATACAATATGATGTAGTAACATTTATAACTTTATTATTTTGTACAATACCCCACACACAACCCAGCAAAAACTTAAAGAATATTCACATTATCACTGTACGATTGTAACAAATAATTGCTGATGGTTTTTATGAAAAAAGTATTTTTTTTTATGGCACTCCCCTCGCTTTTTTTATAAAAAAGTAAGTTTTTTAAAGCATAATTTAAGGCATATAGAAAAAATTCAAATAACATAAGGCTTCCGTCATTTTTAGGAAAGTTTCTAAAAATTACAATTAGATACAGTGGTAAAGGAAACAATTATTGTATGATTGTAAAAAATGTTAAAGAGTAGTGAACATTTTGAAGTTAATATCGCCCTGCCTAAAACCATGCTTCAAAAATAGATAATTTTGTTACTATTAATTTAAAAATTGGTGAAAATATAAAGAGAATTTAAACAAATGCGTGTTATATTCTAGTTATACTCCTCAAAAATATAAAAAACAAGGACAAAAATATTTCTTTTTTCAATATTTGACGTTTATGATGCGACTTGACTTGTGCCCTGTCAATACTTATTATTCTGTAAAGCAAAATTTTCTATCGATTGCCTCATATGTATGCTTTAAGTAGTATGTTTAATAATGTTTATGTCAATGGTAGTGATGTTAAGTATTTTTAAAACGTTATTGACACCAATAAACATTTTATATTGTAACGAAAATTATGGAGCTGGGAACCCACAAATTCAATACATCCAAACGAATACCCACAAATACACACAATAACCACAAAGCTTATAAAGTCCATAAAATAAAGATTGGGTGTGTGTGTGCGTCGCATAATGAAATGAGTGTGATAAATTATATACTAAATGTGAATTAGGGGTATAAATTTTAAACAAATAGAAAATTTGTTATCGATAACAATGTTGTATAGAAAGTTTGTGATCGATAACGATTTTGTATAGAAAGTTTGTGATCGATAACAATTTTGTATAAAAAGTTTTTTATCGATTACAAAATTTTCTATAAAAATTGTTATCTATAACAATTTTCTATATAAAATTGTTATCGATAACAAATTTTCTATAAAAAATTGTTATCGATGACAAATTTTTCTATAAAAAATTGTTATCGATAACAAATTTTCTATAAAAACTGTTATCGATAACAAATTTTCTATAAAAAATTGTTATCGATAACAAATTTTCTATAAAAAATTGTTATCGATAACAAATTTTCTATAAAAAATTGTTATCGATAACAAATTTTCTATAAAAAATTGTTATCGATAACAAATTTTCTATAAAAAATTGTTATCGATAACAAATTTTCTATAAAAAATTGTTATCGATAACAAATTTTCTATAAAAAATTGTTATCGATAACAAATTTTCTATAAAAAATTGTTATCGATAACAAATTTTCTATAAAAAATTGTTATCGATAACAAATTTTCTATAAAAAATAGTTATCGATAACAAATTTTCTATAAAAAATTGTTATCGATAACAAATTTTCTATAAAAAATTGTTATCGATAATTTTTCTATAGAAAATTTGTTATCGATAACAATTTTTTATAGAAAATTTGTTATCGATAACAATTTTTTATAGAAAATTTGTTATCGATAACAAAAAATTGTTATCGATAATTGATGCTAAATTTTTGTAAATCCGCCGAGTAGTTTCGGAGATATAATGATTTTAAGATTTTTTTGATTTGAGAAAAATTAAAATTTCGAATTCTCTCAAGGGTTGCCACAATTTAGTTTTTCGTCAATAATTTGGGAAATATTGGCCCGATTTGGCTCGGATACGTCCCAAATTTTTATGCTCTTTCAGATTAAGTAACCCAAATTTTTACTCCGTAAAAAAATATTTTTTGACAAACTTGGCAACCCTAGTCAGTTATCGATAACAAATTTTCTATAAACAATTTTTATCTATAACAAATTTTCTATAACAAATTGTTATCGATAACAAATTTTCTATAAAAAATTGTTATCGATAACAAATTTTCTATAAAAAATTGTTATCGATAACAAATTTTCAATAAAAAATTGTTATGGATAACAAATTTTCTATAAAAATTGTTATCGATAACAAATTTGTTTATATATATATATTTATATTTTCCATAAAAAATTGTTATCGATAACAAATTTTCTATAAAAATTGTTATCGATAACAAATTTTTTATATAAAATTGTTATGGATAACAAATTTTCTATAAAAAATCTATAAAAATTTTCTATATAAAAAATTGTTATCGACAACAAAATTTTCTATAAAAAATTGTTATCGATAAAAAATTTTCGATAACAATTTTATATAGAAAATTTGTTATCGATAACAATTTTATATAGAAAATATGTTGTCGATAACAATTTTTTATAGAAAATTTGTTATAAATTTGTTATCGATAAAATTTTTTATGGAAAATATGTTGTCGATAAAATTTTTTATAAAAAATTCGCTATCGATAACAATTTTTTATAGAAAATTTGTTATCGATAACAATTTTTTATAGAAAATTTGTTATCGATAACAATTTTTTATACAAAATTTGTTATCGATAACAATTTTTTATAGAAAAATTTTTATAGAAAATTTGTTATCGGTAACAATTTTTTATAGAAAATTTGTTATCGATAACAATTTTTCTATAAAATATTTGTTATCGGTAACAATTTTTTAAAGAAATTTTTTTATCGATAACAATTTTTTATAGAAAATTTGTTATCGATAACAATTTTATTTAGAAAACTTGTTATCGATAACAATTTTATATAGAAAATTTGCTATCTATAACAATTTTATATAGAAAATTTGTTATCGATAACAATTTTAAATAGAAAATTTGTTATCGATAACAATTTTATATAGAAAATTTGTTATCGATAACAATTTTATATAGAAAATATGTTATCGATAACAATTTTTTATAGAAAAATTGTTATAAATTTGTTATCGATAAAATTTTTTTATAGATAATTTGTTGTCGATAAAATTTTTTATAGAAAATTTGCTATCGATAACAATTTTTTATAGAAAATTTGTTATCGATAACAATTTTTTATAGAAAATTTGTTATCGATAACAATTTTATAACAATTTTTCTATAAAAAATTGTTATCGATAACATATTTTCTATATAAAATTGTTATCGATAACAAATTTTCTATATAAAATTGTTATCGATAACAAATTTTCTATTTAAAATTGTTATCGATAACAAATTTTCTATATAAAATTGTTATAGATAGCAAATTTTCTATATAAAATTGTTATCGATAACAAGTTTTCTAAATAAAATTGTTATCGATAACAAATTTTCTATAAAAAATTGTTATCGATAAAAAAATTTCTTTAAAAAATTGTTACCGATAACAAATATTTTATAGAAAAATTGTTATCGATAACAAATTTTCTATAAAAAATTGATAGAATAGAAATATTTGTTATCGATTACAATTTTTTAAAGAAAATTTGTTATCGATTACAATTTTTTAAAGAAAATTTGTTATCGATTACAATTTTTTAAAGAAAATTTGTTATCGATAACAGTTTTTTATAGAAAATTTGATATCGATAACAATTTTTTATAAAAAATGTGTTATCGATAGCAATTTCTTATAGAAAATTTGTTATCGATAACAATTTTTTATAGAAAATTGTTATCGATAACAATTTTTTATAGAAAATTTGTTATGGATAACAATTTTTTATAGAAAATTTGTTATCGATAACAATTTTATATAAAAAATTTGTTATTTATAACAATTTTATATAAAACATTTGTTATCGATAACAATTTTATATAAAAAATTTGTTATCGATAACAATATAAAAAATTTGTTATCGATAACAATATAGAAAATTTGTTATCGATAACAATTTTATAAAGAAAATTTGTTATCAATAACAATTTTACATAGAAAATTTGTTATCGATAACAATTTTATATAGAAAATTTGTTATCGATAACAATTTAATAAAGAAAATTTGTTATCGATAACAATTTTCATATTTCCGGCAAGTCGAGTTTAACTTTTTTACTTGTTTAACAATTTGTTTATTTTCAAACAAATTAAAAAAAAGTCATACCCCTAATGATTATATAAAATATTGTTTAAATGCAAGTATTAAAAAGGGCTTAATAAAAATTATAATGTAAAGCACTTAACGCAAAACTTAACACATTGTAAAATTGATCATAAACTGTAAATGAATATTAATATAATAAAATATTGGAAAAGAAAAAAAAAAAATAGAAACGCGACCAATGAAATAAAGTGACCAGATGAAAAGAACTTAGAACGAGATACAAAAAAAACACATTTTAAGCCCAAAAACATTAAAGCTGTAAACTACCTTGCTTAGATTGGTTTTTTAATGAAGTCAGTGCACTGCCACTGCTGTAAAACTGTCACAATGTGATTTGGGGTTAAGACCCACTGAAATGTTTGAAAAATTTATCAAAATTTTAAGTTTTTACACTTATTTTTATGTTCAAAAATGAATTTTAATTTTATTTAATTTTAATTTTATAAAAATTTTTACTATTTTTCACATTAGAAGAATTTTTAATTCTACCCAACTTAAATGTAAAATCATATAAATAAAAAAAAAAACTAAAAAAGAAGCATAAAATTTCAATTTCATATTATTTTGTTTATGCATTCTCTTTATTATTTTAAATTCCTAAAAAAAGTCTAAAAAATCATTTAACTTTATTCTCACCTAAAAGTATGCTTTTGTTTTGTTATTATTTGTGACGCCTTTGTTTATACTACAATATTTTTTTGTAGTGTTGTTGTATATTGTTATCACTGCATTTGAGTACAATAACGTCATTAATAACACTCTAGAGTACAATAACTGTGTGGTTTTGCTTTGACAAATAACAAACAAAACAAAATTATTAAAATACCAGAATACCAAAATGTTTTGCAAATAAAAATGTTCTTGTTTATACAGCTATGACTTGATGAACTTGGTAGAACATAGTTTTTGAGGAGGCTATATGAATTTTTTTGTATACTTTTCTGAATTTTTCTGAATTGTTTTGGCAATTTTCATAAACTTTGCTAAATTTTTCGAGTTTTTTAAAGTTTCCTGAATTTTTTCATATTTTTATAAATTTAATTAGATTTTTACTGGTTTTTTAACATTTTGATTATTTTTAGTTTTTTTTTCTTTAAATTTTCCTGATGTTATTGGAAATCTTCCTTGTAGCACATTCCGAATTTTCCAAAATTATTCTTTTCCAAAAAAATTTAATATTTAAAAAAAAAAAAAAATCTATTTTTATACCCTCCACTTAGTGATAGAGGGTATATATAAGTTTGTCATTCCGTTTGTAACTCATCAAAATATCGGTCTGGGAACCCATAAAGTGTATATATTCATGATCCCCGATCGATTTTAAGACATTCTAGCGATGTCCGTCTGTCCGTCTGTCTGTGGAAATGGTTATCACGACCAAAATACTACACGGATATGACTAAAACTTAACATATTTATTGGAAGTTCTCCTGAGAAGTTTGGTATTGCATTTGAGCGATATCGGTTCAGCGGTTCAAAAGTTATGAACGAAAATGTAAGGACACCTCAAAAATTTTAGTACATTCAACATAACCTAAAAATACAAAATGCTTTAATTCGGCTGCTGGTTGACATATGTCAACATAATTGAACACTAAAAGGTATTTAAACACGTACGAACATATTTTTTGACAAAAAAAGAAAAAAATCGCGGATATTTTTTTTTACCAAAAAAATTTTTTTTCGCGGAACTTTTTTTTTTTAAATATTTTTTTTTAAGCAATTTCCTTTTAAAAAAAGTTTTTTGGAAAAATCTTTTTGAAATTGTGGAGGGTATCACTACATTCGGCAAAGCCGAATTTAACTTTTTTACTTGTTTTTTTTTTTTAATTTTCCTGACCATTTTTTAAAATTTCCCTTATATCTTTTGATGTACTAAAGCCCCTATGACACTACATTTTTTTTTGTATTTTATTTTTTATTAATTGATAGAATGAAACAGCAAAAGAAGAAATGAAAAAGAAACATAAAATAAACAAACAAATAGTGATGATTACTTTTATTTAAATAAAAACCCGCTGAATAAATACCAAAAACCGTCAAAAAAGCAAAAAAGTCGCTTCATTTAATGAAAAACAGAAAAGTTGGCAACACTTAATATCATTAATGCGTAAATGTCAAAAAAATATGTAAAATTTTTAAATTTTTTTGACATTCAATCATTTCGATAACACAAGAATAAAATTTGACGTTTACTGTTTTTTTTAGTTTGCTTTTACTCTTTACACTTGTTCAGGTTTCCTATGGTGATATATTTGCACTGTACCACAAAAAATTTTGGTAGAAAAATAATTTGAACAAATTTTATTGTGGAAAACTTTTTGTCAAAACGGGGGATAGGTGTAAATTTTTTTGTATATTTGTTTTAAACATATTTTTTCATTCAGTTTAACTTGTTTTCTATATGAAATTATTTTATAAGTGCTTGTTCATGTTTTATCTAACGATTATAGTGTCAATTGTTTATAATTATTTTTTTTATCTACTTAGGAGGGGGTCGTTCCTAAGTGTGTTGAACCAATACAGTACTTTGTGGTCAAAATATAATCAGAATTTTATAAAAATATCAACTTTTTCATTAATTGATCTAAATTTCGAAGTTTTTTCTCTAATGCTGATGGAAATCGGGTGCCGTAGCCGTTTCAATACATGACGGTAAAAACCCAGTTTCAAATAAACTACCGTTATTTACTAGTATACTGTTTTTAACTTTATATTTTGAGTAGGTTTATTCTAGCTCGAGGTCATTATATTCTTTGCTAATTAAAACTATGATATACTCATAAAGTAATTTTCAAGGAAATTATTTTTCTGTTTTAAATTTATTTCTGTTGGTCATTTTTGCAAGACTTAATCGACACGTGTTTCGGAATTTATCAGATCCCACTGTCAAGACTATTTAGCAAATATAAAAGAAATAATGATCTCGAGCTAGAATAAACCTACTTAAAATATAATATTTTCAAGGTCGAATAAACCAATTTTTATTTTTAAATAAAAACATGTGAGAAAATTATAGTCGGTCAAGACCGACCATATAATACCCTACACCAGAGTTTCCCGGAAAATGGATCCCAAGTTCAAACATGGACTGATTAGATTAGATCTTTGTCAAATCTTTAGTGTAAAAAGCACGCACAACTTAAATTTGAGTGAAGTAGGCTTCTTTTTGTTGACAATAAAACTGTGACAATAAAACTCTCTGAATATCGGGCGAAATTTTCACATGGGCCCTAAGTCCAAAAATGGTCCGATGATAATCAGATTTGATAAGGTTATTAAAGTTTGCGTTTAACATACACAAACTGAATTTTAATTAAATATTTTCTATTTTCATAAAATTTGAGAGATTTATGTGAAAATCGGGAAGGTGGTTTGTATGAAGGCTACAAGAAGAACTGGTCCGATTTCTTTAAAAATTGGAATGGTGATTTGTGTAGATGAAACATGATTACCTGCCAAATCGAAAAGATACCAATTAAAATGCGGCTATTAGAGTCATTTGAGCCAAAACTAAAGAGGACCTTTGTGTGGAGGCTAGGTCTAAATATGGACCGATTTTTTCCAATTCCAATAGGCTTTGTCTTTGGGCCAACAGAGGCTTAAGTTTCAAATTTCAAGTCAATTGATTAAAAATTGGGTCATATATCGTGTTAACATCGTTTACATGGGCAGACAGACGAACATCGCTAAATCGACTCAAAAAGTGATTCTGTGTCGATCGGTATAAAAGTGGGTCTAGGGCCAATAATTCGGGTAGTTACAAACATCAGCACAAACCCATTATACCCTGTACCACAGTGTGGGGTATAATTAATCAGAAGTTCTTAACTTTATTAAAAAATTGTTAATCGTTGCGTTTTTAAATTATTTGCATTTTTTAGGCAATTTTTAAATATTATCCCTAAAGTATGCTTGAAATATGCTAAAAAAATTTTTAACAAATTAAAGTTTCAGATAAATCATTTAAAATGGCGCACTCTTGGTTGTGACGAGGTTAGTTATTGTTCGAACCTAAAAGTATGCTTTAAAAAAATTCCACAAATACTTTACAAGTTAAAAAGTTAAATTCGGCCTTGACAAATGTAGTGATACCCTCCACAATTTCAAAAACTTGTTTTAAAAGAAAATTACTTTGGGAAACAAATTTTTTGAAAAAAATTTCCGCAAAAAAAAAATTGTTAAAAAAAAATCCGCCATTTTTTTCCTTTTTTTGTCAAAAAATATGTTCGTACTTGTTTAAATACCATTTGGTGTTCAATTATGTTCACATATGTCAACCAGCAGCCGAATTAAAGCATTTTGTATTTTTAGGTTATGTTGAATGTACTAAAATTTTTAAGGTGTCCTTACATTTTCGTTCATAACTTTTGAACCGCTAAACCGATATCGCTCAAATGCAATACCAAACTTCTCGGGAGAACTTTCAATAAATATGTTATGTTTCAGTAATATGCGTGTAGTATTTTGGTCGTGATCACCATTTCCACAGACAGACGGACATCGCTAGAATGTCTTAAAATCGATTGGGGATCATGAATATATATACTTTATGGGATCCCAGACCGATATTTTGATGAGTTACAAACGAAATGACAAACTTATATATAGCCTCTATCATTAAGTGGAGGGTATAAAAAATTTACAGTAAAACAGGAAGAGTCACAAATGTTTAGGAATAAAAATTGATATGTCGTTATTATTTTTTAATAAATTCTTATCCAATTGATTGAAAAAAATCAGCTGTTGTAGTATAAAAATTTCTTTTACTAAGATAGCAAAAAGTTTTACAAAAAAATTTATAAAAAAATATGTATAAAAATCCTTAATTTTCATTTTTTTAATTCCGCATACTTTTCCATCTTAGTGTATGTATATTTTTTATATATTTAGGTATGTTTACAAATTGCCTTATTTATAAATATAATTTTTTTTGTTGATATGTGATAAGTCAGCTAATATAAGTGAGATAATTTCAAGTGTTATTACATAGAATTTTGCTGAAATATTTTGTTACTTTGCCCACATATTTAAACAAACATTATGGCAAATAAGAGGAGTCAATGTTTCATAAGTGTAAAATTATCATAAATTTTAATCTAAAATACATAACAACAAAATTGTATGGTTATTCACCTTAAAGTAGACAATTTAGTTAAAAGAGAAGGAAAACCTTTGCATACTTTTAGGGGGGGAAATTAAAATAAGGATTTAAGATTTTAAAAAAATTTAAAAAATTAACAGGATAAAAATATATATGTATATTATTTATTTAATATATTATTATTAAAAAATATAAATATTTTTTAAAGCAAAACCGATTAAAAAAGTTTAATCTTCAAATTTAGATTTTACTAAAAAAATTTTCGGTTTAACATGAAATATCGGGGGGGTGAAATAAAGCCATAGGCAATAAGGCCATATGGCCTTATTTCCCAAAGAGTTGAGAAATAAGGCCATATGGCGTTATTACCAACCCCTGTTGGAATTAAAGCCATATATGGCTTTGTTACTCATTTGAATATTTTTTAAAAATGTTCATCATTATTTTGCGGAGAGAGTGGAAATATATTTCCACGTAAATCCTGCTACCCAAAAAAAATTATTTAGCGAAGCCGCTAAGTTAATTTATGGAGTTTGAAATGGCGTACGGACATAGCGCCCAAGTCTTATCGCCCAAAACCGTAAACGTCATATCGCTCAAGCTGTGACGTATAGTCCAAAATGATAGGTCTAAAAATGTCATTTCTCCCAAAACCAAATTGTCAAAAAATCCAAAATATTTTTTTTGGACTAAATGTCGAAATTACGACTTCTATGATTTTTTTTTCCCGAGTAAAAATAAACATATATAACAATATATAACCTGATGCAAACATAATAAATCATATATGATTATACATCGCGTGAGATATTTTCTAAATTTGTTATATGCAGTCATTTGTAGTTATATATAATTTAATCATGATTCGGATTAAAAGGTGTCAGGTAGATATAATTATATAAAGTTATATGAGGGTCAATACAAAATTTGGTTTTATGTATAATTTAACATAAAAATATATATAGCTTATTCTGTTCCATATAAAACTATATATGTTTCCAATTAACCAAAAATTTTCAAAGTTTTTTAGGCAAAGTATAAGAAACTTTTAAAAATGTTCCTAAACATTTCCTTGTTAGGGTTATGTATATCACCTATCTGGTTCGAAGCGTACCCAAACATTTTTTTTTGTTTTAGAAAATTATATGTTTGGTGAATGTATCGTTGACCTGTGGTGTATCTCAAGCCAAACCAAAAAACACCAGGATTTTATATGTTTTTATGCAATTAGATCTAATTAGATCCACCAATATATAGCAATGTCTGGTCAAAACTCGGATGAAATCAAATCATATTTTATACAAGTTGATCTTTTTTAATGCAAAAACATCCACCATTATTCGGATCAAATTGCGTATAAATATATATTGTGTTACATATCAATATATATTGCATCATATAAAACTTTTTACTCGGGTCTTTACTGTTTTTTTCTTCTCCTGTAAAATTAATAAAATGTTAGTTAGGGCCTTTTGCATTTTAGGTGACGATATGTTAGTTTGTCATTCCGTTTGTAACACATCGAAATATTGGTCTAGGACCCCATAAAGTATATATATTTATAATCCTCGATCGATTTTAAGTCGATCTAGCGATGTCCGTCCGTCCGTCTGTCTGTCTGTCCACCCGAAGAAAACACGCTAACTTTTGAAAGACTTTACAGAGGCTACTGAAGTTTGGTATATATGTTGGTTATTTACCTGGTCAGGTTGGTATTGCAATCCAGCCAAATCGGTCCTGTGGTTCAAAAGTTATGAGCAAAAGACTAAATTTCGGCAAGGGTTTTTCGCGAATTTACGAGATAAAAAACACGATAACTTTCGAAAGACAATAATGAGACTGCTAAAACGTGGCATGTATCTTCGTTGTTCCCCAGGTCTATTTGGTATTGAATTTCAGCTCAATCGGTCCAGTCGTTCAAAAGTTATAAGCAAAACATCGAATTTCAGATTGGGTTCATCTTAAATGCCACGTGGTAAACAAGTTTTAAAAGCATTGGTGGTAACTTAGCAATGCATTTCAAACTTGTTTAGTTTTAAAGCAATGCTTTTTAAACATGTTTAGTTTTAAAAGCATTGGTAACTTAAAAATTACACTCGAAACAAATTTTACACTCAAAAAAAATTTTACACTCAAAAAAAACTTTACACTCAAAAAAAAAAAATTTAGTTTTTTTTTTTACAAAAATGACAATATTTTGTGTACATACTTACGTGCATTCACTCTGAAATATTTTTACAGTAAAAAAAAACATTACACTCGAAAAAAATTAGTAATTTTTTTTTTTTTTTTAAATGACAAAAAAAAGAGTTTTTTACTCAAAATAAAATATTTCTAATCAAAATTGTTAATTTTTTCACGTTAAAAAATGTACTACCCTTTAAAAAAATGCATTGTGGAGGGTATTCATAGATTCGGCAAAGTCGAATTTAACTTTTCTACTTGTTTATTCATATTTTTTTTTCATCAATATTTTTTGTCGTCAATATTTTCATCAATATTTTTTTTTTCATCAATATTTTTTTTCATAAATATTTCGGTCAATAATTTTTTTATTTTTTTTTTGTTTTCATCAAAAACTTTCTTATCAACATTTTTTTATTTAATATTTTTTATCAATAATCGTTTTTCACCAAAAACTTTTTTATCGACAAACATAGACAAACAGATAGATTGATATGACTAGAATGTCTTAGAAACCTTAAATAATCAATAATAAATAAACATAATGGGGTCCTCGACCGATATTTCAATGCATTTTGCATGGAATGACAAATTATTATAGCGTTTTTTTTTTTTCAAGAAAAATTTTGCTTTGGAAAGAGCGCCTATTTTTACAGCAAAACCTTATCTTGATTCAATGGTTTGGGAAAGAGTACAAACTTAGCAGACATTTTTAAATGTATAGGAAGATTATTATTTTAAGGAGTAATAAATAATGAATTACACTCTAAAAAACACTTTAAATATAAATTTATATTTTTAAGACTATCGATTTTTTTTTTCTAACAAATATTTTTTTTTTTTGTATTTCTTGTTTTTTGTCTCCTAATCCTTAAAAAGGACATATGTTTATAAAATGTTGTTTTAACTTTATTTTTATTAACTTTGATTGATGACCAACAAAATTTAATATTGTGGGATATATAAAACAGCATGCTTGATTAAATGTTTTTGAAAAAAGAAGCAGAACTAAAATATAAAGAAATTTTAAAAGAAATCAACAAAACATAAAAGAATACTATAAGCCCTTAATAAATAATTTAAATTTAAAAAAAATAAAAATCCTAAAAAAAAACTAAATTTAATGCAAAAATTAAATTTATCAGGGGAAAAAATGTAACCACAAAACAAGAAATTAATGTTTATTTGAAATTGAAACAGTGTTAAATTTGTTTAACAAACCATAAACAAATAAATATCAATATATGTTGGCATTATAAAGTAAACAAACACTTTAAAGTTTTTTTTTTTTTTTTTTAACCATGTTGAAAAAAATCCTGAACCTGTTAGCTCAACCAAAGAAATAAATCCTATATAAAAATAAATAACACGCACACAAAAATTTAACATTCTTTGAAAAAAAAAAAGGTTATTGTGAGTCCTTTTTGTCCTTTTTCAACTCAATAGGATTAAACGAGTGTTTTTAAAAAAAATCATACACACAGAAAGAAACATTTTCTTAACATGAGCTATTTATAAAGAAACAAGTGGTCAATTTAAAAAAAAATATATTAGGGGTTAAACTTTATATGAATTTCTTTAGGGAAATTAAAGTTATCATGGAGTAGAAGAAATTAATCATTTTCAATAGGTTAGGATCTACATTCAATACATACATTGCTGGGTTGACAGTCCTTGGTTTGAGATGACTCTCCGATTCGTTTCGGTTTTTCGAAGATCCGACTGTCGTGGAAACGTAATCTACATTCAATGGTAGAGTCCAGTAAAATTGAAACAGTTTTTAAATTTTTTGATTTTTAATTTTTTTTTTTAATTTTGATATTTTCACAACATAAAAATATATTTAAAAGAAGTTATACCCCTATTGCTCATACATAAATTGAAACTGATTTTTCAGCTTTTAAAATTTTTATTCAAAAATAATCCCAAAAATAAACCGATTGTCATTATTTATACAACAGTTCCCAGCATGTGGATGACAAAGATAAATACATATATGAAAAAAACGTTATACCCCTAATGTACATGTTTTATGTGTCTTTCTAAAATGGACAAAAACACTTGATTCTACTCTGATTTGCAACATGTGTGGAATACATTTAAGCGCAAAAAACGGTTAACTAAGGGTCGTCTAGCTGAAAATGAAAAAAAAAAAATTCTAAACAAGTTTAGATTTTGACTTAGAATGGATTACAACTGTTTTTTTTTTCTTTAACGCCAGCAATAAGTAATAAGAATGAAAAAACAAGTTAACAAGCCAAAAACGTGATGATAAATTAAAAAAAAAAACAGTAGAAATGTTAAATTCGACTTGGCCGAATCTATGAATACCCTCCACAACGCCCTGTTTAAGTAAAAGTAAATTTTCTAACGTGAAAAAATAAAATTTTTGATTAGAAATATTTTACTTACATTTTTTTAAAGTAATTTTTGAAAAAAAAAAAAAATAATTTACTAATTTTTTTTCTGAGCGTAAAATTTTTTTGAGTGTAAAATTTTTTTTCGAGTGTAAAATTTTTTTCGAATGTATTTTTTTTTAGTGTAGAAATATTTTTGAGTGACAAAAATACGTTGTAAAATATTTTTGTGACATGTTTAACGGGTTTTCAACACGTAAATTTATGATGAAACTAATCTGATATTCACGGTTTTACTTAAAACTTTTGAGCCACTGGACCGATTTGGCTGAAATATGCCAAGCTCCAGCATCCTCAGAATTGCTTTTCGAAAGTTAGCTGGTTTTTTTATCTCGTAAATTCATGAAAACCCCTTGCCAAAATTCAAAAAATTTTTTTGCTCATAACTTTTAAACCACTGGACCGATTTCGCTGGATTGCAATACCAAACCTGACCAGGTTAATACCCAACATATATGCCAAACTTCAGGAGCCTCCGTAAAGTCTTTCAAAAGTTAGCGTGTTTTCAACAGACAGACGAACGGACGGACATCGCACTGTGGTTCCAAATTCAAATCTAGGTGGACAAAAGTCTAAAAAGTTTGAACCTCTAAATTAAAAAACGGTAGGTGTTTTAAATAGCTAACAGCATGCCTAGACTAGACGCAAAATATTTTGATTAAATAAGGGGTTTAACTTTGTCCCCGCAGCACTAGAACATCAATGTTTGTTCACGAAAATGTTTGTAATTAAAAACTAAGCAAATCAATACAAAACTAAGTAGCTTATACCAAGTGAATTATTTGCAGGAGATTGCCGTGAATTGTTTTTTATATAGCCATGGGTATATACTTATCAAACAAATTTTCATGGGTTCGAAATTGTTTCGCGATTTCTTAATATCGGTTTTTGAAGTTAGGGTCATAATTAAAAAAAAACAAGTAGAAAAGTTAAATTCGACTTGGCCGAATAGGCTGAAGGAACGAAAAATATATATGCCAAACTTCAGCATCCTCAGAATTGATTTTCGAAAGTTATAGTGCTTTTTATCTCATAAATTCACGAAAAACCCTTGCCGAAATTCAGTCTTTTGCTCATAACTTTTGAACCACTGGACCGATTTCGCTGGATTGCAATACCAACCTGACCAGGTGAATGCCCAACATATATGCCAAACTTCAGGAGCCTCCGTAAAGTCTTTCAAAAGTTAGCGTGTTTTCAACAGACAGACAGACGGACAGACGGACGGACGGACGGACGGACGGACGGACGGACGGACATCGCTAGATCGTCTTAAAATCGATCGAGGATCATGAATATATATACTTTATGGGGTCCTAGACCAATATTTCGAGGTGTTACAAACGGAATGACAAACTTATATATACCCTCTATCACTAGAGTGGAGGGTATAAAAAATAGATTTTTAATATTTCAAAGCTTGCCAAAAAAAACCGCTCCAAGTTGCGGGCAAGCCACTATATACATCTCTTAAAGTAACTATCAGAGAGTATGTTTCATCTTTCATCACATCCAGCGGCGTTCAGCTGCATTTTTTATAGCGTTTTTAAAAAAGTCATTTTTTCTGCAATTTTTATAACTCTCAAGAAAATGCTTATAATATTTAGGATCTTCTGCACATATTTTTGCAACAAATACCTCTACAAAATTTTCCATAATTGTTATATCACATATTTTTCTTTTCCCGCCACTCTAGAAGCACAAAAAGGATTTAATTCGAACATTCTAAAAAAACTACACATTAAAAGTAATTCGACATAGCTGGGCTTTACTGTAATGCTCAGAAAAGCTTTTTATATCATTTTTAAATACTTCCTTTAAATTTAGTGCCCTAAAGTAGCAAAAAGTAATTTACTTTTTCCAGTTGTAGCGAAAAGTCCAATTAAGTTGAAGCTATTTTAGTGAAACCCACTGTATTTTCAAAAATATTGAAGCTACAAATTTTTAAAGCATTTTTTTGAAATCAGCGACCCCAAAAACATAAAATATCATGGTTAAATACTTTTGTCCACCTAGTTTTGGAATTGGAACCACAGTGCATCGCTAGATTGTCTTAAAATTGATCGAGGATCATGAATATATATACTTTCTGGGGTCCTAGACCAATATTTCTAGGGGTTACAAACGGAATGACGAACTTATATATACCCTCTATCAGTAGAGTGGAGGGAATAAAAAGTGTGCTTTAAATTTCAAATCCTAGATATCATATCGTCGAACTATATTCAATAAATGCCAACTCTAAAAAGCTTTTTTTTCAAGAGAGCTAAAAAACTAGTTATTTCGCATATTATTGTAAAAATAAACAATGTACCTTCCATAAGATGGTTTAAATATTCTAAATAATTTTTACCTATGCCAAAAATTTCATATTTGCACTTGTTTGCGTATTTTTCAGAGATGGCATTTATTACTGTATCAAAAAACAAATATTTTTTTAGAGTTGGCATATTTTGTCGGAAAATAAAAATATTTTTTTTTTTTGAAAAATTTTTAATTTTTTTTTTTTGGATTTTGTTATCCTTAATTCGGTAATTGCAAAAAATAAAACAAAAATAAAAATCTTTGCATATTTTTAAAAGTTACTAGCTCCGAAAGCCTTTTAATTTCAGGGTAGTCAACTTTGGCACTCTGTAACTCACGCTGTATTGTATTAGGGTCACTCCAAGCTAGCTATTTTGAAAGCTTATGTCATTGACTTTATTTGCCCCACTCATAACGTTTCAATCTGATAAATAGTTTAAAAGTTACATATAAATAAGCAATTTTTTTTTTTTTGCAAACACTATTTAAGGGTACTTTTCACTATCACACATTTCCATTATACAAGCGTAATTTCACCATGTTAGCGAAATATTTTTTTAAAAAATTTGGCCAGAAATTGTTCATTTATTAGATACGACTAGGTTTCAATCAATAAAGAATCCAAAAATCTTTAGGAAGTTGGTGAATTTTGATGTGTATAATGGAAAAGTGTGATAGTGGAAAGAACCTTTTATCGATATTTTCAAAATAGCAATGTCTCGAAAACTAGCTATTAGATATCAAAATCTTTACCAGATTCGTGTTCAGCATGACAAATGCAATGAGATATGTGGTCTTATTTTTTTAAAAAAAAAAATTTTGAAAAATTTTTGGAAATTTACAATGGGAGTTGGCATTTATTTTCACCAAAAAAATATGTACTTTGAGTTAGCAGAATAACAAAAATGGATGTAAAACGACAAAAAAATATTTTTTTGCTCTGAAATTTTTACCACAGATGGGTATTGCATACGGGAGTTATTTGCCATCGGCAGTGGCGTATACGAAATGATTTCACAAATTTCAGGATTTGGCATCAAATAACAAGTACAATATTAAAAAACTTCTTAAAAAAAATCGAAAAACATTAAGAATCTAAAATTTTTTGAAGAAAAATGTTTTGAAACTGAAAATTTTTCTGGTAAAAAAATTTCAAATTCTGAAAATTTTTTCTTAGCATTTGAAACTTTAACTTAAGATTCTAATGAAAAAGTATCTTAAAACCTGAAGTTTTATGTACACAAAAAATGGACCTAATTATAAGTAAAATGTAGTCAAATCTTCAAATGCGACTTTGTCTTTTAGAAAAATATCTCAGAACGAGACTATTTCTTAAAAAAATGTCTCAGAATCTTACACTTTTCTAACAAAAAATGTCTCAGAATCTAAAACTTTCTATAAGAAAAATGTCTAAAAATCTAAGACTTTTTCTAAAAAAAATGTCTCAGTATCCGAGACTTTTTCTATAAAAAATTCTCAGAATCTAAGGCTGAAAAATGTTTTAGAATCTGAAAACTTTCTATAGGAATAATTTTTCTGAATCTGAAAAATGTCTCAAAATCTGAGATTTTTTCTATAAAAAAAGTTCTTAGAATCTGAGGCTTTTCTATATGAAAAATATTTTTGAATTTGAAAACTTTCTATAGGAATAATTTCTCTGAATTTTTCTTACAATCTAGGAAAATATCTCAGAATCTTATAATTTTTTTACGAAAATTGTCTCGGAATCAACGAATTTTTCTTAAAGAAAATTATCTCAAAATCTAAGATCTTGCACTCAAAGAAAAATGCTTCATCATATTGATGATACGGTTTCATCACTTGCTGTCATCAATTTTGATGACAAATTTCATCATATTGATGAGGGTTTTCTTCAATATGATGAAACATGTCATACAAATTGAAAAAAACAAGTGATGACACATTTCATCATGTCTTCAAAAAGTGTCATCAATATGCCTTTCAAATGTTTTTTTGTAAATAATTAAATTAATATTCAAATAAATAAAAATATTAAATAAATATATTAAAAAATATAAAAAAATAAAAAAAAAACAATAAAAAAAAATAAAAAATAAAAAAAAAAATCCCGCCCCGGCTGGTACTTGAACCCACGGTCCCCAAGTTGCAGTGTTTATTATCGACGCCTTAGCTAGTTCAGCCAACTATAGATAAAAATCTCGCACCACTACTTACAAGGGAAGTCTCCCTGGTGTCACCCTCCGATCTTCATGAAATTTGGATATGTTGTTAAGAACGAAAATTAATTCGACACGTATTTTTTTATAGCGGCCCAAACTCATTTTTTGGGGGGGTCGATTTGTATGGGGGGAAATTGACCTTTTTCACTTTTTTTCGATTTACGCCTATTTAAACAAAATTAATATAGGCACGTGTGATATCAGATTAAAGGTATTAAAAATACCTATCTCGTGGTGCTAACAACGGGCCGATGAAGTTAATATTTTTCGACTTATTAACAAAAATGTCCTAAAATTTTGGTATTTTACTCAATATGACGAAAAGTTGTGCATGTTTGGACACGTTCTTAGCACACGTAGATAGGTTTTTCAAAGACCTTTCATTTGATATGCAACATGACTAGGTTTCTTTGCATAATATAGGAGATAAACGAAAAAAACTGAAAAATGGCCTTGTCTTCCCCCCTCCTTTTTACCCCCTAAATATGAATTTGGGCCGCTAAAAAAAAATACGTGTCCCTTAATTTTTTCTGCTCTACAAAATAAAACCAATTCCATAAAGATCCGCGGGTGACACTAGGGAGACTTCCCTTGTTAGTTACATAACGTTTTCTAAAATGAAAATGTGAAGACTCAACATTTTTCGTTATATACAATGTATAATATGTATGTATATATACATGTTTATAACGATTGTTTATGGGAATTTGTAAAGACTCAAACATTTTATGAATGTACAATATCCCTCTCTTTCCCTCTCACTGCTTTTAGCAAAGCATAGTTACACAAAAACTTTAAGCGTTATTATTAGCACACAACAAACAAAACGGCTTTTGGTTGTTATTATTTGTTGAAGCTCTGTAGGCAAGTGGGTAGAGGCTAAGCCCAACAAACAAGAGGTCCGGCGTTCTAATCTTGGTGGATACGAAAAAAAGATGTAAGTTTTTAAAAATTAGAAAATAACAAACAATTGTAAGTTAATAAAAATAAATTAAATAAAATCAAATAACAACAAAAAAAATTTTTCTACTTTTTTTCTTATTTTTCAAATAAAAAATGTTATTGATGACACCGCTTCATCATATTGATGACAAGTTACATTGGACGAAAAATGATGTAACATTTCATCATATTGATGTTACTTTTCATCAATATGAAGAAGCTTTTTCTTTGAGTGTGTGTATAGGAAAAATGTCTCAGAGGCACAAGCTGAGACTTTTTGTATAGAAAAATGCTCAAAATTTGAGACTTTTTCTATTGTAAAATTATATTTTTCTATAAGAATAATGTCTCAGAATCTGAGTATTTTTCTATGAGAAAAATATTTTAGAATCTGAGACTTTTTCTTTATGAAAAATGTCTCAGAATCTGAGGCGTTTTCTATATGAAAAGTGTTTCAGAATCTGCCAATTTCCTATAGGCAAAATGTCTCAGAATCTGAGACTTGTTCTATAGGAAAATGTCTAAAAATTTGAGACTTTATCGATAGGAAAAATATCTCAGAATCTAAAAAATTTTCTGCAGAAAAAATGTCTGAGAATCTGAGCATTTTCTATAGGAAAAATGTCGAGGAATCTAAGATTTTTTCTAGCAAGAAAAATGTCTAAGAATCCGAGAATTTTGCTTTAGGAAAAAGATGTTAGAATCTAAGACTTTTTTTATACGGTTTTCTGTTTAAAAAGTTCTTAGAATCTGAATTATTTTTCTTATAGAAAAAGCGAAGATTTTCTCAGAATCTGAAACTTTTTGTGTAAAATGTTTCAGAATCTGAGAAATGTGCTAGACTAGAAATATCTCAGATTCTGGGGAAATGTCTTACAATCGGAGTCTTTTCTTTTGGAAAAGTATTTTATGAATATGTTTATAGAATCATTTTCTAAAGTGACTTTTTCCCGAGAAACGTTTTCCATTGGAAATATGGTTTAGAGTCTTTGACTTTTTCTATAACAAAAACTGGAAATTGTCATAGAATCTTAGACTTTTCTTTGAAAAAAAAAATTAGATTCTGATAATCTTCTTTGTAAAAATTTATCAGCATCTGATACAATTCACACTTTAAAAAAAGGGTTAAGTCTCTCAAGAAATTTTAAAATATTTAAAAAATTTTATTTTTTTCCCCATCAGTTTTAAATTTACACAAAAATGAAGAATCTGATTGTGCTACATTCAGTTCAAGGCAAAGATCGAGAAAAAATCTTCAACATATGCTATTATGTAAATTTTTTGTAAAAAAAAAAAAATTAAAAAAATGTTGGGCCCCTAGCGAAATAAAATCCTAGATACGCCCCTGGCCATCGGAAACTCATTTCGGTCAAATTTGAGTTGGCATATTTTGAATATAGGTTCACGATATAGAAAGATTTTTCTTTTAAAACTGTCTAAGGCATAAACACTATAGATACCAGAAGAAATTATAATATAAAAATAATTTTTACAAAACAAATTTTTAAAGAGATGAACTGAAAGTACAAATTTAAAAAATAGAAAAAAAATCGCGTTATGGTGCGCCATCTAGCGGAGATATTAGCCATTTTCCACACCAATTGTGATAAACCTGTAACTCATATGTTTAATCTTTAAATTATTTCTAAAAGTTCTCTTTTAATCCGATAGAGTAATATTCTATCCAAAAAATTCTATTTATGATATTCTCATAATAGATTAACTTTTATCTTTTTTTAGATAAATAACTTTTTAAAGCAATAATTAAATAATCATTATGAATATATCATAAATAGAATTTTTTGGTCCTCGAGCTAGAATAATACTAAAATCGAATATGTAAATAAGGACCAAATAAGGGCCAAAGAAATACATTTTCATTTCATTTTTCTTTTAATTTAACAAAAAATTTTGTTTCAAAAAACTTTAATTTTATTTTAGCATAAAAAACCTAAAACTATTTACTTCTGTAATTATAAATTTCTTAAAATTTCTAAAAATTTCCAAGCAATTAATTTTTAATATATTTTTTTGTAACTCCCAAAAGTATGCTTACACAACCTTATACCATATAATCCCCTAAAGTATGTTATACAATCAATTTACCACAAGAATAACTAAAAGAATGTTCAAACACAAAGTAATGACATAAACAAATTGAGTAGCATTGACTTTACACAACTAAATATTTTTAGAAAATGTTTTCAATTTTAAGAATACAAGTTAATTTAACACTTTATGGTTTTTAATAAGTTTTTAAAAGTATTTACATTTGATTAAAAGTGTGGGCGCCTCAAGTGGACCTGTTAAAGAAAGTTAAGATTGCAATTATCTGATAAAATTGCAACTATTTTGAAAATCTTGAAATTTTTAAACATCTTATCAAAAAATTTTATGTAGAGTTAATTCCTGATGAAAAATATTAACTGCTATCACTGATCGACGCCAAAAACCTTTAAGTAAAACACCGAACTGATCCTTATAGATATTGATCTCTTAATTTCAAGTCTCTTTCCCTTGACCCCATTATACAGCTTGAGGCAATCTTTCATTTAAACTTAATTTGAGTAGCGCCCTATGGTAAAAATTTTGAATTTTTAGAAAATTTCCACCAAAATTTAGGAAATTTGAAATTTTACAAAAAAAAAAAAATAAATATTTTGCGATACATTATTTTTATTAATTTTGACATGTTAAGAACGAATATCAACAAATTTCTAAAATCGGTCAAAGATATCGCCATTTGAAATTTTTCTAAAAAATATCCAAAAAATTGTATATCAATCTCAAAAATTATTCCGTTGCGAACTGCAATCAAAGTTTTGAATTTAAAAAAAAAATGTCTTGCGACACATCAAAAAATTTTTTAAAGAAAGAATTTAAAAAAAAAAACCCTAAAAATTTCTTTATCTTGACCCTTTCATATAGCCGAGTTTGATTTTACTTTAATTTGTACCAAATCCGATCATTTTTATCCGTGGCGCCATTCATGCCGAATCTTTTATACCCTCCAACATACAAAAAAAATTAAAGAAACAAATTTTGCAGAGGCGTTTTTTTTTGGGGGGGGGTACACATTTCCTTTCGAAATATATGTTTAAAAATTGTTTTTATGCTTTTTGCGTTAAGAAATAAAATTGAATCATTATTTAAACAATTTTGTTTTTATCTACGCCCACAAAAGGGGCGGTCCGAAAACAACGGCAGATTCTAATCCCCTGGATCCAAATGCAGGACTTTTAACTTCTTGTAGCATAAAAATGTTTCACTTGCTTAATAAAAACACAAAAATCATATAAAAAAAATGGCGTTTTTCAGAGGTTGGTTTATATCTTCAAGGTGGAACTTTTTTGCCCCTAGTCCGATTTTGCTCATTTACGAACTTAGAGTCCCCGCACAACAATGTCGGAGCGGTTGACGGTTTCGGTCACGAGAGAGTATAGGCGCAAAACAAAGGCGGCAGCGGGAAATTTAGTCAGGCGTTGATATTTACACTATTGCTGTGTTTTTCAATAAGTGGATTTATTTTCTGATTAATCTTATTTTGTTAAAAAAAAATATTTTAACATTCCAAAACAAATTTGGAATATTTTTTTCCGTAATCTACGAAAAATTTGCAATTATAATCCGAAAAAATAATAAAAAAATTTGGAAAATGAAAAAAGTTATAAATAAATCAAAATTAATCCAAAATGGATTTATTAAATCCTAAAATTTAGTTGGATTAATTTTTATTTATTTATAACTTTTTTTATTTTCCAGATATTTTTATTATTATTTCGGATTATAAATGCTAATTTATCGTAGATTACGGAAAAAAATATTTCAAATTTGTTTTGACATGTTAAAATATTAATTTAAAACTAAATAAAATTAATCCGAAAATAAATCCACTTATTGAAAAACACAGCAAATTTTTCTCTTTTTCGACATTTTTTAATTAAATTTTATTGTTTTTTTTTATTATCAATTTGATTTTCTTGTATTGTTTCGATTTTTATGTGTTTTTTTTTTTTTGAAATTTAAATCTCTAAGATCACATTTTTTTGTTTACTTTATCGAAAATAATCGAAATATTTATAAAATTGTGGCAACATTTTCATATCAAAAATTAAAAGAGAGAGAGAAACCGACACAAAAAAAATTGATTTTATTCAAGCGGTTTTCGGTCGAGCGTTTTTTCTTGCCAAATTTGTATGAAAAAAATTTGTATGCGGGGACTCTTAACCTGCCCATAAACATATGACATATTCGCGTCAAATTTCAAGAGTCTAGCTCTTTTATTTTGGACTGCATCGTGTTAACTACAGACGGACGGACAGGCGGGCAAACGGATGGACGGAAGGACATCGCTATAATGTCGATCGATCACTGATTCTAAATATATATACTTTATGGGGTCCTTGACCGATATATGGGTAAAATCAAAAAATGTCAGTGCTTTTGAGCCAAAATTGTACAAACAAAAAATTTTAATTTTTGGTAAATTTTTTTATTAAAATCGATATGTTACATCACTACTAATATAACTATAAAAGATCTCTTCTACAAACTGTTTCAAACAAATTTTATCGACATTTTTATGATTTTTTTGGTGACGGAGTTTACATTCACCTTAGAAAAATACATTAAATTTTTTGAATTTTCTTTGAAAACATTTTATTGTAATTTAAAACACTTATTTATGTAATTGCTAACAATTTTTGTAATTAGGATTTTTTTCTGGTTTTTGTTATTAAAGATTTTTCAATTATTTTTTATTTTAATAGGATTTTTCTAAGGAAATGTAAAATAAATTTATTATTATTTCTGTTAAAATAAGTTTTTTTACTTTTTTGAATGACTAGTGTTAATATTTGCGTCGGTTTTAACAACTTCATAAGGGTTTTTAATGCAATCTGCAAAAAAAAAAAAAAGTTGACGGAGTTTACAGAGACGGAGTTTACAGAGACGGAGTTTACATTTCGTTACTTTTTGCCCTTTTTTTCGAAAACTATTTGTCGGAAATTGGTTTCCGAAAAAAAATCATTAGATGTCAACTAGATACGTCAAAATATGACGATATTTGAGATGCACGCTAAGTAGTTTTGTTGTAAACGTGGAGACGGAGTTTACAGCATTTTTCGATTTTTCATTTATGATTTAGCTTTTCATACAGGGAAATTAATATGCAGGGAGCAAACTTGAAACCAATGATGCAAAATGATACTTTATAGCCTCGCGTTTAATAAATGGGGCAATAACCTATTATTTTTCTAAACACAATACGTCAAAAACAACAAAATTGTCAGGTTCCATAATGTCTAAAAAAAGTGTCGAAAAATCGTTACACAATTGAAGCCGTATTTGTATGGGTAAAAGAGATAGTTATGACTATACAAAAATATTTTTTAAGAACGTCAACATGCCCTCTTTAAAAATGTAGTCAATTATTAAGAGTTTGGGTAATTGGTTTTTAAGATATAACCGGTTAAAGTTTAAAAATTGAAAATGTTACTGGCGACGGAGTTTACATTTGGCCTACAAAAATGAAAATAACTTGTTTAAAATAGCTTACTAGTATCCGGACTGTTGTTAGTTATGTAGAACGCCAATCTATGCGACGTTGTACATTAAAAAATATGCGAATACTTTAACCCATGTATGAGATATTACACGATTACATGGTTTCGTTGACATTTTTTGATTTCACCCATATATAATAAAATAATAATAATAGTTTTGATCACATGATCAATTACACAGCTCAACAAGAAAATGCGTATTAGATTCTGGTTAGTGATTTGGATAGTGTCTGTTGCGCTGATTCCAAATCCGTAGCCCAAATTTGTCTATCACGTCAGGATTTTGAGTAATTCGCGGTTAAAGTGTCGAAAAAGGGAATTTTTTACCCTTTTTAAAAGCTTATAAAATAATATCCTGACATGCAAATGACTTGGCATCAAGCTCATTCGAAAGCCTGTAATTTTCTCTTAAAGATAAGATAAAATGTTCTAAAAATTTATTTTTCTAAAATGGTAAACAAATCATTAACAAAAAACCTTCCATTTTTCAATATTTAGTTTCTTTACACAGTGTTTTTTAACAAATTTCCATACAAATTAATACGTAAAGTTTAGATTTAAAGCACTTGTGGCTAATGATTTTTTTACCATTTTAGAAAATTAAATTCCAAGAAGATTTGATCTTGTCTGAAAGAGAAAATTACACACTATCGAATGAGCTTGATACCAAGTCATATCAGGATCTTATTTTATTGGCGTTCAAAAATTGTCAAAATGGGCATTTTTTGACACTTTAACCGCGATTTTCTTAAAATTGTGACGTGATAGAAAAATTTTAATGACCGTTTTGGAATCGGGGCACCAAACCCTATCAACTTATTTTGATTTCATCGAAAACGCAGCGACAAACCTTAGATTTGTAGAGCGGTGTAATTTTTATTTATTCTTTCTATTTATTTACAACTCATTTTTTATAAAATTCCACCTAACCGAGAACTGGTAACAATGACCGTCGTCTCGTTGTAGCGAAAAAAAACCAAGGGTTCTGGTGGGAATCGAACCCACGCCCCCCACGTTGAAAGGCTAGCACGCTACCAACTAGCCTAGGGGCCCCCCTTGACCGATATTTTGATGCGTCACACATGGAATGACAAAGTGAGTATACCCCCATACTGTAGTTGGAGGGTATAAAAAGTGGTCAGATCTCAGACGCATCCAAAAAATTTAACAAACAAAGCTCTTAAAAATGCCCAAAAATACGTTTTTGTGAACTTTGCCATCAATCCCTAAACTCTGCCTTAAAGTATACTTTAATTAACTAAAACCTTATAATCCTAAAGGTAGACAAAGACTTTTTTAAACCTATTTAAATCAATAAAAAGTTAACAATACCTCAATTTGTAAATACTACAAAACATGAAATTTAATTAACAATATTGTAATTGAATACAATATTTTATAGAAATTAATACTTTGATTGTAAACTCTTTTACGCCTAATAGCCTCTATTATATGCTTGTCATCCCTAAAGTATGCTTTAATTAACTAATATTTTAATATCCTTTAAGTATGCTGTCTAACAAAATGAAAAGTTTCACATAAATTACCAAAAGAATGTTTTAAACAAATAAAAACAAAATATTTATATAATGGCCTAATTTTCTATGAATTCGTTAAAATAATTATCATTGATACTCATATTTTAAACCCGAAATACAAACAAAAATACTCAGCCAAAAATAAATAAAAAGCAAAAATTTTAAATTCCATTTTAAATAACTTTCAATAACCAATTCAATTACCCACTCTTTTTCTATTTGAAGCAGTGTCACATTTTCCATTCTCTCTCAGTATCATCTCCCATCTCCCCAGTCAATGCCAGTGTTGTTAACACATACACACACATAAAAATCCGCTTTTAATTATACACTTAACTGAACACTTATAGGCGTTAATAAGTTTACAACTTGTACTACAACATTAATTGACTACATTTCATACTCACACACAACACCACAGTGGGACATTAAACAGCAGCTTTAAACAAAAAATTATTTCAACAATTTTGTTGTTTAAAATATTTTACTCTATGGTATCGTATTTTCTATTTTCCATTTTTTTTTCAATGGGTAGCATGGAAAAAAGAAAAACAAAAATATAATATTATATAATAAATATGTATTCTTTGGATTATATTTTAAAGTTTTAAATGTTTATGTCTATGAGTTGTTGACAGTTGAGAAAACATAATACTTTTTCTTCAATCTTGTTTTCACTTTTTTTCCCTTTTAAAGTTTTTACATAAACTTTTGCAGTTTGTTTTGCAAAATACCCTACATAAAGACGATATAATTGTTTGTTAAGGCTAATTGTCATTGTTTTGTGTAAAAAAAAGAATGCATACTTTTAGGCTTTAGAAAAAATTGAGATTGGCCTCTGTTCTGTCTTTTATAACTAGGCAAACCAAAAATATGCATTTATTAATTAAACTTGAGCCCTAAAAGTATGCAACAACAAATTTTAAAATTAAGTCAGACAACCTAAATAAAAATATATATGATTTCTGACTTATTTTACGATTTTGTTGTTGCATACTTTAAGGGCTTAAATTTAATTAATAAATGCATATTTTTGGTTTGCCTATTCATAACTTTTCAATTCACATGAAAATTTCCGAACCACATGAAATCAAGTTTAGTGTTTTGTTGATCACGTTTTCATTAGAAGTTGAAATCGAATAATTAAAATTTAAAAAATTATAAGGAAAAAAATGCATTCGTTTACTTTCACCAAATTTTATTAATGTGAAACAGAACGAAAAGAAATTCAATTTTTATGTGAATTACTTTTTTTGGAACAGCGGCCATAGAGTATGATTTTTAACATTTTTAGAAATTTTTTCAAAAATGTTAGAAATCATTCGACATAATGACATAATACACAATTATCTGCAGATTTCCAATAAATGAGAAAAGTCTTAAGCCTTTTAAAGTAAAACGAATTATTTTTGCTAATTTCATTAAGTTTAGGAAACATTTCATAGTAAGTATGAAAGATTTTATAAATAATATGAAATAGTTGCATAATTATGATGATTAAATCTATAAAAGGTTTCATAGTATTTATGAAATATTTCATAATATTTATGAAGAGTTTCATAAAAGTTTATAAAATGGTTTTCATTATATTTATAAAACCTTTCATAAATATAATGAAATATTTTATAAGCATTGAAGCAATGAACAGTTATGAAATTGCTTCATTGTATTTATGAAACTGTTACGTTTTTGAAAGCAAAATCTATGACTATTTAGTGGGAGAATATCCTAATAAAGAAAGTAGAGTTATCATAAGAATTCATTGCCCAATTAAAAAGTCGAATAAATATTAGAGCCTACGGTCAGGACCGGTTACCCCGGTAGACCGGTTTTCAAGACCGGTTGACCGGTCTACCCGGGTAGCCGGTCTTTCGGTCTACCCCGGTAGACCGGTCTTTATATTAATATTTTTTTTTTTTTTCAAAAATTTCCCACTTCCACCATTTTTAAGAACAACTAAAGTGTCAAACTGAAATATTATGTAGAGAAAGTAAATTTTTTACAAAACTTAAGAACAATTTGGTTTTTTTTCATTAAAAATTAAAAATGCCTATATCTCAAAAACTAAGCCAGATAGAGCAAGACAACAAGGAAAAATATAGAACAGCCTTCCTCTATCGATGTGTGGACTCAATAGGTCAGAAATTTTGAATTAAAAATTCGCATTCCGGAAAATTTTAAAAAGCCAATATCTTGGTAAGTATTGTCCAATGGCGTTTTAGTTGCTCTTTACTTGAAGAACTTGATCACAGAATATCCGAAAACCCTGAGATCAAAAGTTTTTGAGCTATTTGATTTTTAATTTTTTTAGGACCCCAAAACTAATTTTTTTATGATTTCAAACGCCGATTTCTCAAAATTTTTGTTCTATGACCGGCACAAAAAACTGTATATAGATCGGAAATTATGTCTAGAGTATCCCTATTCCATATGGAGTCATTTGAAGCAACCACAAAAAAGTGCCGTCCTAAAGACCGAAAAAGACCGTCCCAATTTCATGTAAATACATGGAAAAAACAAGACTTTACGAGTTTAACAGCCGATTTCTCAAAATTTTTGTTCTACGACCGGCACAAAAAACTGTAGGTAGATCGAAAATTATGTCTAGAGTATCCCTATTTCATATAGAGTCATTTGAAGAAACCACAAAAAAGTGCCCTCCTAAAGACCGAAAAAGACCGTCCAATTTCATGTAAATACATGGAAAACACAAGACGTTACGAGTTTAACAGCCGATTTCTCAAAATTTTTGTTCTACGACCGGGACAAAAAGCTGTGAATAGAGAATTATCCTTGTTTCATATGGAGTCATTTGAAGCAACCGCAAAAAAGTGCCGTGCTAAAGATCGAAAAAGACCGACCCAATTACATGGAAAAAACAAGACTTTACGCGTTTAACAGCCGATTTCTCTAAATTTTTGCTCTACGACCGGCACAAAAAACTGTGGGTAGATCGCCAATTATGTCTAGAGTATTCCTGTTCCATATGGAGTCATTTGAAGTAACCACAAAAATGTGCCGTCCTAAAGACTAAAAAGACCGTCGAAATTTTCATGTAATTGCGACGGTCCACTATGGTTCCAAATGCATTTTTTTTGGCAGAAATTAAAAAAACAAAAATTTACAAATTTCCAAAAGCTTATACAGTTTCTCAATGGCAACAAAATGTGAAAGTGTTTTCTAGATGGTCTATTTAATACTAAAATTAACACCTAGCCAGCATTTTTCGGCAAACTCTCACAATTGCCATTTGAGTTTAGCACAAATTTCGGCAAAATTTTCGGTTTTTTGCGAGACAAATCTTTAAATTTTTTTAACTATAATTTTTTTGGCTTTAGCCAAGCTAACTGACTACTAGAAATATATTATGGTTGATAATTTTTTTTTTTCCAAAAAAAAAAAAAAAATTTTTTCAAAAAAAATTTGCGAAATTTTTTTTTTTTTTAAAAATTTTTTTTTTTGAAAATCGTTTTTTAAGTGTGTAATTCATTCCAGATTCAAAACTAGCGACTTTGCTTCATTTTTGGAATTAATGCCAAAAAAAATTGATTTGGGACCATAGTGCGGTCTTTTTCGGTCTTTAGAACGGGACTTTTTTGTGGTTGCTTCAAATGACTCCATATGGAATTGGGATACTCTACACTCAAAAAAATACGTTAGTAGATTTACTAATTTTTTTTTGCTAATGCTAGTTTGCTAACTTTTAGCAAATTTTTAGTTGAGATTAGCATGTTAGCAAAAAATTCTTGTAAACTTCATTTAGCACATTAGCAATTTTAAACAAACGTTGAACTAATTACTGTTGCTAAGATTTGAAATTGAGTTGACAACATTTTTACAAGATTTTTTGCTAACATTAGCAAAAATAAATGGTAATTTTTTTTTATTTGTAGAAAACTTAAAATGGCTCTATCTCGGAAACTAAGCCAGATAGAGCAAAACGGAGGGCATTTTTGGTTCTTAGAATCTCAAAACTTTCGCGGATCCTCTTCACATGTGTGGACCCTAATGGGCCCTAACTTTGGATCCAAAAAAGTTAGCATTCCCGAAAATTTTAAAATGCTCATATCTCGGTAAATATTGCCGACACAACAAAAAGTCCAAAAGTATTTTTGTAGCCCTCAATACGTAGAACAAGACCGCAAAATAGTCAAAAGCTCTCCGAGTAATATTTTTTAAGTTATAGAGTTCTTTAATTCTCAAGACCCCAGTGGTCCCCTATAATCACGTATCTCAAAAACTAAGCAAGGTAGAGCGAAACGGACACAAATTTTGGATCAAAAACTATGACGATTTTTAAGGAACCCAACTAGGTCTAGGCCCATCGGGGTCTGGACCTATCGGGTCCGAACCCAATGGGGTCCTCAAATGTGTCAAAAAAAAAATTTTTTTGTTAACTAATTATTGGCAAAACATTTTTGCTAACTTTAGCAAAAAAATTGTGGGTTCAAAATCAGCAAATTTTCTTGTAGGTTTACAAGCTTTTTTTGCTAACTTTACAGTTTTTTTTTTTTTGAGTGTAGACATAATTTCCGATCAACCTACAGTTTTTTGTGCCGGTCGTAGAAAACAAATTTTGAGAAATCGGCTGTTAAACTCGTAGTCTTGTTTTTTCCATATATTTACATGAAATTGGGACTTTTTCGGTCTTTAGGACAGCACTTTTTTGCTGTTGCTTCAAATGACTCCATATGAAACAAGGATACTCTAGACATGATTTTCGATCTATTCAAAGCTTTTGTGCCGGTCGTAGAACAAAAATTTTGAGAAATCGGCTATAAAATCATAAAAAAAATGAGTTTTGGGGTCCTAAAAAAATTTAAAATCAAATAGTTCAAAAACTTTTGATCTCATGGCTTTCGGATATTCTGTGGTCAAGTTCTTCAAGTAAAGAGCAACAAAAACACCACTGGACTTTTTATCGTGTGTACAATACTTACCGAGATATTGGCTTTTTAAAATTTTCCGGAATGCGAATTTTTAATTCAAACCTTTTGAGTCCACACATAGATAGAGGAAGGCTGTTCCATATTTTTCTTCGTTGTCTTTCTTTTGAAAGTTTTCTCCGTTTTGCTCTTTCTTGCTTAGTTTTTGAGATATCAGCATTTTTCATTTTTAGTGAAAATAAATGGAGAAATTTTCTAAGTTTTGGTGAAAATAACACAAACTAATTTAATATTTCATTTTCGCCCTTGATTGATTGTAAAAGTTGTTCTTTCAGTTGTAAATTCAATAAATAAAAAATTAAAAACCGAACTACTCGGGTAGACTGGTTGACCGACAGTCCGGTTAACCGGGTAGACCGGGTAACCCGGGTAGACCGGGTTACCCGGGTAGACCGGTCTACCCGGGTAGACCGATAAACAAAAAGACCGGTCTACCCGGGTAGACCGATAAACAAAAAGACCGGTCTACCCGGGTAGACCGGTTAGACCGGGTACCCGGTCTTAAACCGGTTAGACCGGGTACCCGGTCTTAAACCCGGTCTATCCGGGTAGACCGAAACCCGGGTAATGGGGGGCTCTAATAAATATCTAATTTTTATTATTTAATAAAAATTAAAACACGCTTATTTTTATTATTTTCCAAAAAAAAATTTTAATTAAAAAATTTTTTGAAACAAATTTAAATTTGTGTTTTTGCTAATTTATACCAAAATATGCAAAAATATGCACTTAAAAGTTGGAAATATGCACATAATATGCATTTAAAACAAAAATATTAATTTTAATCAAAATATGCAAAAACAAATCGAACTTTCTGATTTGGAAAGATAACTGGTCGATATCGTTTTAAGGCTATCAAAAAAAACATGCATTTCCATGGAAATAACATCCCTACTCATGACACTACATCATCATATTGATGATAAGTTACATAAGACGAAAAATTATGTAACATATCTTTATATTGATGTAACAATTCATCAACATGTAGAAGCTTTTTCTATGAGTGAAGATCGAGGAGCCCGATTTAAATGATTCAATTTAAATGCTAGGTATACAATTCTTACGACTATTTTATTTTTGGCAATAAAAAGATTATTAATTTATTTTCAATTTTTCATTGAGCCTAAAAGTATGAACTCTTTTTTAAACTAAACATATTTTGTGTAAAAAATTTATGCATACTTTTTGGATTAAAGAAACAATTTATATGACGTACTATTTTCGGCATTTTTAGAAAAATTTCCCTTTCAAGTACAAATTTGAGTCTATGACCGGTCCATGTAACCTGTGTTAGGACCTCTTTCTGGACAATCAAACTTTCAGCAGGTGCATTAAAAGTCGACCTATTTTTACCTTTAACACATTATTTCCTGTTTGTTGATTTTTTTTGGATTGTTTTTTTCAAAAAAAACTTTGTGGCAACGATTGGTATGACATAGTATGGTAACTATGTATTTTAAAGTTGTTTGCAAAAGAATGTTTTGTTTTTTATCCAATATTTTGTTTCGTTTTCATTCTTTGTAGCAGTAGTAGCAGGGTTTCATTAAAACTTTCGTTCGCCTTAAAGCTGCCACACTTAAGCATGTAACTGTTGCGTTGCAATTTGTTATCGGTTTTGTCGTAGTATACTTTAAGGCTATTTTTTTACACTTTTTTGAAACTTTTGTAGAAAATTGTTTTTAGTGGCAGATGTATTAGTAGTTTTTTTGCTTCTTTTGTACTGCTTGATATCCTATATCTGTTGATTTAGCCGTTGATTGTTTTGTAGTTGTAGTTTCAATATCCTTTATACTTTGCAAAGTGTTTCAAAAAAAGAAAAAATAAAAAACTTTTCAAAATATGTCATTTGATTTGTCATTTACATTTCATTGTTATGGTTAAATCAATTTTATTTTGTTAAACAATTTTTTTTTAAATATTTTAAAGTTTTGCTAAACCAAAACAACAAATGAATGATACTATGGCGTTAACAGAAAAAGTTTTTTTTCTATATATCCTGCTTGTTGATTTTTGCCTTGTTCTTGGCTAGAAAATAAAATAAAACTTTGTTTAGTT